>BLKM01000621.1:435464-471780 GCA_013340265.1 Coptotermes formosanus
TGAGGCTATATAAAATTTATGTTTGATTTTAAGAATTGTTATAAAAATCACGCTGTAAGTACAACATAACGCTGTCTGCAACTGCGTTTATATACATACGAATATAACTGCATGTTCCATGACTCAATCACAGTGTCCTGTCTTCTTGTTTTTTAACTTTATTAATTTGTTTTTCAAATTTCTAACGTATTATTCATCAGCCGATTTCAGTGGCTGATTTCGGCTGAACAGTAAATCACATAAAACTTTTGATATCATAATATCTATAAAATCTGTGTTTTTTAAATTTCGGTTCTGGGGGTTTGATGGGGTCTGCAGGCCGGCAGCCCTGCCCCTCTTGGGTGCGCTTCAGTGAGTTAGTGTCAGTCTTTTGGGCTCTTCAAAAGGACGAAACAACATGTTAACCCTGTCACTATCTTCACCTTTTAAGACAGACATATACCTGAAATGCACCTATATAGCCTGTGTCTGCTGTACATATGTACAATATACTTCAGTTCTTACCTCGCAGAGAACAATCGGTGAACATTAGCACAAATAAATTTTAAATATAAGCATACAGCCATTAGTAACGACTGACCTCTAAACACACATAAATAAATTACAGCGACCATGTGATGATGCTCGCTGTTTGTTGCAACATGTACGCAAAGCTACAGTTGTGCCTGCCGACGCTGCGTAGCTGTGTGGTGACAAATACTGTTGCGTCACTCATTCTTCAAACAGCCAGTAGATGGCGCAAGTGGACATGTTTACACCTCGGTCGCACTGCCTGTGGTGAGGAACACTGGTTCAGGTTACACAGAAGGCTGGTTGAGACGCCATAGACATCCGGACGGTTCGGAGAAGGGCAAACCCCGGTGCCCTGCCGCCGTTGGAGACCACACCCCGCTTACTGTGCCGACTGCGTTCTGCCGTGTGCTCAGCACAAAAATGCGCTGTGTGGGCAGCATGCAGGGCATTTAATGTTGCAGCAGGCGATGCGTGCAGTTGGTTAGCACTGGGTCCTAATTGTTTACATTCCATTTGTCCCACCGTCAAATGCTTCGCTCTCGCGACGTTGCTATGAACTACTCGATGCAAGAATATTTTTACGCTATAAACCACACAGCCGATCCCAGTGGCCGTGCGATCTAAGGCGTGGGTCTGCGGCCGCTCGCTAGCAGGGATTGTGGGTTCGAATCCCGCCGGGGCATGGATGTCTGTCTGTTGTGAATGTTGTGTATTGTCAGGTAGAAGTCTCTGCGTCGGGCTGATCACTCGTCCAGAGGAGTCCTACCCAGTGTGTGATGTGTCTGAGTGTGATCGCGAAGATTCGATAATGAGAAGGCCCTGGCCCACCAGGGGCTGTTGCGTTGGGGGGGGGGGGATAAGCCACAGAGCAGTGCTGAGCACTGGCAATATGATGACAAACTACGTTTGTTACTAATTGCCAGCGACCAGAAATGGAAATACCAGGTGCGAGGCCCTCATCTTCAAATATATAAGGCCTAACAAAATCTGAAACTATATCAGACCAGTTTTTAATTGGCAAAGTATATACTTAATTTACCAAAATCATGCGTGAGTTCAGGCTTCGATCGCGGTATTAATAACACCTCGGCTGTTCTGGGTTGTTACGCAGTGTAGATTGGTAGTTACCGACATTTTGGAACAGCATGTCTGTCCCTTCTCAAGGTGAGACCGACAGGTTGTACCGAAACGTCGGTAACTACCAATCTACGTTGCAGAACATCACAGAAGAGCAAAGATCTAACTAAGATTAATGAAATAACTAATTAAATGATTATTATTACATAATTAAATAAGAAAATGTAAATAAATACCCATTAGGAAACAAATTTTTATTTATTTATTTTCTAGATGCGAATTTCTAAATGTTATATTGGTGCTGTATAAAGCAGCGATTTGTCCTTAAAGATATAAAGCAAACCAGCTGCCTTAAAAGGTCACGTGCTGTCTGGGTTGCTGCCTGTAATTCATTCAAACATCTCAACAAATGCACTTACATGCACGGCATCGGGTGCGAGGGCACGGCGTGTTATATAAGCCGGTCCGTTCCCGTAGCTGCTCCAGATACCAAAAACCAAATTGTCGTAGCTTATGAGAAAGTCAAGAAACTTATATCTGACAGTTTTACAACAAAATGCGCGACATTATTTCTTATAATATCACACCTAATATTGCTACATGTTCCGACCCACAGGGGATCATGATCATGGAACCAAAGCAAAGCAATATCGCATAAAACTAAATTAGCCACTTTTGTGCGTAGTGGGCACTGTGCAAAAGAGTTAAATATTTAAGTGCAGGCAATTCTTCGAAGAATAGTTGTGTAACTGTACTGGGTGTTGGTACATAGTATCTCGCAGGCAGCCAACATATTGAACACAGTTTAACACAATACTGTAAAGGGGGGGATAGTACTGAATTGTGTTTTGTAGAAATAGCATGGGAGAGCGTGGAGTGAATTGATCTGGCTCATGATATGGACACGTGGCGGGCTCTTGTGTTCACAGCTGTAATCTTCCGATTTCCATAAAATGTGGGGAATTTCTTGGCTAGCTGTGGAAATGTTAGCGTGTCAAAAAGACTCTCCACCTTGCAATCAGTTATGGATGAAACCTGAAACGTACAAGAATTTTTTTGTGCATGACCGAACCAAAATTGAGGTTGTCAGGAACCTAAATTTTAGGATGGACAGTAAGGATAAACAGGATATTAGTGCACTAAGTCGTTAAATGTGCACTAACCTGCCTAACTTGTCAGTTATTGTGACTGTGTGCAGCATGACAGCAGGTATTTTGAAGGAAGTTAAATGTCGTCTGCTGACGGCCGAGTTAGCCTGTTTGAAATGAATGCATGTCGGACTGAAGTGGCTTGCTTCATGTACGTTACATCTAGTGATTGAAGTTCTTCTCAAAATAAATAAATAAATAAATAATCACCTGTCGTTGCTGTGGCTCAGGCGGTTAGTCCCTGGGCACACAGAGCGGAGGCCCGTATTCGACCCCAGGCCATGCCGTGTGGGGTTTGTGGCGTACAAAGTGGCACTGGGACAGGCCTTTCTCCGACTACTTTGGTTTGGCTTTAATGGTGCGCTACTATATGTGACATGTGTGGTGGGGTAAAGTGACACTGGGACAGGTTTCCCTACCATTTGTTCAGTTTCCCCTGTAAGTATCATTCCACTAATGCTTCACACGCATTCATTCGTCACCAGTATTGTGTAATGTTAGCCACTGACAGCGTCGTTAATAAAGCGCCCATAAAATCACATGTAAGCCTAGAGCTACAGGATTTTAACGACTCCTGTGGTTGTGTTATTCTGCTCCGTGACAGACTTCACACTGCAGGGTACTGCACACTGTCATGCAGCAGAGTTCACTTCTGGTGTCAAATTTATTGCCCTAAGTGCTCAACTTTATGAATGTTGTTGACTGTTTTGGAGGAACAAGTTTTGACTGTTTAACGCCTTCCATATAAAATAAATGAACATGCTACTGCACATCATCGTCAGCCACTCCAGGCTTGTTCCCTCTTTATTGACGTTGGTCTGTCCATCTATTCTTGGTCCACCCACGTGCCTTCTCCCCGTCATAATGTATCGACACACGAATTTGGTAACTTGTGTATCGTTTATTCTTAATCCATGTTGTGTCTACTTGCATTTAAATACAGAGTACTGCCATTTAAAATGTATATATTTTGTTCTTCTGTTATTTGTTCATTCCTTTTATAACCTTGCACTGCATGTCATGCAGTGACGTCATGAATTTAATCCCAAGCATTTAAACCCTTTTTTATTATTAGCCAACAAAATGCACTCAATATTACAGGTTCACAGCAATAAGTATGAAAAACATTTCTTCTACATGTTTCAGCCCATCATCGCGCAGCCATGACACATGTAGGACTAATACGTTGTTAGATTTATTGCTCTGCCCCTGTAATACTGAGTGCATTTGTTGGATAATAATAAAAAGTCGGATTATAATGCGAGGTTTGGAAAATATAAAATTAGTTAAAGCCTGTTATTTGTTTAACTGCTTTGTGGTCAGGAATTATTTTTGCTGTAAAGTGCGTCTTTCCTTAAATGCCACGACTCTTGTCTTAACGGTAAAAATGTTGAAGTTATATGCATCATAAATTCTATTTAGCATATACAAAGTGTTATGCAGAATATTCTGATTGATTTGCAAGGTTATTTTTTAAACTTACTTTGCCACTGTATTACAACATCATACATATACATGTAATTATTTATATGTATTGGTTTATTTCGTAGTGACAATGGTCATCCTTTCCGCGCACACTGATATACTTTACCATTTATCCTACTTCAGATTCTTCCTTGTCTACGGCTGTGTTCTTATCTGTATACAATTTCGTTTTAAGCGTTACAGCAAATTGTTGTCAATCTTGAATTGCCAGATATGACTTTTGATGACTTTATCAAGTAATTTGGAACCGAGTTCTGTAATGGCTCCTGTTTTCCATCTCAGACTGTGCAATACTCGTGTTTCCACTAGAGATTTAGATGTTTTATTTCTGTGTCACTCTACAAAAGGCAAGTCGTTTCCCCATGCCATTTTTTCTCAAAAATCTCCAGTTCTTGTAAGAATGTTGACAAGTGTTTTTAAAAATAACCTGCTTTGTACTTTGAGACGCAGGGAGTCTTCTGGTAAACCAATCACAGAGCAACAATAATTCCAGAGCAAAGTTTTATTCCTGCTGTCACGTGATCCAACACGTGTTAATACATCAATGTTACCAACCGCTGAATAAGAATTCCACGCTAGTTATTCCGCTGTTGCTATCACATTCTTACCTTTCATCCTATTTTGAATTCTTGTAAAGTTACGAATTTTCGCCGCTATATCCTTAAAAAGCAACACTCGCATTTTCTTCACTATCAACGTTCTCAGTCTGCCTGAGGCTATGCGACGCAATGTTTAGATTATCACAAAGTAAATTCCAATTTAAGTTTCGAGTAAGGCAGAAATAGGTGTAATTCAAGAACTTAGGCCTTGCTGCAGTCTCTATCCGCCATGGACTTTCTTCTGCATGTGTTGCAGGTGGGAACTGCCGTTACACGTGTAGTCATGCTATAGCCGGCGGGCCGCGCAAAGTGACGGGTTACTGGTCATGGAAATCTTGTTATACACAGGGTACTTATTTATACCAATGCTGTATCAAAAAAAAACTTTCACATAAGCCTGTGCTTTTGTGAGGCCCAATTTCCTACCTCTGTCTATAATTTTCTACTCATTTTACACACGCAATGAAGTTGCATTTAACCCTCCAAAGCCCAGTAGTTACTGTATATAACACCAGGTTTAACATTCACAAAGTCTACATTCTGCCCACACAGTGTATTTATGTGTTTTGTATGGATCTCAGAACAAACAGTGATTATTTCCTTATACAGCATTAACTGGCTGGTTTTTATAACCCTGACGGTGTGTTTACTGTGCGGTACGAGCTGAATCTTTTTATATAATTCAGGTTTATGTTAGTCTTTAAGTGGCTGAAATCCATGTAAGTTATAGAAAATGATACAATTAATTTTGATAAAATGCTTTAATGTGTACTTGAAGTACGAAATGCAATCATAATGCCTAACTGATTTTGGAGATAAAACGGAGGGGCACAGAAGACAGCGATGTCGAGGGGCTTTTGCATTACTTTTGTATAGAAATCGTAGTCATGACCTCAATACAATTTGTATAACTACCTAAGTGACTGACTTACGAACTAGCTAGCTAACTAACTAACTAACTAACTAACTACATCCAGCCCAGTCTTCAGGGGAAAATTACAGACCTTCAGCTAGTCGGGATATTCACCATTTTTCATAGAAACCGAGAGTTCATTGCCGTGATCACAACAGCCTGCAATTTGTCCCTACCCTGAGCCACCTTAATCCAGTTACGCTCTCCCATTCTGCTTCTTTCGTGTCCATTTCATTATTATTCTCCCGTCTACGCCTAAGTCTTCCGAGTGGTCTCTTTTGTCCAGATTTCAAACTCGAATAAACCCTGTACGTATTGCTCTTCTCGTTCATGCGTGCCGCATGTACTGCCTATCTTATTCCTCTTGATTTGAACGCCTGAATCCTGTTTGGTTAAGAGTGCTGAGTCACGATTCCATAATTACACTTTTAATTTTAAGGCGCAATTTGTTAATAAAATTTCCCTTATGAATATCTTAAGATTAAATTAATAAACCGCTTGTTATTAAGTCTGGCTGCATAATGCTGCGTTAAAAAAAACGACTGAGCATTAATGCGTCAATCTGCAGTTCTAAAGACGGTGTTATTAAACTGGTAAGGTCAGTTAGAGGACACACGGCAAGACTTGCAACTGTCTTATGGGAAGAAACTGGAAACCTTCGGCCATAAACACGCGACTTTGTACGTCTGGAAACATTCGGCCATAAACACGCGACTTCGTACGTCCGTCGTGTCAGACTGGGTGTTACTGGATGTGCCATTTAACGATGCTGTCATTTGTTAAGCTTATGCAGCGTCGGTGGTAGATGAATGAACGGGTATGGAGCATTGGTGGAATGATACTCACAGGGGAAAACTGAAGTACTGGCAGAAAAACATTATACAGCGTCGGTGGTAGATGAATGAGTGAGTATGGAGCGTTAGTGGAATGATACTCACAGGGGAAAACTGAAGTACTGGGAGAAAAACGTGTCCCAGTGGGACATTGTCCACCCCAAATCTCACATGATTGGCCTGGGAACGAACCCGGCCGTCCGCGCTCAAAGGCCAATGACTGACCGACTGAGTGATAAGAAGAATAGCACGCTGTGTGCAGGTGTTAGTGGCAGGATGAAATGATTAACGAAAAGGCAGATGACATGCAAATTAGTTGCCTCGCATAATTATGCACAGAGTTATTAAAACATCTGGAGAAAAGTAGGTACAGCTCCATGTAACATTTACTTTTACCCTAGGTGTACTGGTTGGCCGGCATGGCATCCTGTCCGTTTTCCCGAGATGTTCACTGTTTATTTCTTGGTTTTGTATCAATTTGTCTGTCATCTGCCTTCCTTATTAAACAATCGCGAGGGATGTTTTATATTTCAGCAGACCTGTCAGCCCCTAATTCTAGAAACTCATTGTATTTCCCCAAACAACGTTTCTTGATCTTAAAATAAACATGGAGCAGAAGCACATGCTAAAACAGGGAAGTCCAGGTGCAGTACACCCGCACAGTGCTATCGTGTTTGAGGGCTCTCTATCGTGTCTCAGGTGCAGTACACTCGTACAGTGCTATCGTGTTTGAGGGCACTGTATCGTGTCACAGG
Organism: Coptotermes formosanus; assembly: GCA_013340265.1. Lineage (NCBI taxonomy): Eukaryota > Metazoa > Arthropoda > Insecta > Blattodea > Rhinotermitidae > Coptotermes > Coptotermes formosanus. The sequence goes on from BLKM01000621.1 coordinate 442,788, forward strand.
TGCAGTACACCCGCACAGTGCTATCGTGTTTGAGGGCACTCTATCGTGTCACAGGTGCAGTACACTCGTACAGTGCTATCGTGTTTGAGGGCACTCTATCGTGTCACAGGTGCAGTACACCCGCACAGTGCTATCGTGTTTGAGGGCACTCTATCGTGTCACAGGTGCAGTACACTCGTACAGTGCTATCGTGTTTGAGGGCACTGTATCGTGTCACAGGTGCAGTACACCCGCACAGTGCTATCGTGTTTGAGGGCACTCTATCGTGTCACAGGTGCAGTACACTCGTACAGTGCTATCGTGTTTGAGGGCACTCTATCGTGTCACAGGTGCAATACACCCGCACAGTGCTATCGTGTTTGAGGGCATTGTATCGTGTCACAGGTGCAGTACACCCGCACAGTGCTATCGTGTTTGAGGGCACTCTATCGTGTCACAGGCACAGTACACCCGCACAGTGCTATCGTGTTTGAGGGCATTGTATCGTGTCACAGGTGCAGTACACCCGCACAGTGCTATCGTGTTTGAGGGCACTCTATCGTGTCACAGGCACAGTACACCCGCACAGTGCTATCGTGTTTGAGGGCATTGTATCGTGTCACAGGTGCAGTACACCCGCACAGTGCTATCGTGTTTGAGGGCACTGTATCGTGTCACAATGGCTATTTTGTGTTCACGCGCCAAATCTACACATTCCCCATACTGCGGCATGGTGACAAGAGGGATGCTAGCAGGTGTAAACCCGTTGCTAAGACACATGTAGCAACATGCACACTGCTGCACACACTCAAGACGTCACCACGTGTAATACGAGGTCTTTGTCCCACTGCGACCGCACAGTCAAGAACACCTGTACTTGGTCCCTTCTTGTTTTAACTTAATGACCTGAAAAATTACCCTAGTTCCCACTAGTTTTTTTTTTTTTTCAATTTCTTGTCTGGAAGATGTCGCCACTTAATCCTATTCTTAGCCAATCCACAACGTCACATTATACTTCCGTAAATCCATTTATTTTATGCTCATATCTACGGCTAGGTCTCCTAAGTATTCTTTCACGTTCATTGGTGCATACGTCTCTCGTTTCCCCTACCTCCCAATCCTCATATCCTTCACCTCCTGATGCCCTGGACCTCTGGCATCATTAAGCAAGGCCATTGTAGTGTTCTGACATATTTTTACACGCTGAGGAGAGAGAAGGCTAATGACAGTTATGACTTTGTTTTTAAATTATCTTTTGCATCTGGCTGATTTCAATAGTTGTGCCGGAGATGAAACAGTCCCTCGCGTGTGATGTGTTTAATTTGGTACCTGTGTCATGCTGGCTTGAACATGTAATTTTTTTACATAATGTGCCCTTGGTAATGCGATTGAAGTTTTTAAAGCCTGTTTACATGTTCAGCTATTACGTAGGATAAAATCAGATGTCAAGTTCTTGTGCAAATGAATTGTAATTAGCTTAAATCAAAGGACTGATAAAAACATTCATCTCGCCTAGAATCAAAATAAAAGACTGCTTTATTGTGAAATGTGAGGAGTTTGTAGGGGTAAGCAGAATAACTAAGGATGCCGTCGCACCTTCGGGTATAAAAGACACCAAGCAGTATTTAGAGAGAAGGGTGACGTATTTTCATAGCAAAAGCCTTGGTTTGCAATTTTTCAATTTTACAACACAAATATTTTCATTGCCTCCAGAAAAATGTTCTAATACTAAATTAGAATGGGTCTCTACCCTTTAATTGCACATTTATCCAAAATTTTGTCCCACAACCATGCAAACATTCATGGTTCTATAACCCACGGATCTGGGAGAGCTGATTTAGATAAGCTAAGAAATCAACGATGAGAGTATCACATAGAATTTAATCCCAAATGCACTCTTCAGTTCATGTCTTTTCCTGGCGATTTTCAGCAAGGTCACTGACAAGAACAATAACTGTAGCGTAGAGTAACCTGGCCGGCTTATCCCAAGAACAGTAACTTTAACGTAAAGTAACTGGCCAACTTATCCCAAGAAGTGTGACTGTAACATAAAGTAACCTGGCCAACTTATCCCAAGAACATTAACTGTAGCATAAAGTAACCTGGCCGACTTATCCCAAGAATTTACTCTCACATAAGATAACCTGCCCGACTTATCCCAAGAACAGTTACTGTCACATAAGATAAACTGGCCGACTTATCCCAAGAAGAGTAACTGTAACATAAAGTAACCTGGCCGACTTATCCCAAGAAGAGTTACTGTAACATAAAGTACCTAATTAACTTACCCCAAGAAGTTAGTGTAACACCAAGTGCCCTCACCGATTTATCCCTCGAAAAGAAACAGTATCAGAAAGTAGCCTGTTTGAATAGGGACCACACTAGGGACCACACTAGATTTCACTCCTGGAATTGCCGAGGCGCTTTCCTTTATAACTAAATTCGGAACAGCTTTGGGCCTAAATAACTTTTTTCTAATATTTACATATTGACAGGCCGAAACTTGCAGCTGACCACATTTCGAGCTAATAGAGAAAAAATGAATAGTCGGAACTTTGCTTGTAAACCCCCTATACACCTTCAATAGGCGGCACTTGGTATCACACACATGGTTTCTCTCAGGTTCAAGAAGGTAGGAGTGGGAAGCTGTTCAGCAGTGCGTAGTTTGTAAATTAGAAATTAGTGGATCTTCAGTCCCACTTTTCAAGTATTTTTACGACGTAATGCCTTAAATTTATTTTCAAGGAATGCAGAACGTCTACGCATGTTCAAACGGCCGGAACTTGAAGCTATTTAAAAATTTCCCCTATTTATTGCATGTCTTAGTTACATTGTGATTGGCCTTGTTTACATAATGTCCCAGGTTTAAGGAGGCTGGAACGTCAATCTGATCCCCCAGATCCACCTACTTCCGCTCGACATGTGCACCTTCATGAACCAATGCTCAGGCACAGGTAAGCCTGACACTGTAATTGAGGAACTCCGACGTCTCTGTTAGGTGTTTGTTCTGCATGACATGTTTAACAAGGCTGGAGTTATGCAACAGCACTTTAATTAGCAGCTATCTGAGGCTGTTATTTGAATAATAGCATCTCTGACAGGAAGTTGTGTCACTGGTCGAGTCACGTTTCTGGCGTATTGACAGTGAAAAGGTGCCTGTGTATGTGTTTTTGTGTAACTCGCACGTCACAGCCTTAAGTATTACGAAAAGTATCAATTTCAACACTATACGTTTCATTCTTTTACCAGCTTACGTCAGTAATTCGGAGAAGTATCCACCGACTGATCAAATAATAGTTAGCTGTATGACCACAGTTGTCAATGTTTAAATGGCTGCTATGAGAATCTTCATGACATCGCATGCCACAGAAGTAGAAAGCTTCGTGTTCAGGAAGTCCGAGGTTCCAATCTTTCTCATAGGACATGCACTGTGATCTCCCATTTCTTCTGTATTTTCCATATCCTTTGTTTTCCGGTCTTTATATCCTAATATAGCTGCTGACAGCCAGACTTAATTTTATTTTGAACGCCCATCGCTGCGTCTGAGCGGGGCAGCGTTTTACCTTTCGTCCATAAATAATTCTACTTAACGTGACATAAAGAGTTTACCCCTTTGACCGATGAAGTTTAATCACAGAGATTTCAGTCTTCTGGGATGTGACGCTGTGTTTTAGGATGAGTAGTACCCGACTTTTCGAAGTGCCCTGTTGCCTTCATCCTCAGGACCAATCAGTCCGGAATAACAACTTACCCAGTGACAGAGTGTAACATCCCAGAAGATTCGGATCTTCTCCAGCACCGCTGTGTCGACGACAAATCAGTGAGCAAGTGCCGTCAGACTGGCTTCATGCAGCCAGCTGTCGCTTCGCTACACGTCCCCTAAAATGCACTATTGAGCAACGTACTGCCAAGTTAACAGACTGCCGCTCTGACGTACATCCGGAAGGAACTCTGCTCACACGAACACCATCAGTGTAGTCTACTCTGTCCTGATCAAGATAAATTCAGTTCACACCTCATGTCCTAAATATTTTGATATCCTTTTAATATTATCATCCTTTCCATTTTCAAGCAAATCATCCCAACTGGTCTCTCACCTGCCCAACGCTTGTGATATGCCCCGTATATCTTATCACTCATACAATATGTAGCCAAGAGTAAAACTGTGTATTTCTCTCGTGCTTAATTTTTCTAACACTCTCTCTTATGTCCCTATTAAGTTACACATAAAACATCTGTAAAATCTGTAGTGTTGTACATTATAAAATTTGTTGTTTTACTACAATTTGTTTTCGAATGTGATGCAGTGCAGTGTGGTGGACACTGCGGAAGTTTCAGACAGAAGTGATTCCCCTGTCTCAAGGGTAAACAAATCATGAATTTAGGTTTATTTATGGAGAAATAAATGGTGTCCCTCTTATGGTGTCCCTGAGCTCCACAGATGTCGTAGGATGTCTCAAAGAATGCAGACTTTCTGTGCGATAAAGCTGCCGTGCTCGGGGACACGATAAAGGAGCAGCACGTGTTTCTTTAATGCAAACAACATGGAGGTTATAGTCCTAAAAAGCTTAACATTTGTGCCATTGTAGTCTTTCTTTTTTTCCTTTTATTGTCTTTGTACCTGTCTTCCTGCAGCTTCTGGCTGAAGCAGACTATAAGCATAGACACTGTAGAAAAAGACCTGCATATTTTTTCAGTACAGATTCGAATCTGCTCGATTTTATTGCGTGATCGTAAATAATATGTACTTTGTTTTGGGACTGTGAAGGATGTAGAGGAAGAGAAGCGTTTGTGTGTCTGTAATTCACGTCACAGCGACGAGTGGATGAATCGTGTGTCTACATGTTAGCTGACTGTCTCGTATATATTTTATACTTTGTAACATGTGCAAGTATTGTTGCTTATGACTGTGTGACTTCTACTACTTCAGCTACCAAAGGGCCTAATTGGTAGCCGAGTAAAGGCTAATTCACACATGCCATGCCATGCCCATGCTGCGCCCATGCCGTTCCCCTGCCATGCCGTGCCGCTAGAGGTTTAGATTGTGTCGTTCCCGTATGATTTACACAGGGCGACCGTGTTTAATTCACACATGCCATGTCGCGCCCGTGCCGTTCCCCTGCCATGCCGCTTCGAAAGTGACTTCTCAAGGCCACGGCACAGCACGGCATGGGCACGGCAGGGGAACGGCATGGCATGTGTGAATTAACATTGGCCATCTCTCGACGGCCTGTGGGCGACCTGCCTACGTTCGGCTTCTTCCGGCTAACAGGCGGAGTTTCACGAAGGTTGTTAACCAGAATGCTTATCAGTCTTCCATTGAACTGCAGCTGGGGACTGACACCTAAACAACGTCTGTCAGGGATGAGGAGAAGAATGGTAGCAACAGACTTCAAACGAGGATCCGTTAAACCGCTGGATTAGCAGTTCGGATTTTTCCGGCTACCACGCAGACTTTCACGAAGGAGAAGGCAGTGCAGGGGCGCAGCACGGCATGGCATGTGTGAATTAGCCTTAAAGGCTAATTCACACATGCCATGCCGTTCCCCTGCCGTGCCCATGCCGCGCTGTGCCGTGGCCTTGAGAAGTCGCTTTCGAAGCGGCATGGCAGGGGAACGGCACGGGCGCGGCATGGCATGTGTGAATTAAACACGGTCGCCCTGTGTAAATCATATGGGAATGACACAATCTAAACCTCTAGCGGCACGGCATGGCAGGGGAACGGCATGGGCGCAGCATGGGCACGGCATGGCATGTGTGAATTAGCCTTAAGTGTGTGCACACAGATGTGACATAGGACGTCTTTCACGATTGATTCAGTGTTGAGACATTGTGCAGAGAGAGAGAGAGACAGAGAGACAAAGAGGCTCCTTTCAGCGTTGCCAAATGTAGGTCACCAAATATTACACATCAGTGGTGCTGGCATTATTAGCAGCTCACCATATATTCCACATTAGCAGGATAAAGGTTAAAAGAGGCGCAGCCAAAATTACTCATCCTCAAGGAAGTTACATATAGAACATTGCAAACGCCAAATTTCAAACAAATAAAAAATATAAGCTTTCCTACTGACTTCTTCGCCTTGAATTGTCATATACAGGGTGTTTGTCCATACAGGGTCTTCATTCTGTGGCTGGTGTCACGCTTACGCCACCATCTCCCATTCCTTCGGCTTCATATTTGATCCTGTAAGCGCCAGTTGGGTCATATTTGGCTTCCAACTTCTCCCAGTCTTCCTTCTTGTTGTCGATGAGGAAGTGGATGACTTTAGTTGCTCCAGACTTCTGTTTGTCACTACACTTAGAGCAGTCTGTCTCCAGTGCATCTGGAAGTGTCCCTGTCATGCACAAACACAATTAATTATGGGGGCTGATATTTGTCAAGTTACGCAACAGACGTGTTTATACAAGTAAAGTTGAAAGTTTTCCTAGTACAGTACACGCCGTGACGTCATAAGGGGAGTGACTGCACACAGCCAGTCGTTCTTAACAACCACTAGTGGTGGAAAGTGTTCAGCGTCACGACCTGGTCGCTTTACCCCCTCGCAAAAGGAGCCCCCCCCCCCCAGTCGTCAATAAATGACAAGTACCTTGGATACCGGAGCTTGTGCTGACGGTGTCGAGGTAAGATAAACCAACTGCCACGATCGGGAATGGAACCACGAACTCTTGCTTTTTCCAGCCCTCAGCCCAGTCACTATACCAACTGAGCTACTCCGTCTTACAGATGCATTTGATATTTAGCATAAAGTCATATTTCTCAGCAACTTGGACTGCTTGACCCTTGAAGATGGGACCGATAGGTTGTCCCGAAACGTCGGTCCAATCTAGGGGCTGTACCATGGCTCAGGCGGTTACTCGACGGCCTTCCGCCATGGTGGCCCGGGCTCGGTCCATGTGAGATTTGTGGTGGACAAAGTGACACTAGCGCAGGTTTTTCTCCAAGTACTTCGGTTTTCCCCTGTCAATTTCAGTCCATCGGTGCTCCATTACTTGGAAAAATGAAAAAAAAAACTAATCATCTTCATGACAGGGTTGCACGATAAGCCTCAAAGTTGCGGTGCTTCCGTAGCGTCTGCTGCGGGGCCCTTCACCACACAACAGGAACTGCTAATCTACTCTGCGTAACATTCTAGAAGAGCGCGTATCGTGTAACAATCACTTACTGTAGCTTGTATGACTTTGATAAGGCAGTTCAGAGAAATGAACGACACTTGTTAACCCTCCAAACCGCCAGGTTTAACATTCACACACTCTACGTTCTGCCCACACAGTGTATTTATGTGTTTTGTGTGGATCTCAGAACACATAAATACGCTGTGTGGGCAGAAAGTAGGATTTGCGAACGTTAAACCTGGTGGTGCATGTAGTAATCACTGGGCTTTGGATAGTTAATATAAAGAAACTGGGCTGCCTTGACACAAAATTTCTCCACGGAACTTCTGTTCTATGACAAGACACGTTGCAGTGGTTCGACATCTTACAGCAGAATAACACTTCACTGCTTACATTGAAGACCTCGTGTGTGTGTGTGTGTGTGTGTGTGTGCGTGCGTGCGTGCGTGCGTGTGTTGATCGGTTCTCCATGCTAATCCTCACGGCCGCTCTGTAGCCCAGCGTAACCCTTCCCATTCTGTCAGCACTCACTCTTCAGTTCGGCGCCGTCCCCTGTGCACGGCCCTTTGTCCAGCAGACATTTCACATAATTGTTGATGAGGCGCTCGCTGCGTAGGATCTCGTCCACATTGATGTAGTCCCACCTGCAGTACAACACAATGCAGTGCATCGTCACTTAAATAGAACGACTGCTTCATCTGACAAATAGCACAGCCGCTTCCTGTCGGCTCGTTTATCCTATTAACGTAGCTACCCCACACACAGACCACAATAGCGGCTAGAACTTAGGATACAATGAACACCCCGTGCCTTAAGTATGCTACATGATCATTGATCATATGTTATTCCTACAGCAGCTAGCTACGGGCCGGACGGTCCTGTGTTCCATTCCTGGTAGGGACAAAAAATATATCTTTTGTGGAATTCTTCCAGACCGGCTGGGGGGCCCAGCCAAACACCTATTCAATAGTTACCGCAGGTCCTCTCTCCGGGGGTAAAGCGGCCGCGGCGTGAAACTGACCGATCGCATGAATCTACTGACTGATGGGGCAAGAATGAATGATGGCATGACACGTCATTAAAATGCGTACATCATTACGCTGTGACAGGGTTCAGTTCTTGAACACGCAAAGAAGAAACTGACACATAACACGTGCATAAGGAATCGAATCAAAAATGAAAAATAGACGATTTAGGTCCATGCTGGACTCTCAAAAAATTATCAAGTTACTTACATCAAACAAAAATGTACAATTTGTGGCCTAGTAAATTTTTTTCCCATGGCGCAACAGCCCCTAGCGGGCCAGGGCCGCCTCATTACCGGGGCTTTACGATCGCGCTCAGACACACACACCAATGGGTAACACTCCTCTGGACGAGTGATCAGCACGACGCAGAGACCTCTACCTGACAACACACAACACTCACAAGAGACAGACCTCGACGCGCCTGGCGGGATTCGAGCCCACAATGCCAGCAAGCGAGCAGCCGCAGACCCACGCCTTAGACGGCGCGGCCACTGGGATCGGCTGTGGCTTGGTATAGTCACTTATTATCAAAATTGGGTTGATTTTCTAAAGATGGGATAGAACTCGGAGGGCAATGTTGTCCAGAACGGACTTACAGTGTTTCAGCTGAACATAAATATTAACACAGAGGGGCGTTAATGTAGAGGTGAAGCTTAAGACGCTGAATTGCGTCATCGTAAATAAAGTTTCGTGGAAAATGAAATGGTTATGACAAGATAAAACTTTCCACTGGGTGACTTCAAGGTGTTTGGCGTCAGTAGAATGGGCGGAATTGAAAACAACTGTAACTTGTTTAAGCTTGGCTCTGGTAAATGTGAAACGAAGAACAAAACCTCAAGGATAGGGAAATAAACTTCAGGTGCTGAGCAGAACACACTTCAACGTGTTGATGAAAGTGTAGTTCTGAAAGTGCCAAATGGCCCGTCTTCAGGGCAGTCTGCCCAGTGACGCAGGAGTCATGAAGGACACAATTTACGTGGAGAATTTGTTTTTTAGGTGACACGTGGTGGCACACTTGGCTGAGGCACCGCGCTGCAACGTGGAAGGTCCGAGGTTCGATTCCCGATGGTGTCATTGGAATTTTTCATTGACTTAATCGTTCCGGCCGCACTATGGCCCTGGGTTCGACTCAGTCTCTAACAGAAATGAGTACCAGGAATATTTCCTGGGGGTAAAGGCTGCCGGTGCGTAGGGGTGACAACCTTACCACCTTCATGTGCCGATTGTCTTGAAATCTGCGAGCCTCAACCTTCTGGAGCCCTACTGGCTGTCCAGGCCTGTAATTTGATGGTTTTACCTTTACCTATTTGTTTTGCTGGTAAAAGCAATCATGACTTTTGCTTCACAAATATTCAGTTGGCACATAACTTTACAAATGTGAATCATTTTTGACCCATGTTATGTTTAACATTGTTAGCGAGATGTCGCCTGAACAACTGGGAGAGTCACTGTACCAACTGAACAGGGCCGGCCTTAGGTAGACTGGACTGATTTGACGCAATATGGCCCTGCGCTTACCGGGCCTTCCCGCGTATTGGTAATTTTAAAAAATGATAAAATATGGATCATTTTAATTTTTCATCCTAATGTACGTTAATATATAAACATGTTACTTTTCTCTCTCTCTCTCTCTCTCTCTCTGCACAATATCTTTCAGGGGCCCGCCACAAGGATCGCTATAGGTCCCGCGTTGCTAAGGCCGGCACTGCAACTGACTGGACAACTATCGTAAAATTTTTCACACCGAGGGCCAGGTCCTGTATCACAAATACGTGCTTAATTACCGGAACAAATTGGCGTGATTGCGGATTATAAACACGGATTATAGCTTATGTCACGGAATAGTGTACCGCATCACAGGAGCCATTCCTACTTTCACTATTATTTATTGTTGCGATGTCCTTAATAATGGTAAGAACGTACCTAAACTTCTGGAATCCACTAAGGATTCCATTGTGTTTTATGTAAACACACTGGAGGTGTAGAAGAATAATTTTTTTTCTTCATGGCGCAACAGCCCCTAGTGGGGCAGGGCCTCCTCATTATCGAGGCTTCACGATCACACTGAGACACATCACACTCAGTATGACTCCTCTGGACGAGTGATCGGGCCGTCGCAGAGACCTCTACCTAACAACACACAACACTTACAAGACACAGACGTCCACGCCCCCGGCTGGATTCGAACCCACAAACCTGGAAAGCGAGCGGCCGCAAACCCACGCCTTAGACCGTGCAGCGTCCGGGGTCGGCCAATATGAACAGTACGGATAGACAGTCATTTAGGTCATTAAGTACAGTGTCACTGTCACAAGGCAAATATTCACAAAACTTGCCCTTGCTGGACAAATTTTCGGAAAGGAAACTGCTATGCAAAGTATCTTAAAAGCCCGACAGACAGGTTCGTTGTTAATACTGTACTAGGTTACAGACGGACTGGCAGAGACAGGGACTGGAGTTGTCACCACGCAAGGATCTTTTACTCCTTAAAGAACGCCTATGTTTACATCCAGACGTGAAGTTCATAACTGCTACACAAAACGGACACATAACATTTGGTATAGTGTTCATGCAGCCACGCGATGCAAGATCTGACCTGGTTGTGTACTTCTCATCCTGAGGAAGTCCGCTTCTGCATGAAGATGGTATCAATAGCAGCAAACACGCGACCACGACGCTGCCTGCCATCTTGTTCCTACCGGACACAGTCTGACCCATTATTTTATACAAGACGAGTAATGCCAGAAGCATGTATGCGAACTGGTCGTGGTGCAGTCCTTGCAAATAATGAGGCAGTAACAAGATTCCCATGCATAGCCCAAACAAATCAAATTTACAAAATTATAGGCTCATTTTCATATTAAAATTTTATGTAAGACAAGTTTCCTTAACAAAGTATGAGTAGCCGTAAGGTTTGCTTACATTACGCAGCTCCTGTTCTGCATTACTGAAAATTAAGCCAATATATCCAATAAACCTTTCGTCTCACTAGAGAATCACGTGTCATTACCTACCTACCTAATCAATCAACTAAATGACTATATGTGACATAGTCGCCGGTCTCTAAATTGGGTGACCTCGGTGCAATCCCAAGTCAGTCCATGTGAGATTTGTGGTAGACAAAGTGACACTGGGACAGGGTTCTCTCCCAGTACCTCAGTTTCCACCGTCAGTATCATTCCACCAATGCTCCATATTCATTCACCTACCACCGACACAACATAGCATTATCATTTCACAGCATCGTTAAATAACACGTTCCCGCCTCCTTTTTTCCCATGGACAATACGCCATATATATATGTGTGTGTATATATATATATGTATATATATATATATATATATAAGCTAAGATTCTCACAGCTAGTCAAGAAATTCCGCGCGTTCTGTAATACCCGAAGGTTCATTACCTTCATCACAACAGCCTGTCAGTTTTATCTACCCTGTGCCAGATTAATATAGTCTATGTTTCCCAAACCTATTTTTAAGACCAATTTTAATATTATCTTTACGCCTACGCATTGTCCTTCCAAGCGTTTTCCTTCCTTCATGTTTTTCCACCTCAATTCTGTATACAATTCTGTTCTCAACAGAGGTACTGTCTGTCCATAATCATTACAAATTGAAGCAATTCACGGTGGGTCACAAGTTCTTGTTCCACAGACTGTGCCGTCAGGCCTTGTTACATTCTCAACAGAAATTACGAAATTATTCTAATGCTCCATATTTTGAAGTTTCAAGTCTTCAGCTATGTGTCGTTGGGCGAGTGGTTTCCGACGTTTCGAAGGATTGAAATTCCTCTTTCTTCAGGGTCCAGAAGTCAAAGGGGCGTAGCCACACGGGAAGATCGAATGCACGAATTACAGATTTATGAGTGATGAGGGTGCGAAATGCCGGATTTGGTAGCAGGATAATGGGATGGCAGTGGAAGGGGTACTGGCAGGGATGGGGGTGCTTTTGGATGGACTTTGTAGTCAGGAGGTGAGATGCTGTCCTTTGACCGCATTATCATTAAGATGAATGTATTACAGTCCTTCGAAACGTCGGAAATACTTACCCGATGACACAGTGTCACATGCCAGGAAGCTTGAACCTTCAGCAACACCAGTGTGAGAACAGAAAACGTCGCGGCTCCGTATTTTAACTGTACAAAATATATAATGGTCTATGGCATGTGAAATTGTAATGGTTTGGCATCTTCTGGCTAAATTACGAAGGCAAAGTTTAATATTTTCCATTCCGCGTTGGTATGTCTCTTTTACGAAGGCAAAGTTTTGATGATTTCTTTACGAAATCCGCCTTTACCTGATTCTAGACTTTGGGGAGATTCTATTTCCAGTCAGCTGAATCCAGTTCACTTCCTCACACCCTAAGCTTCGTAAGTTCCATTCCGGTAAGCCACTATCACGCGTGTCTTCTTCTCCGAAGTCATCATCCATTAGCCACATCCTAAAATATTTCCCACCAGGACGTGCATATTGGGATCAGTCAACCCAAACTCTTGTACAGTTATTTTATTATATAATCATTATTTTATCTGACAAATGTAATTTCCGCCTTCCTGTCCGATCGCTTGTCGTAATAACGTCATCCCCTCCTCATATGGTCCACACGCGAGACGGTGTAGCGGCGGTGACAGGCGATGGTTGTCAGATGAAGTACGGACTGTGTACAATTTGGGGCGTTATCATAGCTTGCGTGATAGATTGTAAGCCAAGGACATTAAATTTATCCGACAGATTCCTATATTTGAATCAAGTCTAGGAGCCCACGCCCGCTCCTAGCGAACTGATGACCTTGAACACGCCGAAATCTTCAGCAGCCGTCAGCAAAGAAGTCATGTACACTCCTGTGTTGGTGTGGGGAGATTTTTACACATGAGCTCCTCCTTGTGTCAATTTTTTGGCTCTTCTTCGAACCCATCATTACACAAGCGACGTCACCTGCTTCTGACGTCACCTCCCGCCGGATGGATTCCGCCTTTTCTTGTAATGAAGGTTTCATAACCTCTAACTTCTATTGGCTATCTCAGAGGTATGCTTTTTTTAAGCGTGCTGTTTAACAACGCGGATAACTGCTGGATTAAATAGCATTGGTAACAGACAGATAATTATGGCGCTGTGTTGGAATGATACTGAGAGGGGAAAACTGAAGTACTGGGAGAAAAACGTTATACAGCGTTGGTGGTAGATGAATGAATGAGTATGGAGCAATGGTGGAATGATACTGACAGGGGAAACCTGAAGTACTGGCAGAGAAACATTATACAGCGTCGGTGGTAGATGAATGAGTGAGTATGGAGCAATGGTGGAATGATACTGACAGGGGAAAACTGAAGTACTGGGAGAAAAACATTATACAGCGTCGGTGGTAGATGAATGAATGAGTATGGAGCAATGGTGGAATGATACTGACAGGGGAAACCTGAGGTACTGGGAGAAAAACATTAACAGCGTCGGTAGTAGATGAATGAATGAGTATGGAGCAATGGTGGAATGATACTGACAGGGGAAAACTGAAGCACTGGGACAAAAACATTAACAGCGTCGGTAGTAGATGAATGAATGAGTATGGAGCATTGGTGGAATGATACTGACAGGGGAAAACTGAAGCACTGGGAGAAAAACATTATACAGCGTCGGTGGTAGGTGAATGAATGAGTATGGAGCAATGGTGGAATGATACTGACAGGGGAAAACTGAAGTACTGGGAGAAAAACATTATACAGCGTCGGTGGTAGATGAATGAGTATGGAGCACTGGTGGAAGTACACGGTCATGCACCGAGAACAGAATGCAGGACAAAATCGCAACATGAAGAGAGATTAAGAATTCTTTGAAAATTTGATAAATTTTAAATATCTTGGAAGAACTCTAATAAAAAAATTGCATGCACGGAGAAATTAAGAACAGTTTTAATTCAGGGAATGGCTGCTGACAATTGGCGCAGAATTTTTGGCTTACTCTTTTCCATCTAAGAGTGTGAACATTAAATATAGAGGATTAAAATGTGCGTGTTCAGTTACGTGGGTTGGAACTTTGTCTGTCACACTGGGGGAGGAACACAGGCTCAGGGTGTTGGGGAACAGGGTGCTGAGGAAAGTAGTTGGGGTAAGAAGGACGAGGTGACAGGGGAGTGGTGAAGGTTAAATACCGAGGAGCTTTATGCTCTGTACTCATTACCAAATATTATTTGGGTGATCAAATAAAGAAGAATGGGATGGGCGGGGAACGTGGCACGTATGGAGAAGAAGATACATGGATATAGGGCTTTTTTGATAAGGACATCTGTGGGACGGGACCACTTGTAAGGCGTAGGAGTAGATACGAGTATAGTTACAAAGGTACTGTAAAGATATAGGATGAGGGATCGTGAAATTGGTTGGTGTGACTGGGAAGAAGCACGAGTGGCCAGATATTGTAAACACAAAAATGAACCTTCGGGTTTCATGAAATTCCGGGAATTTTTTGACTAGCCGAAGAAGTTCCTCCTGCAGGATTCTTCTCTGTTGAAGCAGCTGAGAGTTGCCCCGAGAATTTCTCGGCAAAAGACGGACGAAATCACACACACAAATGCCCATTGTTCATGCATTGGGTACGACTTGAGCAACATCATTGTTTGCCTGGAAATATATCGTGCGAACTGATGAGAACATTCAGCTATGGTTATGACGCATGATGTCACGGTCCCTGATTCAGACAATAGAATTTTTTAACGGTCACGAATGTAAATTGAATTTACTGCCCGTGCTTTCAAATTACCAACCAGATTCTACAATATTTAACTGGGGTTTTCTCGGTTATGTAACCGGGTGTTTCGGTTTTGGACTAAAGCCCTGCTTCCTTGTTCAACTTCAACGCTGTTCCACTTCAACGCTGACAACGAAAGCCGCGTGTTTTTTATGTTGTTCATTCCCGTGCGTAATCTCAGTACAGTAAAAGAGATGCAACTTATGCATAATGTTAGCGTTTATTTATCACACTTTGTCGTATAGTTCCCCAACATGTTTCGGCGAAATAGTTATGACATCATCAGGGGGTATTATTACAAATTGCGTAAGATGTGCATTAAATGTAAATTATAAAATGGTAAAACAGTTAAAAATGTTAAAACTTCTGTGAAATTCTTGTGCTGGTTTGGTGCCGTGTTGGTTTTTGGCACCAAACCAGCACAAGAATTTTACAGATTTGGTGCCAAAAACCAACAACATAGCACCAAAACAGCACAAGAATTTTACAGATTTGGTGCCAAAAACCAACAACATAGCACCAAAACAGCACAAGAATTTTACAGATTTGGTGCCAAAACCGAACAACATAGCACCAAAACAGCACAAGAATTTTACAGATTTGTTGCCAAAAACCAACAACATATCACCAAACCAACACAAGAATTTTACAGAAGTTCTTAACATTTTTAACTGTTTTATCATTTTATAATTTATATGTAATGCACATCTTACGCAATTTGTAGTAATACCACCTCACGATGGCATAACTATTTCGCCGAAATATGTTGGGGAAATAAAAGACAAAGTTTGATAAATAAATGGCAACATTGTGCATAAGTTGGGTCTCTTTTACTGTACTGGAAAGCCGCATGTTTCCCCGGTTTATTGGGTTCCATCCACTGTGTCAAAAATCATAACACCGCGATGTCATTTTGCACCTCCATGAAAGCTTCCACGATATAAAGTAAAGATTCCTGTATGCGCACCGTGAAAGTGCATGGTCAAGTGGATGTGCATCTCCACGCACTCTTCAATTCGGTAGTATCAGGAAGGAAATGGTTATCTTCAGTCTCAACAAATACTCTGCTCCGCGTAGTTAGTTATTTTCACACTTCGGCAAGGTCTGTGAAATGTTGAGTTCTGTAGACGACAGGAATTTCATGATAATTTCTGTAACTTTCATCCGCTTTTCATGAAGCTCCTCTCCTATGGACCCAGTGTCATTATGTCAGCAAGTCACATGAGATCAACGCTGTGTATGTTGAAGTACAGGAAGTTATGTCATGCTCGCTTGGCAAATCTGGTTATTTAAATATGTTGGATGAAGTTTGATGGGCGGAAATCACGTGACGGCCATTATGCCGATGTGTTTGTTACAAACTACCGGTTCTTTTGGTGCGCAGTGATCTTAAAGTAGAGGGAGTGAAAAGTCCTGAACATATTTGCCAAGAAACGTGTCTATACGATTGTAGACACTGTTCAAGCTTTTTCATTGAACCTAACATAAAATCAAGAATTTCGCGAGTTATTGATGCACTGCTGAAGATAGTGACGTCACTACTCTACTTTAGGCTTTGGCCCGATCTTACCTCATCATAGTCTAGCTAAAATTTTCTTGCCTGTTTGTGTCCTCCATTCCAAACACTTGTGTTTAATAACAAACTGGATTTCCAGCTCGTTGCTTCCAGTGTTATTGGCAGCTGCTCAAAAAGAAAATCAGGTGAGAATAATTTAGACCACAGTGGATCAGAGTGTAGAAGATACAAATGTTTACGTGTTACACAGTGCTGCTTTGTCAGTATCAGTTTCTGTCCAAGCAACCAAAGTGCTAAGTGTGGAGACTTGAGCAAATCCCCAGTCGACGTACCTTGCTCCGTTTAGCCATTCTTGCCCACGAAAAGCATTGCTAGGCTATAGAACGCGTCCTTAGGACATCCTAATGACGACATTTCATTACTCTGAACAGCAAATTGTCCTGAAACTCCTTTCGGCCTAAAATATATCTGAAGAAAAAACTCCAGGCCAAATATTGGTACTGCAGATGTCAAATGTGAGAACCAGGGAGTGAATACAGGCAAGTGACAAGATTTGCAGAGATTCAGAAATTCCTGTAGCACAGACAAACAATGAACTCATTCGGTTTCACCACAGAGGATCAAGTTGAGAGTTTCGAAACACTGAATGAAGGTGTTTAACAGACACCGGTTGCAATGACGCAAATATGATGTGGCGGTTTCTTTCGCCTTTTGCGTATAATAAAGCCTCTTGGGCTGAGCAGCTGTGGCTGCTGTAGTCACCACAGTACAGTGCGGCCACAGGGAGTAAGTGACAAGGTGGACAGTTGAATAAGTCCTTGGATCAGAGTCATTCCTGAGAAGCTAGGATTTCCTCAGCTAATCAAGAATTTCCCCGCATTTTATGCAAACCGAACGTTCATTACCGCATTCACAAGCGCCCACCACGTGTCCCTTTCCAGAGCCAGAACAATCCAATGCCTTACCATCCCACTTTTTAAAGATACATTTTAATATTATTCTCCAACTTACGCCTAGGTTTTCCAAGTGGTCTCTTTCCCTTAATTTTCCCCACCAAAATCCTGTACGCACCTCTCCCGTCTCCCATACACGCCACATGCCCAGCCCCTCCCTTTTGATTTGATCACCTGAATAATATTTGGTGCAGAGTACAGATCAAAATGCTCCTCGTTATGTAGTCTCCACCACTCCCCTGTTACCTCACCCCTCTGAGCCCCAAATATGTTCCCCAGCACCCTGTTCTCGATCGCCCTCAGCCTATGTTCCTCCCTCAGCGTGAGAGACCAAGCCTAGTGCACGGTTAAGGGAGCCAAATTATACCACACACATGCAACTGTGTGCGTGAAACAAATTATACCACACACATGCAACTGTGTACGTGAAACAAATTATACCACACACATGCAACTGTGTACGTGAAACAAATTATACCACACACATGCAACTGTGTGCGTGAAACAAATTATACCACACACATGCAACTGTGTACGTGAAACAAATTATACCACACACATGCAACTGTGTGCGTGAAACAAATTATACCACACACATGCAACTGTGTACGTGAAACAAATTAGGCCAAAGAAACCCCTTCATAAGGCGGAGGTCTTCGTGAGAAGCTGATAGTCGCTCAAGCAATCAAGGTTCAGCCACCAGTTTATGTGTACTGTTTAACGACGCTGTCATTTGCTAAATTGAAGTAGCGTGTGGAACACTGTCGGAACAACACTGGCAGGGGAAACTGGAGTACTGGGAGAGAGGCTTGCCAGAGTGCCACTTTGTCCACCACGACAAATCCCACGTGGATTCTCCTAAGCCATGTTATGCAAGGCCCCTCTCCAGTAAACTTATTGCAGCCAGTTTAATCCCGATCACACACATCCTACCATGTACATTAAGAAGCATTTAATATTTATTTGTCATCTATTACGAAGTCTACCAAGCTAATTTTTTCATTATATTTTAGACGAAGCCTTATAATTGAAGGCGTTCTCTCATATTCACAGTCTATGTCCCTTTTCCCTCTTTCTGCCCGAGTTTGTCGCTGTTAGGTCATGGCATCAAAGGCACAAAGTGGGCGTCTCTTGATTACGTAGTTTTATTCGAACATGATTCTGTAATACATTTCTTTATAACTTATCTTTATATAGAAATGAAAAATAAGCTGTATTTTAGTGGGTTGCGCCCCCTTGCACATCGTAAGAATTAAAACAGGATTGCTCTGTTCGACAAAATTTTATTGCTGCATGACACTTATGGAAACCACCCGGAAACGTCGGTGTAGATGGAAGCGTAATATTAAAATGTATCTTAAGAACAGAATAGGAGGGAGTGGACTGGATTTGTCTGGCTTAGGACAGGAACAAGTGGCGGACTGTTGTGAAGGCGGTAGTTAACTTTTGGGGTCCCATAAAATGCGGGGGATTTCTCAGATATTCGAGCAACTACGGGCTGCTCAAGAAGGACTCTATTGCATCGAGTTACACCTACTTACTGTGGACAGTGTTAATTCACTGGGCGACCGTGTGACCCCATGAAGTCACCACAAACATACAGACACAGTGCAGTCCTTGGTGCCTACTGCGAACACGAACTGCCGTTTGAGGGTCCTTCAAACGGCCGTCATGCGATGTTGGCGAAATCACATTTAACTGCGACATTAAACAAGATTACACACGGTGCACTGCGTGGTGTCCGTGGTGAGGCACGCAGAATGCATGTTGTCTGCCAGAATGTCGCGTGGTTCCACGGTGCACCCCTAAGTGTAACTGTGCGTGGTGCGGTAAATAAATACAGCCTTCCGTGTGCCGATTTACATGAAACGCTTTATCATTCCATAAGTTTCTTTCAACATTTTCTGAATGGCGTGACAGCTCCTAGTCGGTCAGGGCGTCCTGATTATCGAGGTTTCACGAACACACTCAATTAGACACACCGCACTCGGTAGGACTCCTCCGGACGAGTGATCAGCCCGACGCAGAGACCTCTACCTGACAACACACAACACTCACAAGAGGCAGACATCCATGACCTTGGCGGGACTCCAACCCGCAATCCCAGCAAGCGAATGGTCGCAGGCCCACGCCTGAGACCGCGCGGCCACTGGTATCGGCTTTCTTGACGTACTTGTATACTGATCTGCATTTTATCCAAGTCTCTAGAAAACTCTAGAAAACACGGCAACATTTTTTATTTACCCCATTAAGAAAAGAATGGATTTCACTTCATCGATTTCTACGAAATGCAAACCTTTTCTTTACCGCATTTCGCTCAACTCGCTCTAGAAGTTCGCATGTTACGGCGAGACCTTCCTGGAGACCCTGAAGTGAAGGCGGGCTGTCATTCAGCTGAGTTTGGCGGAACTTAAACTGCGCTGGGCACATTCCTTGGAGAATTTCTCTACTGAAATCCAACACACGGCTTAGGCTTAGTCACTGCAAACATGTCACAGTGAGACAGACAGACAGACAGACACGCAGACAGACAGACAGGCAGACAGACACACAGACAGACAGACACACAGACAGACAGACAGACAGACACACAGACACACAGACAGAGAGACAGACACACAGACACACAGACACACAGACAGACAGACAGACAGACAGACAGGCAGGCAGGCAGACAGACAGGCAGACAGGCAGACAGATAGGCAGACAGACAGACAGACAGGCACACAGACAGGCAGACAGACAGACAGACAGACAGGCAGACAGAAAGACAGACAGGCAGACAGACAGGCAGACAGACACACAGACAGACACACAGACACACAGACAGGCAGGCAGACAGACAGACACACAGACAGACAGACAGACAGACAGGCACACAGACAGACAGACAGACAGACAGACGGGGCGAAGTCGTCTGGACATAACCACATGTTTACGTCGTACAGAAACGCTTGAATAGCGAGTTGCAGGCGACCGGCGCACAGAGTCTAAGCAAATTTGGAAAACATATGCTGGTGATGAACGGGATTTTAAAGAAAAACGATCTGAGCTTTGTAAAAGATGTAACCTTGGTATATGTAAATTCATTACAATTGTAATTACAGTTTCTGAGAAAAAATGGGACGTTTTAATTTCGTACTGCCTGTCCTGTGTTTCTTCTGCCAGTCGGAGTGTATTCAGATGCTATCTTTGGAATTTGCGTATCCTTCATTCTCAACACATTTCGTGTACACTTGCGTCTAGAATCTGCGTTAATTTCATTTAAAATCCGTCTATTTATTTCTCATACGTTTTCTTTACTTTATGGTTTTGTAATATATATTCTTTCCTCTCTCAGTTCTGCTTTAGTTCCATTTTATTCAATTCCATTTCTCACATTGTTTAGTATACCTGGCACTGTCATCAGGTCTCACAGTGTCAATATTTGTCCAGTTTTTTCGCGTGTATGTATTGCGGTCTGTAAGCAGAGTCCATATGCTTGAAGGATGCAGCTTCTCAGAAGCACACAATGACACCTCATGTTGTCTTTCACGTCACATGCTTAGGCATTTGTTTAACGCCGTCTTGACCAGCCTATGTAAATGGTATGTCGTCATGCATGTCCTTGAAAAATTGTGATTATATCGCTTTTTACAGAATATTACTCTCTTCCAGTATATTCAAGTCATTTCGTTGCCGATTTATTCCTCGAACCGTCTTATAGCTTCTCATGTGCCTGTTATTAGAGGCTGAACGCATGCAAATATAGCAACTGCTGTTAGCACCTTGATGTTAACATTTGTACTGAAGGCGAAGGTAGAAAAGGACACAGATTGCATAAGCCGTACTTCTTTTCTAGCTGCATTTAACGAAGCTTTGCCATATACTGGGCTAAATTAGGTAACGTTGAATAATTGAATATCCAAAGTCCAGTGGTTACTGTATGTACCGCCAGGTTTAACATCCACAAATTCCACGTTCTGCCCACACAGTGTATTTATGTGTTTTGTATGGATCTCAGAACAAACAGCGATTATTTCACTATACAGCATTAACTGACCGGCTTTAAAACCGAGACGCTGTGTTTACTGCGCGGTACGGACTAAATTTTTGATCCACGTTAATATTAGCCTCTAAACATTTAATAATAATATTATTAATTACGAACAGTGATTTGGAAAAAGTGAAAATCATAGACCAGAAGGGTAATCATTAAACATCAACGCAACTAATTATGTTAAAAAATTAAAAAAATAAAAAAACAATCTGTTACTGATGGCAGGTGTTTTCGGTTCCCCGCGGGGTGCAAAACAAAGCCTGCTTATATTGGGCCACTTATGTGTCTGTCTGTCTGTACTCGTGTTACAAATCGAGAGCCGCTTAACGAGCTTTCATTATATTTCATATGTGTGTGTGTGTGTGTGTGTGTGTGTGTGTGTATATATATATATATATATTAGAGCATTTTACTAAAACCTTTCGTTTAAAATCCAACACATTTTTGTGCACATCTCGAATGTAAATCATAGGAACTCTTGTCGGAGAGACAGATGTTTGGGACGGAAGTCGTACAGAAAATGAATTATACGTGTTGGTCTAGCACACCTCCTCGACGTGTTTCGTTGCCGTTTTAAAATTCCTAACATTTTGAACAAGAATATTCAGCTGAATTATATTTAAAGACAGTCCGTACCGCGCAGTGAACACACTCCATATCGGTTATAAAAACCAGTCAGCTAATGCTGTAGAGGAAAATAATCGCTGTTTGTTCTGAGATCCACACAAAACACATAAATACACTGTGTGGGCAGAACGTAGAGTGGGTGAATGTTAAACCTGGCGGTACATACAGTAACCACTGGACTTTGGAGCTTTGAATTAAAGAAGCACGTGTTAAATGTTAAATTTCTTCATAATTGCTTGCACCCTACCTCTGCTAAGTAAATATTTTTTGTTTATTTCAATACGAAATCATAACTGCGCACTTATCACAAATCGGAAGTTGGAAAATGAATGCAAATTTAAAGTGCGAGGGAACCGAAAGGAAGCGTTAGAAGTGTTTCATAAAATAGTGTTATTCAAGTATTTGGCTTGAGGGAGGTTACGAATGGTCTGTTATCAGAGTACGGGAAGTAAGCTGTTGGACACGAATCCGGAATGCTAAGGACTTGTCCGCGAAATTCAATTGTAAACAAATGTCAGTGACGCATTAGACAGACAGGTAAGTTTAGTGGTGGGGGGATATTTAGCATATCGGATGTGTGCCTTCCCAATTTAAGAATTCGCCCTTCGGCTGCAGTCAACTGCAAATATACTTAGTATAAATACGAGAATACAAGCAGCATCTGCCTTGTGTTCTCTCTTCTGACATCATGAGGCGTTTCGTAGAGGTCGTCTTCATACTAATGTTAGCCCTGTGCCGGACTGAGGCAGCCAGGGCCCGCAGGGATGAGCAGTACACCACGAAGTACGACAATATCAACATTGACGAAATACTGGCGAGTGACAGGCTGGTGAACAACTACATAAAATGCCTGCTGGATCAAGGGAGGTGCACGCCAGAAGGCGCTGAGCTGAAGTGTAAGTGTTGAGTCCAACTGCTCGTATTAGAAGTGCACTGAATCTGGCTTCTGCTTTCTGTAACGTAAAGCAACCTTGTTTACCGCGTTTTGTTGTCGGTGCCACGTAGGACACGCTGTATAGCACAGTGAAAGCTGTCTTGCTGTCTGTGTGCCTGTAGCCGATATAACTCATCAGAATACGAAGATATATTCTCGACATTTTGGCAGTAACCTCAGGATGATGCGACACATGCCGTGCTGCATGTCACAGTAGGTCCCATAAGGGGTCTTCTGACCCATGGACTGGTGGACTGAAAGTTAAGTGAGACAAGATACGATAGATAATACGACTGAAAGAAAATATTATGTGTGTTTGTTTAGTGGTAATCTAGATTACCGACACCGTTATCTAGATTACTGGCCCTGTAAACTAGACTACTGACACTGGACTAGACTACTGACACTGTAAACTAGACCAACCGATAGTGTGAACTAGACGACTGACAGTCTAGACTACTGACACTGTGAACTAGGCCACTGACACTGTGGAAGAGACGACTGACACTGGGGACAGTCTACTGAGATTGACCTAGACTACTGACAATATGAACTAGGCAACTGGCACTGTGAACTAGATTACCGACACTGACCTAGACTACTTACACTTTGGACTAGAATACGGACCTGTAAAATAGAATTCTGGCATTGTGAACTGGACTACCGACACTGACCGAGACTGCTTACATAGTGGACTAGAATAATGACACTGTGAACTAGACTACTGACATTGTAGGCTAGGCTACTGACACTGAAAATTAGACTACTGACACTGTGTACTAGAATACTGACACTGGACTAGTGATACCGTGAATTAGATTACTGACACCCAGATGCTCTGACGCCACTTGAAAGAAAGGACCAGTTAACCATTTGTGCTGACATTTGTAGCTGTAAGCAACTTGCACCGACAGCGATGCTTCTAGGTGGGAAGGGCTGTCGATAGATATTGTTATTTTATGACTTTTATATGTTGGTGTGCATGTGGGTGCTCTGCAGACGTTTTAAATCTTTGAGACTATATCAACTTTAGAGCAGCTTGTTTGTAACAGTTTGACTGTACTTCCTGCTCGTGTAGGTAAAGTGCGTAACTCGGTCTACCTCAAGCGCTAGTCTTATGCAGGCAAAATATGCTGTTGATTTCTTCGCTGCATTGACACGCCTTGTCACTGTGTGTCCACACTGCCGTAATTTACAGCAAAGATGTGCAAAGTCATGTGCCCCCGCTTTAAGGCGTTCTGTGCGAAGTAAATAAAGGCCTTGCGTGGAGACAACTTCCGCCCCTCTGTGACCTAGCATCGTATCATAAACTATGTGTCAGATTTTCATGAAATTCGGTACAAAAATTATTTACGATATCTCGTCGAGTAAGTGCGAGTTTCGTGAAAATCCCCTGTGACAGTTGTGCTTCACTGAGCGACCTGAAGAAATGTTTACCCATACTTTCCGCACTTCTTGGCCGATTTGTCTGAAACTCGGTATAAGGTTTCTCCATGTAATGTGATGGGGCAACTTCATGGAAATCTGCACAGTAAAAGTGACATTTTAGTGAAGGGCGTCAATGATTCCCATCCTTACCTTCCACATTTAGTGGCCTTCCCGTGGAAATCCGCGTGAATGCCGTGCACATAATGTAGTGAGCATTTGTGACTTCGCTGAAAATTGGCACAAGAAAGGCCGTGCTTATGTTATAGCCATAAATGAAATTACACTGATTTGTGCACCACAAAATTTTATTATATTTTGAAAGTAAAGAACGCCTTGGTGACATATGTGTACCGTGTTACAGAGTAAACCATTAACAATTTACAATCCAGTCTTTGTTTCTGAGCATTGCCACACGTTCTTATGGCAAATGAGGGACAATTCTATACTGCTATAAAGTTAATTAAATATGTATGTGGAAAGTTAAAGAGCCGCATCTCCCAGTCAGCATAGTGACTGGGAGATGGGATGGACGACGCAACATTCATGGTTAGATTCCAGGCGCGGGAAAAGAAACGTTCCTTTGCTCCAGATCTTTGAAACTTTTTTTGGGTCCACCCAGCCTTCTAGTTGAAGCGTTTCGTCACTTAATTCACGTATGATAAAGGAGACGGGGCGTGAAACTAGGGAGTCATCTGCCTGTAGTGCTGATACTAAGAATGAGTGAAGTTACGTTTCCATTTCCACAAACACCTTCATGACGTGCTAAGGAAAAATCTTAGTTTTATTTTATATAAACGCGGTTCTAAAATGAACCACCTAAACCGAAATGAAAGGGACGCAATCAAATTTGCCCCAAATGAAACGCATCGAAGCGCACCCATACCCATTTGCTAATGTGATCGCTGTAAACTTCGGACAGACGGATCATCGAGACTGAAACTGGTGGGAATATATTCACTCTCATGCATCTTAATATACTGCCGAATAGGCGATGTGGATCTAGTTGCAGTGACTAATTGCCAGATCAAAACTGGAAGGCTTGACCTCAACCAGAGGTATCTCTTCTTCATATCACACCGATGTTTGCGTGAGTGAATCTCACTAGCTTTGCATTAAAACAATTGTTACCTGGTAATGTTCTCTCTGCGAAGACTCCTAGTTTAAATCTTTACGGACCGTGTTAAACTGTGAGGCTGAAGAAATAGTAGAGCATCAAGCATGCAAAACAATAAAATGACAGTGAATATTATGGCGTCCGGTCTTATGACGGACAAGTGGCTAGTTTTTAATGAGGAATCTGCAGCGAAATTCCAATAGGCGTTTCTTTCTTATCTCTGAAGCTAAGATATAACTTAGTCATAAGCAGATGAAAGTTGGGCAAAACGGAATGTTTCGGTAAAAGGGGTTACCGCAGCCAAATTCTCAGGAGGTGCTGCTACTTGCCCAAAAACATGATGAGTTTTTTCTCCTTTCTTGACTTCAGTGTGCAACAGAAATCGTACGTGAAAAATTGGCGTGATTTTCTGATGAATGACGACCGATTCATAACGAAATTATTAAAATATTTCACATCTGTTCTACATACGGGGGGGGGGGGGGGACATGTTATCTCAGCAAGTGTTTTGTAGAATAGCAAGTGACGTACTCTCTGAGGATGGACCAGTAAGGTCGGAGACATGAAAGAGTGTAGTTTTTTAAATATATTATAGTGAATATATGAGAGTTGTGTGTGTAGTTAACAGTTAAGAATCGACTTATAATGCACGGAATGGAAAATATAAAATTACAAATATCCCACACCAGTATCATACCCCAAGAATGACGGCCAATAAAATGTCCCGCCCCCCTTCCCCAGCTTGTGTAATTTCTAGCGAGATTCAAAGAACACTGGATATATCGGTACCGCTCTTACTGTTGTAATCATAAGAAGGTTTATGGGTGGACGAGGAAATTGAAAGGGTTAGAGGAAACTTTTATTTGACATTTGGATATCTTTTCAGTGTAGTCTGTAATTTGGTTAAACCTCGAAAGCCCAGTGGTTACTGTATGTACCGCCAGGTTTAACATTCACAAATCCTGCGTTCTGCCCACACAGTGTATTTATGTGTTTTGTGTGGATCTCAGAACAAACAGCGATTATTTCCCTCTACAGCATTAACTGACTAGTTTTTATAGCCGAGACGGGGTCTGTTTACTGCGCGGTACGGGCTGAGTCTTTATATGCAATCCAGGTGTATCTTGGTGGGTATTTAAACGGTTCAAATGAAGTTATATGCTCTTGTCGGAACAAAAGAACAGCCAGCGCTGATGAATTTAGCCTCAGATGAGCAGCAGCTGTGGAGAGAATAGAAATGAAAAGAGGTTAGAAGCGCACAGAAATACAATTTTATGACCGAAAATTGAACGGAAAAATTGTTTCAGCATTGCACAACTTTACAGCAATTACGTCAAAAACAAAACATATCAATTTCGACCATTATGCTTTCGCAAACTGGAGGTTCCGTCGGTATTGTTTACTTTCCAAATGACTTTTCATATACATTGAGTGCACCTTTTAAAACATGGCTCTAAGTGCAGAAATTGCAAGTCCTAATATCTTTTTCAGATTAGCGACCTTTGAATTTCGTATATTACGATTATTTTCATGAGGTCCCTGGTGTTTGGTCAGCGAACCTGTGCTGACGTCACGAGAGTCGCAAAGCCCCGCACTAGTAGACCAGTGTCATTCTGCAATCAGAGAGGACGAGTGATAGCATAGGAGGCCGCATTTTATACGAAGCACCTACGTAAGGTCACATGACAAGTAGGAGCATTTTAAAATGAGGTGATACTCGCACTGAAGTTTCTTATGCAGAAGGACAGGGACATTGTGTAAATAATCTGTGTATACCAGGGCTTATGTAAAATGTGCGATGTGTTTATCTTAACTTATTGGAACAATGTGTGTCTGTTTGCAGTGCACATCACCGATGCTTTGCAAAATGATTGTGCAAAGTGCAGTGCGAAGCAGAAAGAAGGATCTGAGAAAGTCATTAAGTTCCTGTACAACAACAAGCATGAAGAGTGGAAGAAGCTTCAAGAGAGGTACGACCCAGATGACACATACTTCAAGAAATACGAGAGCAAACTAAAGGAAATCACTACGTAAACACCCGCTTCATTCAGAAGCCGCGGCCACAGCAACTGAAGCGTGAGGCAAACTGTAATGTCACGAGATTCAGGACAAAGGCAGCAGTGCCAAGTCTCAGCCGCCCTACGAATGGTAATTTTACATGTCTTGGAAGGGTTCATGCCAGGAAAGGATAAAAACTGAACATGCAGTTATGAAAATCGTATATCGACACCGATATCGGTTCACGTTATTACTTTAGTTCTTGTATTGTTGCTCACAAAGCGTGAGGATTTAGGCTGTACTGTTGACAAAATGGGACGCGGGGCGTCAGTCAAAGCTCGCGTTGCTATGGTCGCGGCGTGTCTTTTGTTATCTGAATAAAGCATAAAGTGTTTTGAGCTGAAATGGTTTAAGGACTCAGCGACATGGCTTTGTAATGCATAGACATTGTAGGAAGATTTGTATTATGTGTTGTTTGTATTTCAAAATTCTTTGGAATTTTTGATTTCAATAAAGTGTTTACTGAAACAGCCGTCCATAAAAAGCAGCAAATTGTAGACGTATTAACTGATATTTAGAATTTATCATAAATCTTCAACATAAATTTTCTTCATAGAAATTACAACTAACGTAAGAATTATTTGACTATGTCATTATGTACCGTGGAACGTCTTAACACCTAAATACCCCCGTAGACGCTCTGATACTGTGCTGGACTGAGTGAACAAGATGTCTCAGTCCAGGCATATGATGTTTTGCTTACACAACTTACAAACAAAAGCCAAATAATTCCACTCCAGTAGTGATTCTGGCCAGCTCACTTTAGCGGAATATCAAAAGTACCGCGACGCGGTTGATGTGTACGGCGCTGTCGCTCGTGTTACGATAAGAAAGAAGAAGGTCGGGCTGTGAAGAGACGTCAGGCAGGTGTATACAGGAGGCAGTATGTGGCCATGACGGGGTCGCAGCAACCTTAGCATTCTTGGCTTCAGCAATGACATAGATTGACCTGAGTTCTTACACAGACACACTGTTCCCTGAAGCAATGGGCGCAGTACATACAGATACGTACCGTGCAATTTACAGACTGCTGAAGGAGCACTACTTAAGGTAAGAAAACAAGTTTTTTTAATAAATTGTCCATGTATTAAAAAATAGAGAGGATATTGATATGTATGTATGTATGTATGTATGTATGTGAGTGTGTATGTATGTATGTATGTATGTGAGTGTGTATGTATGTATGTATGTATGTATGTATGTATGTATGCATGTGTGTGTGTACGTATGTATGTATGTATGTATGTATGTATGTATGTGTGTGTGTGTGTATGTATGTATGTATGTATGTATGTATGTATGTATGTGTGTATGTATGTATGTGTGTGTGTGTGTATGTATGTATGTGTGTGTGTATGTGTGTATGTATGTATGTATGTATGTATGTATGTATGTATGTATGTATGTATGTGTGCGTGTATGTGTGTGTATGTGTGTGTATGTATGTTTGTATGT
>BLKM01000621.1:476701-556100 GCA_013340265.1 Coptotermes formosanus
TGTATGTATGTATGTGTGTATGTATGTGTGTGTATGTATGTATGTATGTATGTATGTATGTGTATGTATGTATGTATGCATGTATGTATGTATGTATGAATATTGCAACACTGAAACACTTAGCAACTGAATATTCAAATGAGCTGTAATAAAAGGCAGTAGGCCCACTTCCGGGAGAAGTATATTCTGGTACATTTGGTGTGCTGCTGTTGGTAAAGATGACCGATAACACTTAGCAGGCGTCACTGAGGCAGTGGCGGCCAGTAGTGACAGCGCAGTCTCTTGTTATGTTGCAAAACTCAGCTTCAGTTTTGCACGCCACTGAGCTGATCGTTATGCAGTGACCTAAATTTGGACGTCACCTCCTTCCAAGTTTTGTCAGATTTGTCCTCTTGTTCCGTACCTCGCAGGCGGTTTCCCCCCAGAGTTAAGAGACTGTCATAATCATCTCTTTTCGTGTTTTCATGTGGAACGTTTTGAGCTTCCGTTCTACTGCATGGCTTTAGAGGTAGCCTCGCTTCCTGAGGACACACTGTTGTTTTCACTCAAATCCACACTGCATGAGCTACACGAAATGTTCATTGCTGGGGGAACGTGTAATTATGTTGTTTTGCAATTATCGTTGGGGGGTCCGTCTAAATGCGGTGTTTTACATTCTTCCTCAGATCCATAAAACATAAAAATAACAAGTGAAAATTCATAACTAATAGTAATCATGTTTTCTGCACATTATCCGTTGTCTAAGAAAGAGCGACGGTATAGGGACAAACAGTTCTAGATGCAACGGAATTCTCCGAACTGCCTGCAGAACACACTGCCCTTTGGCCACCACCACTTGCTGCTGCCGCAACCCTGAACACTTCTGTGCTATCAACAGTGTTCGAAATATCGCGGTAGTGCATCTACTGCTAGTGTTCAACGGTGGCAACCTTGCTATGTGTGTGGGGGGGGGGGGGCGGCGATAGTGAAGGCCTTCAATGTTAAAAAAGATTCAGTGAATGCTTCATGTATTTTATCATTCTTCACTTCGCCTGGAGTTACAGCTTAAATTTAGCGAGTCGCAAAAGACTGCTTGTTTCCTTTATTTGATTAAAACGCTCAGGTGAATTTTTCGCACATCCTGTGTAAAAACATATCATTGTGTTTGCACATAGACTGGTGCAAAAAGATGCAATAAACAGATCAATCTGACTTGATGGCGTAATTACTGCTGGCGGGTTTGGAAATCTCAAGTACAAATGGGTGGCGAATGCAGGTTTGGTGGTGGGGGGACGTAGTGCCCCCCCCCCCACCCCCCACCTTGAAATATTTCTAACCTTGAAGCCACCGGTTTGTATCTTTACTTCCTATAAATGCGGACTGCTCAGATGGAATTATCATTGACGTCGAGAGTCAAGATCATGAAGCACTTCCTACTTATCCTCCTGGTAGCAGCGGCAGCCCTGTCTCTGACTGAGGCTGCCAGGATCCGCAGGGATGAAAAGTACACCACGAAGTACGACAATATCGACCTGGACGAGATCCTGGCGAGCGACAGGCTGGTGGACAACTACTTCAAGTGCATTATGGAGCAAGGAAAGTGTACCCCTGATGGCACTGAGCTGAGATGTGAGTACAAAACCTTCTGTCGTCTCCTGCCTACACGTTGTTTCTTTGGAGACGGCGCCTTCTGTATGTTCAGATAATTTATATCTACACCGCAAGCCAATAGTCCGTTTCACAAAATTCTTCTTTACCAATATAAAGGGGTATAAAAATTTTCCAAACTTCTAGAAGCCCCCATCCAAATTCCAGGCGCCAGAAGGGTGACATGACTGATGACCAACAGTACCAAAGTGACCTGTGAATCTCACTGTTATCTGGCGCTCTCTGCTCGGTGCGTGTGAATTGATACACATTTTTGTTTGTAAGGGGAAAACTGCAATAATTCTGCTGAAAATGTTAGGAGATACTGTACAAAATGCAGTCCTCCGGAATTTCTTCAATCATGCTTTAGACTGCACAAGTATTTTCTTGTATATTTATTTATTTATAAATATTAAAAAAACACAGAAATCTAATCATGTTTGCCGTTGTTTTATATGGATGGCAAAGTTGGTCTATAATATTCGTGTAAGAACACAGATCGTGACTGTTCGAGAACAGGGTGCTGAGGAAGATATTTGGTCTTAGAGCGAGGAGGTGAGGGGAGAGGTGAACACGGAGCGCCATGATTTGTACTGCTCACCAAATATTGTTAGGGTGATCACGTCAAGGAAGATGAGATGGGCAGGACATGTGGTACGTATGGGGAGAAGAAAAATGCATACGCGGTTTTGGTGGGGAAAGCCGAAGGAAAGAAGCCACTGGAATGTGCTAGCTGTAGGTGGTACCTGATATTAAAATTGATCTTGGCGAAATAGAATATGAACTTGAGGGCTGGTTTCATCTGACTCTGGATAGGTGTAAGTGGCGGGCTGTTGTGGATGTGGTAATGAACGTTTGGGTTCCGTAAAAGGTTGGGAATTTCCCGAATAACTGAGGAATTCTTAGCTCCTCGAAAAGGACCCTGCATCGCGGAGTCAGTCAGTCAGTCAGTTGCTTAGGTATTTAATTAGTTAGTTACGTAAAATGTATTTGATATTTGGAAAGATTAGAAGTAATGCTTTTGAGAAGAAACATATTTCATTTTCCATTAACATAAATTATATTTTAGCATGGAAATACACAATCAGTTTTTTTGAAAGGAAAACAGCTGCATCAGTAATATTAAGCATTGCATTGTTATTTGAAAGCAACCTGTTTGCAGTTAAAACTCTTGTGTCTGAAGCTGTGTAAATTGATTGAATGTTGAATGTCGCATTAACCGTAACCCGTCACGTTCACAATATGTGTGCTCAAAGCTATCCCTTACTCATTGAATTCTGCGTGATATTTCCCCGGGGTTAAAGTGGCCGAGGCGTGAAGCTGAATATTGATTTCTATCTAACCCTAATATTAAGAATGAGTGGAGCTACACTTCCATTCCCCACTTGCCTTTACGCCATTCACATGGACAAATGTACCGACTATTGATATTAATGCATCTGCTTTGAGAAATGAGGGTAAGCAAGCAACGTCGGGTAAAAAGGTGGCCCTTGTCCCTGTGCTGAATGCATATGTAGAGGCTTCAACGGCTGCAACTGCTAACATCGAGTATCTGCTGTTTATTTATTTAGTAAAGAGTCTTTTCATAATATATTCAACAAGCATTTATTCGTTCGCAGTCCGTTTCTCAGCTTTGTAGTAGCATAACGCCACGACATGTGTAGGATATCGTGTGAAACAAGCTCTCAAAAGCAGGTCCGCACTCAGGATTTTTCAATGGGGGGGGGGGCCGACCCTGAGGCTGTATGTAACATTTATATATGATTTTAAAAATTATGTTATAAAAATCATGTGAGTACAACATAACGCTGTCTGCAACTGCGTGTATGTGCATACAAATATACGTACATGTTCCGTGGCCCAGTCGCAGTGTCCTGTCGTCTTGTTTTTTAAATTTTATTAATTTATTTATCAAAATTCTAATGTACTAATCATCAGCTGATTTCAGTGGCGGATTTCGGCTGAAGGGGAAATCACATAAAACGTTTGATATTATAATATCCACAAACTCTCTGTTTTTTAAATTTCGGTTTTGGGGTGTTCGGAGGAGCTGCAGCCCGGCAGCCCCCCCCCCTTGGGTGCGCCCCTGCCCGAAAGTCACTTCGCACTTTAACGCTGTGCCTCAACCAACTGCGCCATCGCGTGCTCCAGTGTTCAAAATGATACTAAGAACTACTGAAATTAAGTTTCGGGGACAAAATCTGTTGCCCTTCTCAAGTTAATAATGCAGCTAGCAAATACCCTGCTGCGAGCGATAATTAAAGCTGTTCTCAGCTTCGAGACAAACGACGTCAATAGACGGGGCAAAACTGACGCTGTATGCTGTGCTGCGTATGCTACAAAAATCCAACGTTCGTGTGTTTATAAACAATAACTGGAAAATAAAAGCTTCTCCTGCCTTTACCTCCTCTACCCTCCTCATAAGCAATTTCAGAGGGTTAAATGTTTTCTGAAGACTTTCGACCGCCCATTTTGCGTCACGCTGATGACCCTAGGGCAGTTTATATGCTTCCTTAAAAATTCTGCATGGGCCAAACTGCGTGACTTGTTTGTTACTGAAGTTAAAATTGGCTCCGTTTGGGCATTTAATTTTTATAATACACCAATTAACACTCGGTTAACATTATACATATATATGCCACAGAATTAACCGTCTGTTAGAAGAAGTTAAGACTGTCGTGACGCAGTTTAGACGCCAATAATTCAGAAAGAACAAACATTTTCAGAGTTGGCAAGCCCAAATTAAACGTCTTCCCATAACCAGCCGTGCAGGCCGGGGGGGGGGGGCGGCTGTGGACTTGTAGCTGTACGTCTTCTTTAACCTCAGCGCTAGATGATGAGGGGTTGTTCAGCGCCACGCTCCGACCGCTGTGCCCCTGTGAAAGATCCCGGTACCCCTTGTACAGGAGGCAGGGTATATATAAGTGCGTAATGGAGTGGGGGTAAGTACACCCTGAGGATGAAGACACTGCGGTCCTTCGAAACGTCGATAACCCCACGCCCAATGACAAAGCATCTTATCCCAGTAGCAGTGAATTTTCAGATAAGTTAATTAGATCT
Organism: Coptotermes formosanus; assembly: GCA_013340265.1. NCBI lineage: Eukaryota > Metazoa > Arthropoda > Insecta > Blattodea > Rhinotermitidae > Coptotermes > Coptotermes formosanus. Next base: position 481,388 of record BLKM01000621.1, read on the forward strand.
GCGCTCTTCAGAGGTATTACGCAGCGTCGACTTGTAATCCTTTGCCGACGTTTCGGGGCAACGTATCAGTTCCATCTTCAAGGGTCTTCTTGGACTTCTTGACCCTTGAAGATGCGCCCGATAGGTTGTCCCGAAACGTCGGTAAAGGATCACCATTCGACGCTGCATAACAACCCAGAAGAGCGCAGATCTCATCGACATCGCGGCGGAAGCCTGAAATCGCGGATTGCACAAATCAAACCAGTGTCTGCCCAGACGCACTGAATTCTATTTATAATATAGAACTACATGTTTCGACCTGTCTCAGATCATCCTCACGTTCAAAACACAAAGGATGTAGTTCTTTAAGAAATAATAACATTGTTATTCGCTGGGTTTGTTTTAAAAGTGAAATATTTTATGGTGGCTTTTAGGTGAAAATGTAAAGTTTTTCTGACTTCTGGTGCAGCTGCAGCCCTTCCGGTCCATTAGTTTCATCTCAGCTAAACATTTTGTTTCTACAAAAACACTAATCACCAACAAATGCACAAAGAGAGTTTTATCACCAATCTTAACACACTCCTACATGTTTCGACCCTGCTGGGTCATCTTCGAGGAGAATTTTTTGTTATCGTTACACTAAGGTTGCACTTTCTTTTTGAGTGAGAATGTGCTGCTGGCTGTGTACTGCGTTATGCGGTCCCGGCCTGCCGGCCTGCATGTAGGAGTGTGTTAAGATTGGTGATAAAACTCTCTTTGTGCATTTGTTGGTGATTAATGTTTTTGTGTAATATAGTGCACGGACATGGAACACATTTAATTTTCTTTCTATTTGCAGCCCACATCAAAGACGCCCTCGAATCAGAATGCAGCAAATGCAGTGACACCCAGAAGGCAGGAGCTGATAAGGTTATCAAGTTCCTGTATAACAAGAAACCTGACAAATTCAAGCAACTCCAAGAGAAATACGATCCCGATAACACGTACACCACCAAGTACAAAGATAAACTGGAGGAAATTGCTGGATCATAAGATAGTGACTTCTCTGTAATGAGAAGCGTTTGTACAAGTTTGCAGATTGAATGAAGCGAAAAGGAATTGAAAGCAGTTACAATTGTTACTCTTATTGTAGACATTGTTGAGTGATTCAAGCTGTAAGACCTCTGTACTATACAGAACAATTAAAGCACCTTACACCTCTGTAACACCTCTGTTGAGACTATTGTTATAAAAACCTACGGTGTTAAGGAAGGTTTTAACTTCAGCCGTATGACTTTCTATAAATTTATAATTAAAAACCAAAAAAATGCACAAATTATATAATCTACATCGATATATATATCGTATCATTACATAAAACATTTCATTAACTTTGTATTAAATGTAATGATACGATATGTGCTTCCCTGACGGTGGTCAGTCCACTGAAACCTGTCGGAGGTTTAGAATGGATTGCTATAAATTATACAATTTGTGCTTTTTTTATTTTTAATTATAAATTATTGTCAATGCATGGAGATGAATAACGTAAAACTCACTATGAACTGTTACGCTGATTCTGACACATCGAAAGATGTTTGTGCATCCGTCTTCAAGTTAATTCAAGTCCTCTTGGACTACCATAAAGATGGAGGATTCAACAGGGTTCTCAGACATGTTCGTATATCTACACCAAAGTACACGGCGTCACAAACCACAAGATGATTTTTGTTGACCTAACTCACTAATGCAGCTGAAAATACTTAGCAAACCGTCTGTGGTGGATACGCAGAATTTGTGTAGATAAAACGTCTACTTCGTACACTGCGTACTGTGCTGTGTGCTGCACATACCTCGCATCTTCGTAAGCTATTTTTGACTAACTTGTTTTATGGAACACAGTTCTTCGTGATAATCTGACACTTCCTCAGCTGGTCAAGTTGCTGCCCGCATTGTATTCAACCCGAATGCGTTTTACTGTGTTCACAAAAGCCCGCCACTTCCCTCATACTGAGCCAGATTAAGGCAGCCCATATCCTGTCATCATATTTATCTAAGATTCATTTTAATATTATTCTTCTAAGTCTAGACCTTCCACAAACCAATTTCCGGGGAGTAAGAGGGGGATGTACTTCCACTTTTTGTGTCTTCGAGACACAAGATACCTTTAATTTTATGAACAAATTATTGTTAGCTGTTACAAGTTTTATATCCAACAGCTCCACAAACGTAATTTTTTACGCTGCTACACGTTTCGGCTACGTTTTGTGGCCATCGTCAGGAAGCCAATAATTTCATAAAAATATAAGCAGCTTATTGTAGTGCAAAACGATCTCTAATGGAGTAAACAGCGAATATCAAAGCCTTGAGTCTCCGCCCCACTTAAAACAGGAGACGTTTCGTAGAGCAAGATGTTTGGAGACAGCCTTTTATATTCTAACATTTTATGTTCTAACACTGTACATGTGTTGTGATGTGTACAGTTTTACTGGTACTGTATAGCGACTGACTGCTGTATAAAAAGCTGATGTGTGTGTATTACCATTTAACAATCTACAGTATCTCGTTTATATCTTTATTGCATTATTGGCTCCCTGATCATGCCTACAATACGTAGCCGAAACGTGTAGCAGCACAACAAATTACTGTGTGCAGTGGTTGGAAATAGAACTTGTATGTATAAGGCAACTGCACGGAACGTGTGTAACATTGCGTATATTTTTAGCATTTCATATTAGCTTCTGTCCCAATCCCCCCTCCTGCCGACTTGGAAGTTCGTAACTAGTTTCCATCCTCTTTCTCACTTGCCTCTGCACATGCCACTTCCTTAGCCGCAAGCAGTTCCCACGCACCACCACCCCCCCCCCCCCCCCAAGTTCCCATTTTGTTCAGTAGTGCAGTCATTCAGTCACTGTTTGAGACAAGCAAACACCTGCAGTCGTCATGTGTCCAAATGCAGTGAAGCACATCTCATTGTCGCAAGCCATCCTTTCGAATTTATCAGCGCAGTTTTGTCCGTCCACAGAGGAAATCGGACACACGGTGGGCCCTTTTGACGTGGGACAGCACACCGACACACATCGGTTCACATTCATATTTCGCCACGGGCAATGTGAACGGTTCGAAGAATCGTACACACTGGAGAGTTCCAAGGTATCGGTCGGTGTTCATTCCCGACGGCGTTCTTATCCTTGCGTTGCTTGAGAGGCAGCAAGTAACACGAGAATGGAGAAAACTGCGTACGGAGGAACTTCATGACTTGTAATCTTGGCCAGACAGTATTAAGGGCAAGTCGCCGCCGGCTTATCGTGGTGGAGGCCGGGGTTTAATCCCAAGCCAGTTCATAAGGGCTTTATGATTGTCCAGGCTATTGTCACAGGGGCAGGGTGCAGTACTGGAGTCTCGCTCCTCCACTGCAACCCTCACCTACGCTGTACTGGGATGGTCATGTCAGGAAAGATGGGATGGGTTTGGAAAGAAGAACGCATGAAGGCGAAAAGAACAAGTGGAAGGTGTAATTAGGGAAACATAAAGCGAAGAGGCCTGTTTGAAAACCTAGGCGTAAATAGGCGATAATATTAGAGTGGATCTTCAAAAACTTCGGAAGCCATGCGATGGATAAATGCAACTCGGGGCAGGAACAAGTGAAGGGAGTGTATAAACTTTAAAGTGAACCGTTTATGCACTTACTGGGATCCATCCCTTTGTGCCCAGTCAGTCACACAAATACGATGTTTTTACGTGAACCTTTCATGAATCATGGGGAATTTCTTGAGCAGGTGAGCAACTATTAGATTATGAATAAATATGTCATGCATTTTATTGTTTAATGACGGATGAGGCGAAAGGAAGCTGTCGAGGCCTATTAGAGAAATTATTCCAGCATTTACTTGAGACGCTATAAGAATCACATCAAGTCAAGTTATAGATGGCAAGAGTCGAACCCTGGAACAGCAAAGTGCTATCCAGCTTCCACCTACCGCACGCGCCGTTTTGCAACAGCCTTTCTTATTACCCTCAAAATTTATCACAGTTTTACGACGTATTTGTCACACAAGATTATCCAGCAGGGTGAGAAACGGCAGGGTTTGCGATAGTAAGAGAATCAGAAGATCGCAACACATCGATCTTTGTGCAAAACTTGTGTAAAACTTTTTAATTTTATGAACTCCCTGACGATGAGCAAGTTAAGTCGAAATATGTAGCACAGAATAACACATATATTAGTTTCCCACACGTGGATATCAGTGACGTATCGTGAATTTTGACCAAAGGCGTGCAACATGCAATCAACATTTGCTTAAGAAATTATATAAATTAATGTTTTCAAAATAATTTATAGTTATGAACTTCTGCAACATTGTAATTCTACTTCATAATTCGATGATATTTAAATGCCCTAATTTTAAAAATTCAAAACAGACAAACAAATTTAAAGAATATAATATGATAAACGCATGAGTTTTATCATATAGGCCTATTAAAATTCTAGCGCCGAAGCAAAATAATATCAACGCTCTACACACCTACCGTAACGCTGCTCTTAACAGAGTCCACTGTGCTCAAAATCGCGGACAAAGTGATATGGCGACAGTAGAGTCGTAATTCAACAAAGGACGGCTAGTGGTGTTACGGTCTACTGTGACAGGTAACACTATTCACGCCAAATAGAGTGACAATGCCACCCAGCGGACGATGATGAATTTGCTAGCTAGAGTGCCTGAATGCAGCTTCAAGTTTGCATGCATGCAGCAGACATGTCCTGCGCATGCGCCCTGTACCATCCAATACAGCCACGGCCGAGTTTCAGTGCCGAAAATACAGTAACGCCGCGCGTCGGAACTTCGGTGAAATACGCCTGAAGCGCATTCTTTGTGTAGGAATTTAAATCGGACTTGAGTGGTCATTGCATATTTTCTGCGAAAGAAAAAGTTTCAAAGAAAATCTAAGGGCATGCAATACATGCCTTGCATTCATGGAGTATACGCCACTGGTGGATATGTTTATGTATCGTTGATACTATGATATATTCTGTAGTTACTAACATAGTTTATGCTGTCTGGATGTAAAACTCCATTATTACTTTGGTCGTACTTCTGCAAGTACAGCAGTATGACACCACTCAGACTTTACCATTACTTAACATAGCGGCTTCGCGTACAAACAAGTCTTATTTTGAGCATTAAGTTGGATTTTTAAATTACGAAACTCATGATTTCTTAGCGACAAAGCAGCTATATGCTCTGACCTCCTTATGTATTAAACGGCAAATTTCCTATCAGCAGCAAGCAGGCAACAAGACGGAAAGAAGCAGGGGAGAAATTTATTGTATATTATAAACTGTTCATATCGTAATAGGACAGGCCAAGCATATGACCACTGGCATTTGTTAGAGTTCTAATTGACTGCGATGGAAGTCGGTGGCGAGTTCAGTGGGTTTCATTGTCCTACGTGTGTGTCCACTTTATTTGTGATAAAGTGCTGTGTTGGCTGTACTGTACTAAGCAGGCTTTCAGAGAGAGCCTGCAGGCTGCCAGAGCCCAGCTGGATAGGCCAGTGCGTCAAATGGCCTACAGCCAGTTCGGTAGGGAGAAAAGGGTTTGCGATGACTGTGAGTGCATGTCGTGAAGGAACCGGCAAAGGCACGTTGTTCGGCGAGTGCAAGCAACAGGATAGGATAATGGCTTCATTTTGTGTTTCGGCAGGATTTTGCAGTGATAACTGGGAAGCTGCAGCTGTCAGTACTCTGACCAGGTACGTGCTCAGTGTGTTGAATTGCTGTTTATTTAATTTCGTGATTGATAGTAACTAACAGAGTAAATGGTCAATATTAACCCTTTAAAGACTAAGAATAATGTTAATTGTAGATACAGACCCAGTCCGTACCGCGCAGTAAACACATTCAGTCTCCGTTATAAAAACCAGTCAGTTAATGCTGTATAGGGAAATAATCGCTGTTTGTTCTGAGATCCATACAAATCACATAAATACACTGTGTGGGCAGAACGTAGAATTTCTGAATGTTAAACCTGGCGGTACATATAGTGACCACTGGGCTTTAAAGGGTTAATACAAAGTTAAGAAATTTTGCGACCGTCCGGTTGTCAACCACATATATCTGTGTACAACAAACACTCACATATATTGCACAGCTCTTTAATCGAAAATCACGTCAAGTTTTGTTTACCAGTTTTCTTCAGAAGTTTTTATCACCCATATTTAGTTGACATAAATGTAGATTTGTAACATTTGTCTTTACAAAAAAAGAGAGTAAAATTCTGCATTTGTGTTGACACTAGTTAGCTCAGTCAAATGCTGACCTGTGTCTTGCCGAAAGTAATGAAAAGATAGAGGCAGGAATCCATGACAAAGTGTAGGAGCAAGGTAGCGTGTACAGTAAAGTTGCTTGTAGTCTGAGTGAGTGAGTACAACTGTATTAGTCAAATAAAGATTTGCAAGAGCGGAGTGATGACACATACGTGGAGCACAATTGTGATGCAGGTAATTAATTACAAACGAACATCTGAATCGCGAATATCAGATATTTTTGCAAAGTATTTGCAAATTAAAATGCCAGTGTGGTACAGACAAATTATAAAGAACCACTAACTGAAGTATAAATAACCTCAGAAGCACAAAAATTTGAAAGCAATAAATTACTGAAGCTGAATCTCATTTTATAAAGCCCCAAAGAGGCCAATCTCGCTGAATAGAAGACTGAGCTGGCGGTGACCTGCGCAATTGCAGGAGAGTGGAGGAACCCGAGCCACCAGCCACTGGTCAGATCCCGATCCATCGGAATCAGTCACGAAACAAAGAAATATTTTTTATTAAATGGGTGATTATGAAGTTACAGATTCAGAATATGCATATACTCAATTCACAAACATCGGAACAGTACTCTATCCATTCTTCTAGTCCTGCTCTACAGGAAGAACACGATTCACAGAAGTTACGTTCACAGCTTCTAAATATTGTTGGGTAAGCAAATAACGACAGTGAGATGGGCTTGGCATGTAGCGGGCAAAGAGAAAGAGACATGCTTACAGATTTTTTATATAAAAATCTAGTGGGAATAATCACTTGTAAGACGTAGGGACAGAAGGCAGTGTAATATTAAAAGGATCAGAAATAAAGAAGACTCGTGGTTGTGGATTGGACTCCTGTGACTAGGATAGCAGCCAGTGGCGCGCTCTTTCGATACAACGCGGCAAAGGTAGGCGCCCAAGCAAGACGCTGCCCGATGAGTCAGTCGACTGCCGTCTCAGTGCGGTAGCGGTAACTCGCACAACACATGGCACTCGGCTAGATGCCTACCGCCATAAACCTGGTGCTCTCCGGGCGGGTCGCACTGCCTGGGGCTGTCTATGTCTGCCCCGTTGCATGGTTCTTCACGAGATGGAGCGCTGTGTTGCTGCCGAAATACTTCTGAGAGTTGTGGCAGTCAGAACAGGCGTTGTTTGCGGCTGGCGTGACGTTCTCTGTAGCATAGTCCTTCTACATTAATTGTGTCATGGGTTGCATGCCCACGACATCACATTGTAGACTGTCTAGACATTTTAAGACAGTTCTACATTTATTTTGTCATAAGTTGTTGCATGCCCGTCATATCACATTGTAGATTGTCTACTTATTTTAAGACAGTTGTACATTAATTGCATAATGAGTTGCATATCATCCGCATCGCATTGTACACTGACTACTTAGTTCAAGTTTGTTCGCCTGTCGCGCGCAGTGCAGTACGTGCGTTAATGCATGCTTTTACATGCGACTTCTGCCAGATCGCTGTTGCCATCTGTTAATGTATTTTAGAACTATGCAATTAGTTGGTGAGTAGAAACGCTATAGACGTGTAAAGTAAATATTTCTTCTTTCGGTTCCCTACATTGCGAGTGAGCCGATCCCAGTGGCCGCGCGGTCTAAGGCGTGGGTCTGCGGCCGTTCGCTTGCTGGGATTGCGGGTTCGAATCCCTCCGGGGGCATGGATGTGTCTCTCTTTTAAGTGCTGTGTGTGCGTCGAGCTGATCACTCGTCCAGAGGAGTCCTACAGAGTGTTGTGTGTCTTAAGTGTGATCGTGAAGCGTCGATAATGAGGATGCCCTGTCCCACTAAGGGTTGTTGCGGCATGGGGGGAAAAAAAAACATTGCAAGAGACAACGTACCTTCGTGCGGATGATGCTGAAGATTTGGTCTACGTGGGCGGGGAGGGGGGGGGGGCGGGGTTGCATTACATCCGGTCACGATTTTGGTGTTGCAAGAACCTAAGAGTGAAAACATTATCAAAAATTTGATTTTGGTCTATCTGTTATATTGCTTTATACTGTATATGTTTTGTACTGTAGTGGGACAGAAACCTTTTAACTTCCAATGCAAAATTCGCAGTGTCTCCCTGATTATGGTCATTTGGTGCCTGACATTTTCTGTGTTTTTGAAAAATACGTATATACTCGTAATAAGCAACTACGAGCTGAGCGATCGGGGGCTCGAATCCCCGCAGGGGCAAGGGGTTTCTCTTTCCTCCACAATATCCAAACGCTTTGTTTTGCCCACACAGCCTCCTATTCAAGGGGTACACGGTGCAAAGCGACCGGAATTTAAAGCTGTCTGTTAGCCTTCAACTGTTGTCGGTATTTAGAAAACGTGTATGCCTTAATAAAGTGCACACGGACATATTTACATTTATATTTTTATATGCGACTGGAAACACGAGACTTTCATTTTGATACTTCGCGTTTGTTTGGAGTTAATTCGCCCTTTTCTTTGGCATACTTTCCTTACAGTTTAACCAGTGTCGCCTTCAGAATGGTAGCCCATACGGATCTGTCTTCTGCTGTCTTCCTCCATCTCTTGACACCCATATATTTCAGACTACTGTCATTCAATATAGTCTAACCACCATCATTTTGCTCTTCCTACTTTTCTTCTTCCATCTGGTTTCCCCAGATATACTTTCTTTACAGTCCTGTCATCAGACATTCTTACTAGATGACCAGCCCATTCTAGTCTTCTTACGTTCGTTGTTTTGGAGTCAATCACGTACGCCAAAATACACACTGATAAATATGTGTGTGTATGTATGTATGTATGTATGTATGTATGTATGTATATATGTACATGTATATATTAGATTGCAGTGTCCTTACCTCGACCTAAAGCATTGCAATTTAATATAAACTCCCCCTGCAATGCATGTACATTTAAAGGATATGCCTTTCGTATTGTTCAGAACGCACCCTTCAAGTCTTGACCCTCAGCCCTGCAAGGTCCTGCCTACAGAAGGCAGTTAATGTAACGTTTGAGGGTTCGACTGTTAGGAAGGAGGGCGTCGTGTTTTGTCTAAGTGCTGCCTGCCTTGACCCACGAATTGAGAGCGAGGCAAACCAACACAAACCCCGCCTTCATCATAACACGCAGGTTAAATTCGCGTCACCCAGCGTAGAAGCTGTATGTAAAATGTCAGCCGGCCTGGCAACAACATGCAGCGTGTAACCTTAGGCGTTAGACACTTAACGAAACCTGTAATTCATGCCCAATATAGCTGAACTAATCTGTGGAGCTTTCAAATCACTCTTCACATTGACCTGCATAATATTTGAGTGATTTCATTTTCAAAATTTTAGACACTTTCCAAATTTCTTCAAGGCTATATTAACTGCTTTGCTGTTTCTAATGCTAATGTTATTTCTCTAAAGAATGTCACCCCGTTGTGTTGTTAACAGTACAAACAATAAAACAATATCTGAGCAAACACAACTAAATTCCATTTATTATATAGAACTACATGTTTCGACCTGTTTCAGGTCATCCTCAGATTCACATTTCGTCTCTAAAACATATTAAGCAGAAAATGTACTTTATGTAAGTCCGTAAAACAATTAATATTATTAAAATTGTTAAAAATGTTATGGTCATCAACAGGAACAATATGTGTGGATAGAGGTTCCACCGCAACTGTTACAAATGCTGTTTACAGACTTTGCTTCCTTTGCTATTGCAAAGTCTGTAAACAGTATTTGTAACAGCTGCGGTGGGACACACGTATTGTTCCTGTTGATGACCATAACAGTTTTAACAATTTTAATAATATTTTTCGTGTTTTACACACATAATGTACATTTCTACCTTCACGTATTTTAAAAACCAACTGCGAAACTCAGCATGACCTCAAACAGGTCGAAACATGCAGTTCTATATAATAAATAGAATTTAGGTTGTTTGGAGAGATACTGGTTTGTTTTATATACTAATGTTACTAGTTATTCAATGCCTCATTATAAAGATCACAGTTATATTTTTAAAGTCTCCTTCCCCAAATTCAGGCAGTAGTTTTTGCGGTCTCCACTGAACGATATTAAACATGACAACACAATTGTCATTTCTTGACATCCTAAGACTTACGACTCTCAACCAAATTTTTTTTGTAGCTCGACGGCGCCCAGTGGCTCATTATTGGGGCTTCACGATCACACTCAGACACACCACACGTTCTGTAGGGCTCCTCTGGACGGGTGATCAGCCAGACGCGCAGACCTCTACCTGACAACACACAACACTCACAAGAGACAGACATCCATGCCCCCGGTGGGATTCGAACCCACAATCCCAGCAAGCGAACGGCCACAGACCCACGCCTTAGACCGCGCGGCCACTGGGACCGGCTGCTGACGCTAAATACAAACCACACTGCACCACGTGCTTTTGAACGTTCTGTGGCTGAGCGCGGATATTTACATCTGTATTTATATATGTACTTCCGCTTTACAATTACTGCCTCAGATACGCACCCACTCAGCATTCTTCAGGACAAACTCGTTAGAGACCGCTTAAATTTGAGAGATATAGTTGACAGCGGAGATAAGCAGCATATGAACGTGTCTGGTTTTGAGTACGGCTGTGGAGTCGGAGTCGGAAGGAATTTTTTAGGTGGAATCGGAGTCGGAATCGGCAAAAATGTACCGACTCCGACTCCGACCTCAGTCTAAAATCTTAATTATGTACTCCAAATCCAGAGCCCTGATAGCTACAGTAACCATTAGACTTATACTTAAATATAGGTTATAAGTCTAAACAGTAGCCTGATGATTCACGTGGTGGCGATGAAATGTCTTATAGGTTTACCGTTATTAACACATATTGAGATTTTATGAAGGAGTTGGAGTGGGAGTTTTAAAAATCGAGGAGTCGGAGTCGGAGCTTTTAAAAATCAAGGAGTCGGAGTCGGAGTTTTAAAAATCGAGGAGTCGGAGTCGGACTTTTAAAAATCAAGGAGTCGGAGTCGGAGTTTTAAAAATCAAGGAGTCGGAGTCGGACTTTTAAAAATCAAGGAGTCGGAGTCGGACATTTAAAAATCAAGGAGTCGAAGTCGGAGTTTTAAAAATCGAGGAGTCGGAGTCGGACTTTTAAAAATCAAGGAGTCGGAGTCGGAGTTTTAAAAATCGAGGAGTCGGAGTCGGACTTTTACAAATCAAGGAGTCGGAGTCGGAGCTTTTGTGTACCGAGTCCACAGTCCTGGTTTTGAGATATGACATGTCCAAGCAGCAACAGTTACATTTGTTTCCTTCTTGCAGTATCTGTAGTTATATAAATATGAAGGGTATAGTGCAGACACATTAGACATTGCTGCAGCGTGTCAGCCTGTTATGTAAGTGCTAAAGGCAAGGTCTGCTGCTTTAAACAATACCTGTCTTCCCTGCAGACAGGAATAACAGGATTGCTTACACCCTAACAAAAACAGCCGTTGCACGGATGACTGTGATTTTTATGCATTCAAGGATAAACAAGAACTTGTCTTCTTTGAAGCTCTTTATTTTTAGACGTAATCATCTTACTGTGATCAAGGACCCAAAAGTTGAAGAAAACTTTTCGGAAACTGGTTCCTTTTTCGTTTATGAAGTAATAGTACAGTAGTATAAAGCATATCGTGGTAAACGGGTTTACTGTAACATTCTTTACTTCCAAATGTTGTATGGTTTCCCAGTAAACATGCAGCCTGAATGTAATTTTTATTGACACTCTTCATCATATAGCGGTCTTTTCTTTGCCAACTTTCGCGAAGTTCACAGACGTTCAGCAGGGTATTCTGCACATAAGGGGAAAAGAAATGGAAAACACTGCCAGAGTGTATCACTGAATCGTGTAAGAAGATTATGCCTTTCACTGCGCCAATTTTTACGGAAATCAATTCACTCAATACAACTTTGTGGAAATCTCCTATACCAAATTTTATCCGAATCGGACGGTAAATGTAGGAAACGCAGGTAAATATTCAGTTACTTCCCCAAGGAAAATGTACTTTTTAATGCGCCGAATTTTACAGGAATCGAATTTTCTCAACTTTGTGTGAGGATTTTCCACATCGAACTCCATCAAAGTGGTCAAGAAATACGGAAAGTTGGGGTCGTAACACAGTTTTGAGTAATGTATGTCTGTCACTCAGCTGATTTGGACGAAAATTAATACCTTCTTATAAGGAACACCCTCACAGAATTTTGTGAAAATCCGACAAACCATTTGGTCATTGACACTAGGTAACAGACAGACGGGCGGAAGAATGGAATGACTTTCGTTTTACTTTGCACGGGTGGCCTAAGGATGTGAGGAAGCACATATTGAGGTCAGCCCCATACCTCACCGGACGTCCAATGTCAGACCAAGAGTCTAATTTTACATTTCATATCAGTTTATCAACAGCTTACGTGTTCTGCTCTACGTTGCAGTTTTCTTCACAGATTGCGCTAGTAGTAGGCATGTGTTAGGCAAAGTGTTTCTTGTACCGTGCCCCTGAATAGGCAGCTGTCACTGGCCACTTTGGCTGTACAGCCGTGCCATGAAGTAAGCTCCTGTGCGCTGGGAAAGATGAATGTCACGCCGTGTACCCTGTGTTGATTTCGTAATTTAACCGAATTACTGATGTGTGATTTGGGTTCTTTTTTCTTTTAATTTTTTGCAAAGCCTGAAGGAAAGAGCCACTTAGAAGACCTACTCATAAATGAAAGAATAATATTAAAATGGATTTGAAAGTAATAGGATGGGACGGCTTAACTGAGTTTGTGGCTCAGAATAGGGACAAGTTGTGTGCTGCCGTGAACACAGTAATGAACCTTTTGTTTCCATAAAATGCCGGGAATTTCTTAAAGAAGCTGTGGATCTAGTCCTTCTTAAAAAAATGTTTTTTCTGTGGGGTTAGCACTTTTCGCCATTGGAGATACTGAGTAGTCTGGCAGCCATTCTAGTTTAGTGCAGTCAGCCGGCTACTGCGCTCGCGTTTAGCGTTTCAGAGCACTTGCAATCAAACCAAGAAGACTCCTTTCTGCCCAGAGCACTTGCAATCAAACCAAGAAGACTCCTTTCTGCCCAGAGCACCCACCAGCCGAGCAATGTCGAGTCCGACTGCGCTTGATGAGCCGTCTTGGGACCGTCTTTTCAACATCAGCATCTGTGACGTAGTTATGAGTTTGTTTTGTGTCATGTCACGTGAGGGATTTGAGCGTGCTTCAGGTCAGGTGTTGTCCGTATATTTTGGATTTCTTGTTTGTTTTAAATTAGATGTTTTGCATATTTGATTTAGGTAAGTATTGCTTAAACCCTTAATATTGGTAAATAAGCATCGATTTTTACCTAAACCCTGTAAAATAAAAGTGTTGTTTTGGCGTGCAAATTTAAATAATCCTTTTCAAGATATAAGGCTTTGTTTTAAAAAATTAAATATTTAAGAACAATATTGAAAAACAGAAATTGTATTAGTTTCGATTTACCCCAGAATAAACCTAGGGTCTATTATGTAGAAAAATATGAAAACAAATTATAGGGTAAAGTTATTTAAAAATTTTTGTTTACCAATTTCATCATAAAGGGGATGTGTTTGTCAAACCAAGGTTACCATAGGACACAGGATGCAGCTTGTTGTTGTTGTTGTCGTCGTCGTCGTCGTCGTCGTCGTCGTCGTCGTTGAAAATTAATGTGCAGTTTGAAGAATTTGCTTCAGACTAAACCCATATCTTTAAAATATTAATCCTTTAAGGACAATTCCACCAGCCCGTACCGCGCAGTAAACACATTCCATCTCGGTTACAAATAACAATAAGATAATGCCGTGTAGGGACAAAATATATGTTTATTATAAGAAGGCGGTGAATGGTGCATTACGCGACGCAGTACATAGCCATCACTAAGGCGTTCTTTACGTTCAGAATATCATGCGGTTTTATTTACACACTTCAGAAAAGTACAGCCTTTCCTGCGCCTATTTTCGTGAAACAGATAAATGCTCAATAATATTAGTGCAGATTTTCATGAAACTGACAACTGCTCAATAATATTAGTGCAGATTTTCATGAAACTGACAACTGCTCAATAACATTAGTGCAGATTTTCATGAAACTGACAACTGCTCAATAATATTAGTGCAAATTTTGAGGAAACTGACAACTGCTCAATAACATTAGTGCAGATTTTCATGAAACTGACAACTGCTCAATAATATTAGTGCAGATTTTCATGAAACTGACAACTGCTCAATAACATTACGTGCAGATTTTCACGATGACGTGAAGCTGTCTTGTACCTAATTTCGTCCCTCTAGGTTAAGAAACATGGGAGGTACGGGTAAAAATTTTTTAACTGAAGTATGTGTGTTATTGGACATATTTTTACGAAACACAACCTTGCTCCACAAATTTTTGTAAAGAACATCTATAGGCCTACCAAATGTCATGAAAATCGGACAAGAGGTTTAGTCCCTGATTCTAGGTCACAAATGAAAGGACGGGCGGACGGACTGACTGAGTGACTGAGTGATTGAGTAAATGAGGTGGTCTATACATGAGAACGTCCAAAACGATAAAGTAAGGTTTTGTGGGCGATATACCGTTATGTTGATGTTGACCTTCTTGATAGACATGTTGACCAGCAATTTGTATATGTCAAGAATAAGCAGTATTTATTAAATTTACACATTTATTTACATTAGATACAGTGTCAGAAGTGAGAAGTGTTAAAAATAGCTTTGGCGTATTGTTTAAAACGTTCCTTCAATGATTCCACTGTCATTACTGGTCCAGTGGTTGTGACCAAACAAGCTTATTATAATCAAATAAAATCACAGTTACGTGATCTTGTTACTGTTTTATTTATTGTCATTTACTCCACCAAAACGTCAACAGTAGCTGAATCGTGGTGCATATTGCGTATTGGCGGAATAGTATTTACAGAAGGTTGCTTAAAAAAATGCCTTCTTCAGTGCCAAATTTTCCACCAGAACTCTTGACATTTATAGCCATGAAATGGAACCTGGGTTTCAGCATTGACAAGGCAGCTACTGAGTTCATATAATGGACGTTTTAAACCGAAGTCATCAATGGAATTACAAGGCTTTACTCTTCGTTTAAGAACACGTAGAAGCTGTCGCGGTACTTCCTGTCGGGGTCGTACTTGTTAGCGATGTCGTTCCAGTCGCTGGCTCGGTTAGCTCTCATATATTTTGAAGCTTTCCTGATTATGGACTTCTGTGCATCTGTGCACTTAGCGCAGGTGGTACGCAGTGCTTCCGGTAGGTTTACTGCAAGAAGAGAGCAATATTGTGACAGTTCGTACGCAGTGCTTCCGGTAGGTTTACTGCAAGAAGAGAGCAATATTGTGATAGTTCGTACGCAGTTCATCCGGTGGAATAAGGAAAGAGTGATATTTTACTTTAACCCTTCAAATACGACGCGTATCTGTTTTATATTAGGACTCAGTGCGTACCGCACTATAAATACTCTCCACGTCAGTTTTAAAAACTAAACTCTTAAATGTTGTACAAGGCAAAAGTTGCTGTTTGTTGTGAGATCCACACAAACCAGATAAATGCAATGTGAGCACCACGTAGAATATTTTGTGTTAAACCTGATGGTACGTAAAGTTACCGTTAGGATTGAAAAGGTTAACACAACTCAGTCATGGATTTAATGCCACTCTTGGGAAAAGAATCTTTTTTGGTCCCTTTTGGTAACTAAAATATGAAGATTAAAATATACAGAATTTAAATTCTTGCCTGTTGTTGTATACATGTACGAAACTTGTTCTGTCATAGTGATGGAGGAGTATAGGCTGAGGGTTTTCGAATATTGTGTGCTGAAGAAAATATGTGGGACTAAGGAATACGAAGTAACAGTGACTTGGGGAATGCAGAATGAGGAAGATTTTCGCTATGTGTATTGCTCAGTAAATGTTACTGGAGTGAGGAAATCAAGAGTAGAAGATCAGTGGGGCATTTGAGAATTCTGCGGTCAAGCCCGTGTAACTGAACAGATAGTTGTGGTGATTAATCTAGCACTAAAACTTTAACACCCCCCTCCCCCTCCCCATGAACTCTGCAGTTACATGCTACAGTATTTTCACTAGTACAGTGCATAAATAACACATTACTGTTAAATTTGAGCAAAAATTTAAATTTACTATCCACTTGCCTGTCACATAACTAGCTGTTACAATATTCACGCGGTGTTCCACGGCCTCTTTCGTTCTTCATATCTATATCCTTACACGAAAATACGCGTTAATCTTATCGCAGTATTGCCATCTGGCTGTGTCACGTTATGTGTTAGATGCTCAACTGTTTTCCAGCCTTAACCCCCACTTTACAGTGAATACAGTCTGTGTCAAATGTAACAAGCCAGCAAGCACTGTATTCACAACAGCACGAAACTTGCTGCGTCCAGAACTGTCAAATTTCGTGAACCTGAACACGCGCCACCGTCAGTATCATGAACACACGTACTGTTTATCCTCTCACACACGCTTCGGCCATTTTGGCCGTCCCTAAGAATAGTCGAGATGCCCCAAAAATGTAGGACAGTTTAATACTTCACGCATTTCATGCAGTAAACGTATTAACTTCTACATTATTCCATATAATTGGAAAATAACATCAATAAACAAATTTGTAATTATCTAGTGTGTCCTTCTACATGTTTCGGCTATATTTAGTCACTTTCAAGGAGGTTATTAAGAGAAAGGGGTTTTCATCCCGATTTCGGACATCCCGTAGTCAAATTTGCGTATTAAATTACAGTAGCAAATATTTAAAATATTAATCAAGGCTATATATATATATAAAAGGTTATATCTGTTTAAAAATATAAATTGCGACTGTGAAGTTCTAATTCAGAGCTACTAAATCTTATACATTTTGGTATTATTTACACTTATTTACAATTAAACGTCTGTATATATGCACAATCATCTTCGGTCTATACGGATCTGAGCCCGTATTGTGAGTAGTGGTGTAGGATCCTTATTGTGAGTAGTGGTGTAGGATCCTTATTGTGAGTAGTGGTGTAGGATCCTTAATATACCTCTGCAGACCAAATGTGGTTGCCGAGTGTAAGCTTCATGAACATGCAGTAGGATGCACTATAGGATAACAGCATTCTGTGTTCACATTATTGTGCGGTCAGTTGGAATGAGATGTAAGTTGATATGTGGGAGAGGTTAAATAAAAATGCATGTGTCATCCGTGAATGTGTATCTTGTCGGTTGCATTACGTTATGAAATTGGATAATACGTTTAAAATATAGAGCAACATTCACTACCGTGTTCAGCAGACCGCAACACTGGGCACACCACTCTGCATCCGCAGGTGTCATTCCTTGAGTATCAGTTTTGATATCATCGCATCTCCAGTCTCTGTACCATGCAAGCCACGCCCCTTACTCCATGCCACCTAGTACCGTACCAACTACCCTTAACATACGCGGTTACAACTACATTTCTTACTTTTCAGTTCCTTCCCTTCCGGTGAGCATGGGCCCTTCTCCAGTAGACACTTTACGATGGCGTTCAGAGTCCTTTTGTTCGCGAGAACGGCGTCCAAGTCAATGTTGTCATATCGAGACGTGTACCGATCCGCCAACACCACGGCGCATTGCAGCGCGATGAGGCACCAAAGACACGCAATGAGAAGCTTGCTGGCCATGTCTCTGCCACACACTGGAATATTCACTATTTATACTCGCGGCTCGTCTCCTTCGTATGTGTCTGTACAGGGTCAATGATGCTTCAGTCAATCCACGTCTTTCTTAGCCCATCAAGCAGGGGACAAGGACGCCAGCACCGTCGGAGGGTCACGTTGATTGAAGGATGCATGTGGAATGCTGAGTGCATACGTAATAGAGTACACAGCCTTTCGAAATAAATATTTAAACGCGTGATTCGAGTTTTTAGCAGCTATGTTGGGGAAGATTAAAACCTCAAGAGACATGACGTTGTGTATATTGCTAATTATTTGCGGAAAATTCGGAGAATATTGCTGCCTCCATCTTCAGGTTACTCCAGAAAATACGTTTAAGAATTTACGTATTTCAATGCTTGACGTGATCATATAATTAGGTATAAGCCTAATAATGTTCCCATGGCGCGACAGACCCTAGTGGGCAAAGGCCTGTTCATCGCTGGGGTTGCGAGGTGATACTCAGACACACGACACTCTGGACGAGGGATCAGCCCGACGCAGAGACCTCTTCCTGACAACACGGCGACATTCAAAAGAGACAGCAATCCATGCCTACAGCAGGATTCGAACCCACAACCCCAGCAATCGAGCGTCCGCAGACCCACGCCTTAGACGGCGCGGCCACTGGGATCGGCACATGTAATCATGCAACCAGATAATTCTGAGGTAATTAAACTGGAAAACTTGTTATGTTACATACATATATGCATACACATACGTACATACACGTACAGACACACATGCATCCATACATACATAAGACATACGTACATACACGTACAGACACACATGCATGCATACATACATAAGGCATACGTACATACACGTACAGACACACATGCATGCATACATACATAATACATACGTACATACACGTACAGACACGCATACATACATACATACATACATACATACATACATACATACATACATACATACATACATACATACATACATACGTACACACGCACAATACAACAGGCGTCTGTCTGTGGCAGACTTAACGCATCAGGAAATAGAAATGGCTGGGTGAAGTGACGAACGCAATTTTGGAATGACTGTCGGATGTGCCGTGCCACGTACAGTCCTAATCAGTCCAAAGACAACTGTCCCCCTTGCTGTGAGGGCCTTACTTCCTTCGCTGCCATTGGCGGTGCGTTTTGTGCGTGGGCTAGAGTAGCAGAACACAGCACACCGGGATGAGGGCCCTCCGATGTACGGGAGTAACGCTTGGTTGTTTCTAAGAATGGGCTAAAGCGACCAGCGAGCGAACATGCACTAGAGCAGCGCGCGGCGGGATTAGTGGATATTAATAAATGTTGGTGTGTAGTTGTCCACAGTAACCAATAGTTGAAGATGACAAAAGTATTGACAGTCATCACAGCACACGCAGCTGGCTGAAAACTGCCTGATGACAACACGTGGGAATGGTAACTGAAAGTGGTACTGCTATTGGTGACGTACTGAGTAATGATGCCATGCTGGAGCGGGCATGACGACGTGAGTTATGGTGCTTCACTAATGAAACCAAAGACAGCGTTAAATCTTGCCTGAAACAAACTGACGGTAGCTGACCCCACGTTGCATACGAGCTCCGTCGTGACCGAGCGATTGAATCACACGCAGCAGCTGCAATAGCGAAGGCAGAGCGTGGTTTGTGAGTGACGTCACACTTTGGTATTCATGTTTACGATGCGGTTTTATCTTGTGAGTGACGCACAAGTCCTGGAGCGGAAACCAAAACAAAAATCACGTTAGGCCTGCCAGAGCGCCAAAATATTGCGGCACGACGAGAGCGGTAACTGGTTCTGCGGACAGCAAGGTACGGAGACAGCACGGCTGTAGATCGGTTGCTGCGATGCAGGGAGAACAACACCGGCGCGCAGAGGAAGAAAAATTCGTGAGACCTTTTAAATTTGTTGCCAAGAGCGAAGACGTCTTGTTTGCGCTGTGCAGAACATTACGGTGCTTGCCTAATAACAGGCGCCGTGGAGTAACGCGTGAACATGACATCACCAATCACATGTCTGGGCAGATTCTGGTGCTGTAATGGTGTGCCACTCTAAAGGGATATCTTGTAATGTCACAACAATGACACGTGTTCCAGCCAAAGAGCCTAGTAGAGTTAACCGTATGTCGTCATCATCATTGGCATCATGAACTTGTACAGATAGGTGTCGAATGGGCCCTGTCCTGTAGAAACTCAATTTTGAAGATACTGTTGGTCTCGCCATCTTGTTTTGGGGCGACCTATATCGACTTTGCCTGTTGGTTTGTATTCCAGTGTCATCCTGGGTATTCGCGAGTGTTCAGCCTTTTAACATGTTTTAGCCAATTCTTTTGGTAGCTCTAAATTGCATCTGCTATGTGTTCTACTTTTAGTTTTTCTCGAATTGTTGTATGCCTTTGATGGTCTAACTTTGTGAGTGCTAAAAGTGGTATCAGAAATTTCATTTGTGCTATTTCCATGTGTTGACGTTCTTTATGACTCAGAACCCCGACTTCACTGCCATATTTCGGTGCTGCTTTGGCTGTAATATTGTAAAGCCGTAATTTAGTGCTTGGGATCATACGTTTACCAAAATATCTTTTGATATTGTCATGTATTTTATTATTCTGGTGTATTGCTTTGTCTGTATGCAACTCCCCAAAATAAAACTGTTCCCCAAGTTACATTCTTGATTTGTATAAGGGTCTGTCTAATGTGTTAGGCAGTGGCCCTAATTTGTAGCTAAGTCCATGCAAGAGAGATCGCCTTTAGAATTCAGCGGTCACGTGTAGTATCAAATCTCGCATTCACTGCCCTGTAACCGAGTCCGGATCTTTGCGGTGAGATGCTGGCGACCAGAGGCCTGAGCCATCAGAACTAATTGGCCATCATTAGGCGCTTTTGCTGTCTGCAGTTTTATACAGTTGTCCTCTAAATATCCCTTTGTCCTTCAACAGCTTGAAATACTGAAATTAATAATAATAATGATAATAATAATACACATTTTTTGTTACGAGGCCATCAAGGCGGTATGTGTTAATAGTCTTTTTGTATTGTTTGGCTTCGGCTTTACTGCAGGTTTGCTACGTTGGCACTTGAATACGGCTTCAGAATGTAACATTCAAATGATGTACAACTGGCTGCATACTGTAAGGCGTGCTTAGAGTGTTCGTTTTAACTCTTGAATTGACAAACAATATTGTTTACTTCTTAAACCCTCCAAAGTCCAGTGGTTACTGTATGTACCGCCAGGTTTAACATTCACACACTCTACGTTCTGCCCACACAGTGTATTTATGTGTTTTGTGTGGATCTCAGAACAAACAGCGATTGTTTCCCTATACAGCATTAACTGACTGGTTTTTGTAACCGAGACGGAGTGTGTTTACTGCGCGGTACGACCGTAATGTTTAAATGTGATGCAAGTTAACCTTAGACACTAAGGATTTAAAGGCAGTTCTTTAAATGTGTTCATTTTGTATTTATTTCCTACAGAACTATTTTTCTTTCCGTTTTCTACCTAAAAGTATGAAAAAGCAATATAGAGCGCTGTGACTTCACATGGGCGTGAAACTTTTTGTTTCACTTTAAGGGACGTGTAGACTGAGGGTGTTCTAGAATGTGGTGCTAGGAAAACATATGGGGCAAGATGGAGGATGTGAGAGGAAACTGTAAAAAATTGCATAATGAGGAGTTTTATGACTTGTACTGCTCAACAGATATTATTAGAATGGTCAAATAAAGAGAAAAAGATGGAAGGAGAATGTAGTGCGTATGGTGGAAAGGAGGAGAACGGAGTTTTGGTGGGGAAACTTGATGGAAACAGACCACTTGTAAGAGATATGACAAGCAAGGTCACACTGAAATGTACCTCAAAGGAATGGTTAGGATGGCGCCTACCGGATCTTGCTGGCTGAGGATAGAAACAAGCAGCTTTGTGAAGCCTGTAGTACACCGTCGGGCTTCACCACGTGCGGGGAATTTCTTGACTCATTTGTTTGTTACGTAGTGTGCCTGGCCAGAAGTCCACGGCCACTTGCAAAGCGAGTTCACCACAGAGAGCGCTCTGGTTTTTCCCCCTTCAATTTACAGTATTTCCTCTTTTCCTTAATGTCACTCTGTAGCTGCTTATGTTTTCTTCCTCGCATTCCCGTCCCTTCTATCTTTTCTTAAGTCACGTGCTTTAAAAACAGTTCATACGCACGGTGTGAGCAATCCACGTAGCCTTCATTAGTAGCTCAGGAAGTATTTATTGTTCAATGCCAACTGAACTTCATGGATTTAATTCACATTCCTTGGAGTTGTTTTTTCGGAATAAAGAGCGAGCTTTTGATGCCTGAAGGCTGTAGCGTCACTTTCGCAAATTTGACCACTATACCACCTGCTCTTTCCTTACCAGAACCGTGCGGGGGTTTACTAATTCACCGGCTTCATAAGTGTGTAAGGCAGTGGAAGATTTCCACAATTCTCGAGGTATATGTGACAGCGAACGGGGGTCTGTTGGGGCTGACGCCCACGCACAGAAGCCAGATTACATCAAATGGTCTTCTTCTTCTTCTTCTTCTTCTTCTTCTTGTCCTTCTTCGGCATACGGTCCTTGCAGATTAACCAGTGCCTCCTTCAGAATGACAGCGCATACCGATCTGTCTTTTGCTTTCTTCCTTTATCTCTTGACAACCATTCATCTCAGATCATTCTCAGTACAGTCCAGCCACCTTACTTTTGGTCTTCCTGCTTTTCTCATTCCATCTGGTTTCCCCAGAAATACTTTCTTTTCAGTCTTGTCATCAGACATTCTTACCAGATGACCATCCCATGGTAGTCATCTTACTTTTATTGTTGTAACAACATTTGGTTTTCTATGCATAACCTGCAGTTCGTCGTTATTTCGAATCACCAGATCGACACTGACGGCAGAGTTGCTGCCTTGGCGGCTACCTGCAGCTTGCTTCTTCGGTGACATTGCCCGGTACAAACAGCCTCCACAGGCCACTTTCCCTTTCGTAATGGGTTTCAGTGGCAGTCCCGGTAAGGGTCTGAGTCTGCGTCGTTTGTTAATGAGTTCCCAGCTTTTCGTGGGAAGGTATTTTCTCCATTTTTATGTGTCTAGAGCGGCGGTACGCAACGTTTAATCGGCGGAACCGTTGTTTTCAACACATACCTTTTGTTTACAACAAAATTTGTTTATATTATTCAGACAATCTTTAATTTTAATATTTATATTCCTTCCGAACTTTGTACGTAATGGGTGGTGGGTTTGTTTTCAGTGTAAAGCACATATATTTTTTCATAAATATGTTACAAATTTTATTTTTAAAATAAAAGTAATATTCCAAAAAAGATTTATGTCTGTTTAGCCCAAAAAAGTGCTGTTCTACCCTACAGGGCTTCCGCGAAATTTCAGATATAGTCACAAGTTTTTCACAGATATTAACACTTGGAAGACTGCTCTTCAAGAACAGTAACTGGTCTAGGCGTGACGCTTTCGAAGCGTCGGGAGCCAATTGCGTAGGGACGCAGCGTTACATCTCAGAAGAAAGGAATCGTCAGCTTTCACGTGTTATATTCTTGTTGCCGTATCTTTAGGCGTACGGGAAGATTTGAGAAGTAACCTTACCGCTTTACCGACTTGCATTCTTCCATGCTATAAAAATTCAAAATATGGCTGTGTTTAATCCCCTGATATTTTTCCAACCAGACTTTCCCTCCCACAGGACAAACTGCCATCCGGACGCCTCCTCTTACCAGCAGCGAGAGTCCTTATTTAGGTAAACGTCTAGTTCTTCAGCCAAGACGACAAAGCCGTCATGCTAAGCAGTCTCCCTGTCGGAATTTACGATATAAGGCACACACTGGGACTGACAGCAACAGCAGGCATAGGCCTGGGTAGTCGTACAGTGACTAGGAGAAGGACTGGACGGTCCGGGGTTCGAATCCCGGCAGGGGCTGGAAATTGTTATGTTCTCCGAAACGTGCAGGCGGGCTCTGGGGCCCACCCAGTCTCTATTCAGTGGGGATTGTGGTTTCTTTCCCGGGTTCGGGGCTGAAGTTTGCCCTTTAAAGACGAAGCGTATTTGTTTTATATAAGGACTCAGTGCGTACCGCGTTGTAAACACTCTCCACTTCAGTTATAAAAACCAATCTCTTAACGTTTTATAAGGCAAAAGTTGCTGTTTGTTCTGAGATCCGTACAAAACACATAAACGCAATGTGGGCACAACGTAGAATTTTTTAATGTTAAACCTGGTGGTACGTAAAGTTACCGCTAGGCTTTAAAAGGTTAAGTCCTCACCTGCCGTCTGGGGCGCCGAGGTTAAAAATAAATCGAGTTAAAATTCTACTGGCCCTACATGCCTTCATGGTGTGGAGTAAAGAACTATTTTTAAGAATGTAATTCTGTTGAGTTTTCATATCATAAATCGAAACCAAATCCGTCGGAACACAACAAAGTTCACAGAACAACATGCTTCGACCTTTTGACATCATATTCAAGTTTACATGAAACAAAATTTGTGAATATGAAGATGACCTAAAACGGTCGAAACATGTTGCTCCGTGTAATAAATGGAACTTCGCTGTGTTTGCAAATTTTGTTTTGATTTCCATTAAAAACTGTTTTTGTTTTTATCTGTTAATTTACGTCTTGAAATTTTGGCCCAATACGACTCACGGTGCTTTTCTTCAGGACAGCCAGAACTGCAGTGTTGCAGACTGTATGGCAACACTGTAAATACTTGTTCAAGCCACAGTTTTACTGCCAGCTGCTCCAGTTGCCGCTCTACGTACAGTGAAACGACAAATTTTGCGTCGTCTATGGGGAACTTCGAAATGTGCGTATGTGAAAAGAAAACTGTCCACGGGCGTGGCTTCTTGTTTCGACAAGGCCACACTCCTGGATTCTTTGCAAAGTCCATTTCCATAAGATAAAAAATTGCTTCTAAAGTTACAAATATAGCAACTGACCAATCCCCCTAACGTGCATTACAGCGTGAGGTTAAAATCTATGCATTTAAAAGATAAGGGTTTCTTTCCGCACGCCATGCAATAGTGTGGGCGAATACCGGTAATCATTGTAAACTTCTCCACTAGATGGCATGAGTATTCAGCTTCACGCTCCGGGTG
Organism: Coptotermes formosanus; assembly: GCA_013340265.1. NCBI lineage: Eukaryota > Metazoa > Arthropoda > Insecta > Blattodea > Rhinotermitidae > Coptotermes > Coptotermes formosanus. The sequence continues at coordinate 506,447 of BLKM01000621.1, forward strand.
CTTTAACTTCGTCGCCAGGGCCCCTGTTACCCATTCAGTAGGAGGCTGCGTTGGCCACAGCGCTGGTCTGGACGTCTGGAGGTGAACGACTGTTCAGGCTACGCAGAGCTATAATTCTGCCCGTTGTTTTGTATGGGTGTGAAGCTTGGTCTCTCACACTGAGGGAGGAACACAGGACGAGGGTGTCGGAGAGTAGGGTGCTGAGGGAGATATTTGGGGCTAAGAGGGGCGAGCTAACAGGGGAGTGGAGAAGACTACATAACGAGGAGCTTTATGCTCTGTACTCCTTACCAAATATTAACGGGGTAATCAAACCAAGAAGAATGGGATGGGCAGGGTATGTAGCACGTGTGGGAGAGAGAAGAGGTGCATACAGGGTTTTGATGAGAAACGTAACGGAAAGACACCACCTGGGAAACCTACGCTTAGACGGGAGCGTAAGGTTGAAATTCATTTTCATTTTCAAGAAGTGGGATGGGAAGGCGTGGACGGGGCTGATTTGGCTCAGGAAAGGGAGAGTTTACGGGCTTTTGTGAATGCGGTGAAAAAAGCTCCGGGTTCCATAACATGTGGTGAATTAACTGACTAGCTGAAGAACTGTTAGCGTCTCAGGAATGACTCAGTCAGTCAGTGGGTCGGTCAGTCAGTCAGTCAGTCAGTCAGTCAGTCAGTCGGTCGGTCGGTCGGTCGATTAGTTAGTTAGTCAGTCAGTCAGTCAGTCAGTCAGTCAGTTAGTTAGTTAGTTAGTTAGTTAGTTAGTTAGTTAGTTAGTTAGTTAGTTAGTTAGTTAGTTAGTTAGTTAGTTAGTTAGTTAGTTAGTTAGTTGCTTGCTTGCTTAGTCAGTTATTTAGTTAGACTCCTGCTAGAAACTTAGTTATGATTTGCCAGCTTTACAGCTGGTAGCCTATGGACCACACCGAATGAACTGTCCCGTTTACAGGTTATATATATTTATGTGTATATGTGTATATCCTTGTAACATTTCATTCGGTTGTCTTGTGTACGCGCGTATTACATATTAAACCTTACTGACTTCTACCTTATTTACTATAAGGTATGGTCGAAAACTTAACGCTCTTAACTGTTACAAATACAGGAAAATTGTTGTGTTGACCGTTTGTTATTGTTATTTATATATCTTTGTTGTATTATATTTGGATGGTGTATTTCCATTACGTTTCTCAGAAAAGCCCCTTTAATGTGAAATACACAATTCTCGTCAGTTGATACACATATGTATATATACATGTCTATATACATATGTATATATACATGTCTATATACATATGTAAGTAATTTAGCGTGTACAACTTTATTTAGAATGTGTCTCGGAAGGGTGACTGTTTAAGTAAGCTCAGTGAAACGGACTTTTTGACTGACTGTATGCCGTGTTTCTGTGACGTAATCAGTCATGCGAAGTTTCATATCTCACTCCTGCGTACAAAGCAAGTGAGTACTGAGATCCGTGAGATACCCACAATATGAGAAGCATCATTAACAAAACAGTGTTTTAAGTTTTGTTTTGGTAAATTGCGTGTTACAGTTTTAAGGAAACTACACAGTGGAGAATTCCGGTGGGCACATGAACCGATAGATGATGGTAGGTTTTCCTTGGTTTTTCTTAGTCAAATCAGGAATAATTCTGGAGTGCCTTAAATTAGCCACAACGTCTTGCTTCCGTATGCTTCTCATTTCTCTACCTATTACCCCCAGAAAGCGCACTAAGGCTCGGAATATTGCAGACTTCAAAATACTAAGGAAATACATACATTTATGTATGTATGCGATATACACACCACTTTCTCCAAAAAATGACGAGCCTAATTAAAGGGCTATCGTGATGGGATAAAACATGTAGTGCGAACTACCTTCATTACACCCGTCAGAATTAAACCGTCACCGCCAAGCATCAAAAGCCATCGTGCACCATACATCAAGACGTATAAACATAAACATACATTATGTATATTCTACTCATGCTCTGTAGATAACATACAGACCGTATATATGTACTGTACATTTTCCATTTCAGTGATTTACGTAGTGTACTGACAAGCCTTTGTCGTATGGAAGTTCATCACAGCCACTTTCTAGTGCCAGTTGTCTTAACTAATTTGATACTAAACAAAACCTAAAGACAGTACTGTATTTCACACCTGTTAAATTTACGTAACGTAAAATTTTTCAAATCAGATTTCATGGAACAAGGGATGACGACATCTGCGTTGTGTGTTCAAGTTGCTGTAAACAGCATGATGCAGCATGCTACATCACGCTCAATCATGCTACATCACGCTGAATTTCAATTACCTTCTTGAACTATGAACATTTGGCCGGAGTCGCTACAATTCCGAATCGCTTCTTATTTTGACACGTGCCTGTTGCGCTGTGTTTCTCTTTATTTATACGTTCCTGCAAAGAAAAGAAAGTCAACCTCCAGTGGACAAACGAACATCACCACACTTTGCATGCAACGAGAGAAAACCAGTCTGCATTGTAAACAGGTATTTCTGGTGAAAAGTATTTTCTAATTTTCCTCAATGATGTTCGAATCCATTTCGCATCCCAAACTCTACATATTATTTTAAATTATTCTTGGACTGGATGCTTACGAAACGGCAGAAAATTAGAAGTGAAAATTTCTCCATTCTGCATATATGTCTCCATACTTGTTATTCTCATTAGCGTCGCTTATCAGTTACATAAATAAGTTGCAAGTTGACATCAAGAAGCGGAAAAAATAAGGAAGTATTAAGCGTGTTTCCATAATTTTCATTGTGAAGCTTAGTTGGGCTTGGGGGAGAAAAATTACCTACTTTGGTAATCATTCTCCATCTGGAGGCAAAGCGTCGTACTTTGGTAACCAGTCTCCATCCGGAGACAAAGCGCCGTACTTTGGTAACCAGTCTCCATCCGGAGACAAAGCGCCGTGCTTTGGTAACCATTTTCCATCCGGAGACAAAGCATTGTACTTTGGTAACTACTTTCCATCCGGAGACAAGGCATTGTACTTTGGTAACTACTCTCCATCCGGAGACAAAGCGTCGTACTTTGGTAACAAGTCTCCATACGGAGACAAAAGAGTCGTGCTTTGGTAACCAGTCTCCACCCGGAGACAAAGCATCGTACTTTGGTGACCAGTCTCCATTGGAAGACAAAGCGTCGTACTTTGGTAACCAGTCTACATCCGGAGACAAAGCATTGTACATTGGTAACTAGTCTCCATCCGGAGACAAAGCGTCGTACTTTGGTAACCGGTCTCCAACCGAGACAAAGCGTCTTAAAGATGAGTGCTGTTGATGTCAGAGAGAGATGTAATGCCGTAATTCGGGAATCCACCGCCAATCTAACGCACTGAGGCTGCGTGAATTCAACCGTGTCTACAGGAGAATACTGCTAATTGCCTTTTCGGAGTCTGGGGTCTAATGCGCCGGGCGGATGACTGGGAAAGTCAGTTAATGTATCTTGCATGCCGAGCGTGATTGCAGTTGACCATATGAGGCTATGGCCAAACTTCCATTTCCTGCTGTCCTGAAATGTAACTTTACTCCGTCAGCTTTCACGAAGCTCAGTTTAAAAGCGTTAAACGGAGACTTTATACAGAATGTGAACGAAACCGCTCAATAATTATGGAGGAAACGAATAGAAAATATTTTACGCCTTGAAGAAAAATGTGACTCTCCCTGAACTTGCTTGCATTGGACTTTCACTTGCTAGGAAACATAACTATCTACCTCAACAGATTTTATGAACGTCTCATCTCCTGTGTCGAATTTTATGAATATCTGTCAAGAGGCGTTGTCCCTGATACTAGGCTTGAGACATAGGGACCGCCGGGCTGAAGAGTGCCGGACTGAAGGAGTAAGGACTGCCGGATTGAAGGACTGTCGGACTGAAGGCCTGCCGGACTGAAGGACTGCCGGCCTTAAAGACTGCCGGACTTAGAGCCTGCCGGCCTTAAAAACTGCCGGACTGAAGGACTGCCGGCCTTAAAGACTGCCGGACTTAGAGCCTGCCGGCCTTAAAAACTGCCGGACTGAAGGACTGCCGGAGTTAGAGCCTGCCGGACTTAGAGCCTGTCGGCCTTAAAAACTGCCGGACTGAAGGACTGCCGGACTTAAAGCCTGCCGGACTGAAGAACGTATAAAAGGAAGTCGTCCTCACATAAGGTGCTGTCCTCTGGCTTTGTAAGGACTCCTATAGTTGTGACATTGTCCCTGTATGTGCCATGAAGGCGTAGGGGCAGTGAAGGTGCAGCTCCACGACACTAGTATGGAACGATAAGCCAGTTTCTCGTCCCGGCCGCCATGATCAAAGTAATGACCCCCGGTACCTTTCGAGTAGGAGGCTGTGTAGCCCGCTGATTAGCGTAAATTCCGACACTTTTTAATAGTATACTTTATAGAAATCCAGACCCTGCTTCTGATTGTTATACTTTTCATTAACACGAAAACTTTACGTAAGGGAGAGGCATCTTTCAATATTCTACGTAATTATAACTTCTACGAATATTTTTGCAACAGCCTTTCCTGATGGTGGCTTACTGGCCGAAACATGTCGCGATTTTTGTAAGAGCAGAATCGCTTTTATAATAAAAAGTAATTGCGTTTGGATTGTTTTTGAAATAACTGAGTTACGATAACACAATGCGATGTCATCTCCAAAGATTAATAATATTTAAGTCACCCTTGTCATCATAATCATTATCAAAATCTTAATCCGCAACTTACAAATAAAAGCTATCTCAGCATAAAGGATCTGAAAGCGGAGCCAGAAAGTGCGTCATGTAGTAGTGTATGTAAATCGAATAAATTTTATAAATTCTTATAATTTAAATGTTGGTGATGTCCTCAAACCAAGCATCATGCTCCTCAATTTTGGAGATGTTTTAAATTTTAGTACACAATTTTTAAAGTTGAATTTCCTATAAATTAAGAACTTTGAGTTTAAACATTCAGTTCATGTGTTCCGTGTGACTTAATGCTCAATTTCCAGAGCAGTAAGTGCGGAGCACATAGATATATAGAACTGCATAACTTTAGGTGCTTATAGACTGGCAAAACAAAAATTGTATTCTGACAGATTAGTAGAAGGTTAGTAGAGAAAAACATAGTGTGGGTTATGAAGTGCGATTGGACAAGTTTTCAGGTTCTTTTGTAATTTACTCTTCTGTCTGTTGGAGTCTGCCTGAATTCTCATTTCCATAATAATTACAGGGAGACCATTCCAATTTATGAACGCGCCAAATATGCTGAATCAGAGGAGTATGGGCCTAATGTTTCGGAAGTAAAAAAAAAAAAAAAGGTTATTACAATTACAAATATTCATTACAAGTTTATTTGTAGAACAAAAAAACATGCGTCTATCATTCCTTTTTGTGACCCTTTCGCAGTGACTTTCGTTTGCAACAAAAAACAAAGACCAAAACCTCTTCTACTTTGCATAGATCAATTGTAGTAGTAAACAATATGGAGCTTCCTATATAAAGAGCGTGCTAGTTGGTGCAGGACAGAACTCTTCAGGATGAACACACTCCTTGTTTTATCGGTCGCCTGTCTCTTCGCTGTCACCGCTGTGAAGGCGGAGACATATCCTGAAGAGTACGACAGGCTGGACGTTGAGGCGCTGTTAAATAACAAAGACAAAGTGTTGGCGTTTGGTGTCTGTCTGCTAAACGACGCAGTCTGCGCTGAAGAGGCATTGAAGCTGAAGGGTTAGTTGAACCTTTACGGATACACGGTGTCTTTCTTTATCGTTCCCTTGTTTGCGGTAAGTTTATAGCCTGGTGAACCGACATCTGCCCGTCCATCCCTTGAAATTTGTGGTAGTCAGGGAAAACATAAAAGGGACACTCTGTGTTTGACTATACTTTGCACAATTTGTGCTTTCCTTTTGAATATGAGGCCCACCATTTCTGAAATTAAATTTGTGCTCAGGTTCTTCTTACATATGCAAAACTTTCTATAGTTTTCCTTAATGGTTATTTATTTTAATTGACTAGTTTTTCAATTTACACAATAAGCCGCGTTTAGAGTACTTGCTTTTTGAGAAATGTGTCAACAGTTGCTCATTGTGCACAGTGCCAGTGTGATAACTGTCATAGTGCTTCCAACACTCGTTTATATGCCGAATATTTGTACACGTTTATACGTGCCAAATATTTTCTTGGATATTGTAATCGCGTTCCCACAAATCGTCTACTTGGCATGAAAATGTGAAGCAACACACACACATACACACACACACGCGCGCGCGCGCGTCACTTGCATACTTGTCAGGTGTATCTCGACTTCTAGGCAAATAAATATTGACGATTTCTTTGACTTGAGGTATATTTACCAACAGACCATGGGAAAAACACAAGTAGCTAATACATTTACAAGAACACCGTTCTCATAACGTGCCAAATGTCCCAAGTATTGTTGTCTATCGAATACAAAAATCTTGTAAATGCGACTTTACAAAATAAGTTGCATCGCAGGCGACACTGAAGCCACAGTTTCGGACGTACCTCCCCTCACCTCGGACGTACCCTCGTTACATAGTTTCGTTTCAAGTGTGCACAGTCAGTGAGGCGCAGTGCTGGGTTATTGCAATACATTCTTGTAAGTTTTCTTTGTTCGTATTGCAAAATAACATTCAACATGATATTTAAGCAACATTGCCAATAAGAATAAAGCTAAAAGTTAAAAGTTTCATGTTGTAACTTACAGACTCCCTCAGTGAATCACAAAACTTCAACAAAATGAACACAAGCATTTGTCTTCTTGGATTATGTGCTTTGTTGGAAGGACCAGCGCACGCGTACGATTATGTCTTTCTTTGGTAACGCTGTATTTTAAACTTCATATTTGGCATTTTTTGAAGAATTTTCTTCATTTTCTAGCGCTTTCGCTGTGTATTTCCTTTTTTCTCTTTAACAATTTTCCTTGACGCTTCCTTTAAAATTTATTTTACGTTGCCTTACTGTTGTATTTTTATCGTGTGGTTTATTCTGTGCCTTGCTTTCTCTTGCCTTCAATCTGACACTATTCAGCAGCTCCTGTATCTTTTAATATTGTTAATGTACAGACTGTTCCATTTTATCTTGTCCATAAGCACGGCAGGAACCACAGGTTATCGCGAAGGATGCAGGCCTTCTAAGCGATAGAACTGCCATGCCTTGAGACACTTTGCTTTAGTGTTCCTCATTCTTGTGACACCGTGCCTTCTACTTAGCGTTATGTGGTGCCGGTAGCTTTGATTCTGATATGTACTGATAGTGGTATTGTGTTATGAGGTAAATGTTATTTACAGCTGTTGAAATACTGGCGATCTGTATGAACATCACACACACACACACACACATCGGACCTGAACACATGACGTCAAGTCAAATGTTGCTTGCACAGAGTGCGTATGATTAAATGCGCGTACAGGCGTGCAGACAATTTGTAACTCAAAATTTAACGTAAAATGGAGAAGTGTTTGCTTGTCTTTTCTGCTGCACACGTGTTTAATCTCCACAAGTAACTTCCAGATACGTCAAGTAATTTTAAATATTAACTTTTTCCTATATAACTTATGCAGGCGTAAGAGTGAGTGGAGGTGTTGCTCCTGCTATTCTTATGCTTGGTACTAGAAGGGTGTGAGTGGTCAGCATCACGTCCTGGGGGCCTGAACTGCTTTCCCATTTTACAGGAGGCTGCGAGCCTCTCTAGTTGTTTTGGAGAAGAAATAATTATTTTGCTTCTGACAGGTATCGAACCAGGACTCTTCGAGTGTCCAGCTCCTTGCCTTTCATTATACCGAATGATCTCTTGCGGCTTAAATAAATATATATTTATTAAATGTAATCCTTCATTTACATAGAACGCAAATTTACATTGCCACATTTACCAGATAAAACTTGGTCTAATGCAGATATAGTATGAAAGAAGAGACCATGTGTGATATGCAAATATTTTATGTTGTAATTATCGATATGGCAGTAACTTATTGAAAATATAAAAAACTGATATTTCTCGTAATAAAAATTAGTAGACCAGGTTATTTATTTCCGTCTTTAATTGAATTTCATTTAAGAGGTTTCGAAAGTTAAACCTTACTTTCTCCCGCAAACCAATAAGTACTTTTTGTAAAAATTTATAAGAATTCAATATTACTTTGTTGTTATCGATATGCATGAGATTCGTATTAAGTTAGCTATCACTCTGTATTTTATAAAGCAGTACTTTAACAAGAAATGCGAGTAGCTTTCATTTGGCTTGAGAGGTCTGTAATTGCGACACTTCACAAATTCCTAGCCCCAAACAAAAGGATTGCAAATGCTGCACACCATGACGCAGTACACAGTGTTTACCAAGGTGTTCTTTACTGTCAACATGCCATAGGGTTTCACACTACACATGTGCATATAATTTCATTTAAACCCACGATGAAACACGGCGTTCCGTCAATGCACCTTCACGATATTCACATACTCTCGACGTCATGATTTACAGATCGTTTGTTCCGAATTTCAACTGCGTCGGAAAATAAATGTGGATAATGCCGGTAGAAATTCAAATTGTACTTATATAGATCGTACATCTTGTCATAAACTTATTAACATCAACAAGTGCACACGGTAAATACGTACATATACAACGTGTATTAAAATCCCCTAAATATGTTTCGGCAAACACTTGTCATCAGGGGGGTCAGAGTAACGGTGTACAAGAACATCGCATCCATCTACTTGTTGAAAATATCACACATTAGAATTTCAAAACATAAAAAATCATGGTCATGTTTCATAAAATACAATGTTAAAATCTAAGGCGGTGCAACGCTATACTTTGATGTAGTTGTACTGAGTAAATTATTACGTATTAAAAGTTGGGGGCTTGTGACACACGCCGTATATGTATTTACTGTGTGCATTTGTTGGTGTTATTAATTTTAAGGCAGAAATCCATTTACGCCCCTGGTTGATGGGTGAGTTTCCCTCTGCCATTTTTCACGAAATTCGTTACGAGTTAGTCACATTTCTCGGGACAGACCTCGTACCGAATTCTATCCAAACTGAAAGAAGTGTGCAGCATTTCATTAAGATGGGGTGCATTGTCTAGTCGCTGACATGGACAAAAGACGGACGAAACTGAAAACGAGGAGCCACACTTACTCAGTTTTAAAGAAACGTCTGAGAAAAGCATAACTCAAATACAAACGAATCTTCTCCCTGGGATTTCATGCAACAAGCAGAAATCAAGTCGGACATAGAATGACTGCTGTTCATCGGTGTATAACAGTACATAGACACACGGCCAGACAGACAGACAGACAGACAGACAGTGCTTACCCAGATATAGAAATTCTGCCTTCTGTTCGAACAGAGATTCTTCTGGACGCTTTTCGCACGAAATGCATTAAATGCAGTGAGACACAGAGGCAGCAGCTCAGCAAGGCAATGCAGTACATCCAGACGAGCCCGCCGGAGCAGTGGAACCAGCTGCTGCAGGCTTATGATCCTGAAGGAAAACGCACGGAAGAGTTCGTGCAGATCCTCCAGAAGGCTTAAGACCGGTGACCATTGTCCTTCCTTGAGATGAGCAAGTGACTGGCAAAAGGTGGATACGCTACAGTGTGTTGTCAAACTTCTCTGATATTGTCGATGGTCAAAAATAATCTGATAAGAGCTGAGATGGCCAATGACACTTGGCAGACTGTTGGATACAGTCGCCGACAGGTGGTGGGATATTTCCTTTCGTTTGCTTCTTCAGAACAAAATAAACTCACATCAGAAGGAACATTTAAGGTACCGTACAAGACTGAGTATACAGTGAGTGCCTTTACGGAAACACAGCACACAAATCTGCCTCGCCTTATAGGCGAGTCCTTACGACGTTTCACAGTAACAGGTCCAGGACACGTCGTTTCTTACTAGATAGTGACTAACAGGAGAGAATGTTTATGTGTGGCATGCCGTTTGTTACAAATGCACACAGGTAAGGGCAGTATCTTCAGTCACGAAAGTCTTCGTTTATTAATTATGTTGAAGTTTATTAAGCTGCATTTTTCGGCTGACATATACAAGAGCCATCATGAGGCAGTAAGGCACGAAGGGAAAATTACACGTGTATTGCATATTGGGTAGTTTTTGTATCATTTGCGTTGAGATCTCAACTTTTATATCATAAAATGTATGTGTGATATATGAGCTTAAAGTTATTGAGTGCAAGATAACTGTATACAATGGCAATCGGTTAAATGGTTAAGAATCGTTATGGTTGCCATGCTAACAATAACATGAATTATAAATTATTAAATTATTCTAGGAGGTTTAATGATTCATAATTCAATTTTAGTAATTTACAAGTCATATCAGTATTATAGCTGTAACCGTTCTTAACCTTTAACTGGTTGCTATTGTACCCAATAATTTGCGGCTCGTCATATATCGAAGATATATGTATACGTATAGGTATACATATATGTTAGATATAAAAGTTGAGATCTCAACGCAAATGATACAAAAACTACCCAATATACAACACATGTGTAATTTTCCCTTCGTGCCTTACTGCCTCATGATGGCTCTTGTATATGTCAGCCGAAAAATGCAGCTTAATAAACTTCAACATAATTAATAAACGAAGACTTTCGTGACTGAAGATACTGCCCTTACCTGTGTGCATTTGTAACAAACGGCATGCCACACATAAACATTCTCTCCTGTTAGTCACTATCTAGTAAGAAACGACGTGTCCTAGACCTGTTACTGTGAAACGTCGTAAGGACTCGCCTATAAGGCGAGGCAGATTTGTGTGCGGTGTTTCCGTAAAGGCACTCACTGTATGTTCAGTCTAATACGTAATATGCATAATTTTCCTTTTGTGTCTTACTGCCCGATGACGGCTGTTTTATAAATGAGCCGAAACAAGTAGTTTAATAAATGCTAACTTCCCGTACTGCTTGTATAATTTTTTAAAGAAACTCATGCGGTGTTACAGTCATTTGTTAGTGTACTGGAAATTAATTTGTGCTTAGACAAACACTTTTCCACAACAGACAGCTATGAACGGCTGAGATCGTTCCCTCAGTTGGATACACAGGAAGCCCGGATCACTTGCCCTTAACATAGCAACAGTAGATTTATTGAAACTGCTGAAGACCGTCACTAAGTGACACTGAATTGCTCACTTGAGATATGAAGGCGTGTGGGATTGGGCAACAGGTAGTTAAAGCGGGCATTCTCTTTGGAACCACTGAGGGAATTAGATGCCGTGTTTGGCATACTGTTCACTGCACTTTTTCGTTTGGTATGCCAGACGAGGGTAAGAAAGCAGCTACAACAGGTACAAACACAGTGGAACGTAAATTAGCCAAACACGTGTAAAGCAACCAAATTTAGCAAAGGGAATTTAGTGATGACGCAGACAAAGACGTCAAAATGCGTGCTGCATGGCTAAGTCAAGGCTGGAGTTTATAAATGTTCTTGGTTCTCTTCCTACAGGATAACAGCATTACACAAAGCCACATCTTAGACATGGAATGAAGTCGCCAGCTGCTGAAGCATCATGACAAAAGTATGGTTTCTATCTGACCTTCATTATATCATATTTTGACTGCTATTTGTGTTAATTGCACAGCCATGAACGTGCACGCAAACGTAAATAGACTGTGCATAACTGGCACGTCTTAGAATGCTTACTGCATTGTGTAGCTCGTGTGCTGTGGTCTGTTTTTATTAGCTCTCTTTGCACCTCTTGTAAAATGAATGAATGAATGAATAAATAAATAAATACATACATAAATAGATCGTAAACACAAAGTTTTGTGCTGTATTTGTAGCAGTATACATGAGAAAATCCAAATTATTTATTGGAACACGGATTCGAAGTTCACTGAGACACGTTTTACTTCAACAGATTCTGCCGACAACGTACGCAGTGCCTTCCTTTGCAGTCCCCTGCATTTAGTCGTCTCGACGTTCCACCGTGCTCAGTACTTGCAGATGAACGTAACAAGTGTCCATACCGTTCGAACTTTGTCGATTGCACAGAAGGAAAAACTTGGAGGGGAATTACAGGATTCTGAAGACAATTTTGTCTCCTGTAACAGTGGTACTAAAAATGTGGTGCGTGTGTGTGTGCGCGCGCGCGCGCGCGAACATTGTTGGTTTGTATTATTAGCCGGCGTTCTGTATGGGGTGCTGAGGCTAAGAGGGACGAGGTAACAGGGGAGTGGCGAAGACTGCATAACGAGCAGCTTTATGATCTGTACTCTGCGCCAAATATAATTCGGGTGATCAAATAAAGAAGGAGATGGGCGGTGCTGTAGCACGTATGGAAGAGAAAAAACAGGCATGCAGGCTTTTAGTAAGGGAACCTGAAGGAAAGAGACCACTTGAAAGACCTAGGCATAGATAGGAGGATAATGTTAAAATGGATCTTCAATAAGCGGCATGGGGAGGCATAGCTGGATTGATGTGGCTCAGGATAACGCCAGGTAGTGGGATGTTGTGAGTGCGGTAACGGAAGTTCGGGTTCCATAAAATGTGGGGAATTTCTTGACTAGCTGAGGAACTGTTAGCTTCTCGAGAATGACTGTGCTCCATGGACTCAGTCAGTCAGTCAGTCAGTCAGCCGGTCAGTCAGTCGGTTGGTTTGTTGGTTGGTTGGTTGGTTGGTTGGTTGGTTGGTTGGTTGGTTGGTTGGTTGGTTGGTTGGTTGGTTGTTAGTTGGTTGTTAGTTGGTTGGTTGGTTGTTAGTTGGTTGGTTGGTTGGTTGGTTGGTTGGTTGGTTGGTTGGTTAGTTAGTTAGTTAGTTAGTTAGTTAGTTAGTTAGTTAGTTATTAGCCGGGGTACCGGGACAGAAAGTAGGGTACGTTCTGATGAGAGGTACTTGCGTTCCGAGTCCCTGCAGAAGCAAGATATTTTGTCTGCCCTGAAACAGCCAGTCCAGCTCTGGACCCCGCCCAGTCCCCTGTTCAAAGAGCAGCGAGGAAGCTGCCCATGGGGATAGAGTGACCTACAAACGAAGCTAACCGCTGCCCTCCGCCAGTTCTGTCACTGAGACATTGCCTTTATTACTGTCAGTCATGCTACAGTGTCATGAAGTTGGTGGTAAACAGACTTCGAAATATCTTTATCAAAATTTTTTATTGGAATTGGGGCACATTCGCGGACTGTCACTTTTCTTTATATTCTGCGCATCATACTATAAAGAAAGCCAAAATTTACGAAGATTTTAAGCACGTACCCTAATTACAATCACTCTGTAGTCTTACAAGAATTGAAGGTATATTAGATATCTGAGCTGTTAACAACCTTTTTTGCCAGCCGTGCAGGATCAAAAACATCGCCTTCGTTTCCCAAAGTCGGCCACAGTGTGGCGGCAATGACAGCAGATCGCAATTTACTGCAGTTGAAAAGCCAGGCGGTTACACTTGTACAACAAAATGCACTCCTCTTTAGACTCATTTCACAGAATGACGCTAAATGTTTATAAGATGCGACTCTGACTTCCACACAGAGGCAGTCAGGCCAGCACTCCCTCGAAAATTATCAGCAAATGAAAAGTGTCATTGCATCGTGGCCAGTGCTGCCCCTGTGCCTGTGGCTGCACCTTATATACTGCTTTTAAACTACCACATTGTGTGTTCCAGAAGTATTTTCTTGCTTGATTGCAGTACAAGGCTTCCCAAAGAAACGGAAATCAAAATTATTTCTGTTATTTTTGGTGATGAAACAAGTGTAATGGTGTTACCTCCCTATCGTGAATTCACTTCTGTAGATACTTCATGCACTTAAACGTGTGACTAATTTTACTTTCGTCCTTCTCAGTACTTCGACAATGAATTCATTCTTCACAATTGCAATGAGTATTTAACTCATCATTCTTATTATGGCCAGCATAACCATAATCATTATAATCATCATCATTATGATCATCAATATCAATGTCATCATAATTGTCAATATGAATAGCACAATAACCATCAACATCATCAGTATTACAGTTTTTAAGCAGTGTCATAAAGGGCGGACTGATAACTGACTAACTAACCAACTAACTAACTAACTAACTAACTAACTAACTAACTAACTCTTACAGGAACTACACGGAGGTATACAACCTGCAAATCGTGTACGGAATTATACAGTGTGTATAATATAGGCCTGCTTTCATACACTTAGGCGTATGTGCATTTTTGTTCTTTTAGAATACCTAAATGCTCAGTGCACTGTTATGGATCATTTACATTTAAAAAAATCCTATTTTGGAAAGAACTTAATGTGAATTATGGGGTGGGGTTTGATGTGTTCTTTTTTTGTTATCTCTACGACTTTCTGCCCTTCTTCACTTGCTTTCCAAGCGCGCGTGCACCAAACGTCTGGATTTAATGCGATGTGTTAGACGGCCGGCATATGACTGAATTTTCTCTCAACGTATTCGCTTCGGACCGGCGAGCCTGCTGAATCATTGCGCCAACAAGTCCGAGCGGTGTACTGCACCAGCATTGGTCAGGCAGCCACAAAAGTCGGCTAACCAGTGCTCACCTTTCGACATCTCAGCTTCTTTTGCAAAGGACATGAAGCAACCTATATAAAGATCGTGGTAGTTCTTGCAGGTCGGAACTCGTCACGATGAACGCACTGCTTGTGTCGGTAGCCTGTCTCTTCGCTGTCACCGCTGTGAAGGCGGAGACATATCCTGAAGAGTACGACAAGCTGGACGTTGAAGCTCTGTTAAGTGATGAAGACAAAGTGAACATGTTTAGCGCCTGCCTGGTGGACGACAAGTTCTGCACCGAAAAGGCATTGAAATTGAAAGGTAAGTTTTACATTTCAATACGCTGAAACAGGACGTTTCTTGTATCGTTTCCCAGAGAATGGAAATTTCATTATACAGAAGGTCTACATTATCAAACACCTGCATGAGTGCTGCCATGCTTAGGAAAAGGAAAAAGAGACACCTTGTATCTTTCCTAAATCTTGTACTATTTATTGTCCACTCGCGTATATGTTGCGCAGTATGTTTTGAGTTTTAATTTGGCTTGACGTTGTTCCTATATATTATAACTGTGGCTACGTAGCTCCTTAGTACCTATGCATTCTAAACGGCTAATTGTCTTACTCAGTGTATCCATTGAACCACTTCACACTGCTGTCCCTTTTACAAGAGCGCTGAAAATTCTGCTTTTACAAGGACCCAAGTGTGCGATTGTGTTTCTTGCACTACTGGTTTGTGTGGATAATATTTTACACCTGCACAGCTGCCAAACACTTTTACGCTTGTACGTCTGCCAAATACTTTTGCACCTGTACACCTGCCGAATACTTTTGCACCTGTACACCTGCCGAATACTTTTGCACCTGTACACCTGCCAAATACTTTTGCACCTGTACACCTGCCAAATACTTGTGCACCCTACACCTGCCAAATACTTTTGCACCCGTACACGTGCCAAATACTTTTGCACCTGTACACCTGCCAAATACTTTTGCACCTGTACACCTGCCAAATACTTGTGCACCCTACACCTGCTAAACACTTTTAAACTTGTACGTCTGCCAAATACTTTTGCACCTGTACACCTGCCAAATACTTTTGCACCTGTACACCTGCCAAATACTTGTGCACCCTACACCTGCTAAACACTTTTAAGCTCGTACGTCTGCCAAATACTTTTGCACCTGTACACCTGCCAAATACTTTTGCACCCGTACACGTGCCAAATACTTTTGCACCTGTACACTTGCCAAATACTTTTGCACCTGTACACCTGCCAAATACTTTCTTGCACTTTGTGATCGCGCCTCAGTAACGTAGAACGATAAACTTGTGTTTCTGTCTGCTCGTCCACCCTTATATTTGCTCTTGGAAAACACAGAAAACTTATTTTAAACGGGATTTTTAGGTGATTTAAAGTTTGTAATGAAACATGGCTCTCTGTAAGAAAATGCAAACCAAATTCTTGCGCTGTTTATAAATTCTGTACTGAAATAAAGACACAATGCATACAATTACTAGAAGAGCTGCTAACAGTTATGTCAGCTTTTCTGTACGAAAGTAAGGTATCGAAGGAAGGCACATACGAAGTGTGTTTACGTAGGTCTGCATATAATATATGCCTATATATGCATGTGAAGGCGCTTCGGTGAATCACATGTAAAGTATTTCGGCCTCACTGTGCCATCGTCAAAGCATTTTACATAGGATAAATAACGGAGTGTTATACTTAATGTTTGAACGAGACATAAAAACCGATATATCAAATTTACAAAAAGGTTAATTCCTTAAAATATGCGCGTAAAAGTCAGTTGCAGTTAATGTCTTTGATTTAAACATCCACTTTCCGTCGTTGTTTTTGTATTATTTATTATTGATTAATAAGTGGTAATATGTGAAATATTTCAAGGTTCTTCTTAGGCGTTCTTGTTACCGTTCTGAAAATTGACTGCAGTTGGTAAAGTGGGCTTATATTTAAAATATTTTTACTCTACAATAAATAACACGAAAAATACAGCTGTTACTACAAGTTCCTTTATATTTCTTAGACAATATGAATGCTCTGGAAAAAGGAGCTTTTGTCCTCCAGCCGGTCGACTGATTATAATTACATTCCCACTACGTAAGGTGCATTTGTGTTTCTGCGTAACTCCTAACTACTGCCCACGTGTGATCAAAACTCCTCCTGGCACATTTCTTCGCTAGGCAGGTTCATTAAATGAGTCGTTTTGGACCAGATCTGCTTAGTCCTGCACGCTGCTCTGTCATTCTGCAAGTTCCTGACAACTTAAATCATTCCTTACAACCTCATGCCGTGTTGCAATTATGACCGACCGTGCGGATCATTATGACCTGACTTTGCCTTAAGATGTCATAAGTCGCTCTTCTTCTTCTTCTTCTTCTTCTTCTTCTTCTTCTTCTTGCATTACAGTCGTTGATGGACCTTAGCCCCTTTCAAAATTGTTCTCCACTGCTTTCGGTCCTGTGTCTTACGCCTCCAATTCTTTACGCCCATCTACCTTAGGTCTGTATAAGTCACCCATCACAAAGTAAAAATAAAGAACGTCTTATGTCGAGAAAATTTTTTTTGCCCCATCTGTCTGTGTGTCAGCCAAGGATCATTCTGTGATACAGTGCCGCAGGGTCACTGATCGATAATCATAGAATATCAAAGCCTTGGGTTTCCATTCCACCAAAAACAGGAGATGTCTAATACTGCAAGATGTTTGGAGACAGTCCTGTAGCATTTTACTCTCTACATTTTAATACGTCACTTGTATTTTGAGCTGAATAATTTCAGTCATACCGTACACCAACTGACTGCCGTATAATGCCGGTGTGTGTATAGTTACAATTTACCGACATGCGATATGTTGCTCGTGTCTTTATAACGTTACAGCGGCCTGATGATGGCTGCAATAGGTGGCCGAAATGTGTACGAAGGGCAAAAACTAAGTTTGTGCAGCAGTTCGTAATAAAACTGTGTGTTTGATATACAGCTGCACGAAATGTGTGTACCGTGAACTGTATTAGCATCATTATTGTTTTCGCACCAGCAGTGGCAACAAAATTCATATATTGAACGTTTAAAGGAAAGAGTTTGTCCTTCTGAATAGAAAGTGCCGTGTTCTACATCATCACTGAATAAACAGATTTTCTGAGATATTAACCCTTTAAAGACGAAACGTGCTCAGATTTGTATAAAGACTCAGCGCGTACCGCGCTGTAAACACTCTCCACTTCGGTTATAAAAACCAGTCTCTTAATGTTTTATAAGGCAAAAGTTGCTGTTTGTTCTGAGATCCGTACAAAACACATAAACGCAATGTGGGCACCACGTAGAATTTTTAATGTTACTCCTGATGGCACGTAAAGTTACCGCTAGGCTTTAAAAGGTTAAAAGTATTCAGTTCAATAACCTTTTTCTTCTAACTCACGATAAAAGAGAAGAGTGATGTAGCCTACCAAGTGACCAGAACTCGCGGGGCCCTGCGGATTCGCGGACCACACTTTGAAAACTCCGCTCTATATTACTTGTACATGTAGGCTAGAAAACAAAAACCGATGCCTGAAAGTTTCTTTCTGTTTTAACAGGAATCCTGCTGGACGCTTTCCAAACGAAATGCAGCAAGTGCACGGAAGTACAGAAGGGCCTGATTAGGAAGGCGGCGAATTTCTTCATTGCAAACCGGCCTGAGCAATGGCAGAAAGTGGTGCAAAAGTATGACCCTGAGGGGAAGCATGCAGAAGGGTTCAGCCACTTCCTGAAGGGAGCTTAAATATGGCTGCGATTTCCAGGTGTTAATGGCCAACAGAAATTCTAAATTACATGCCATTTTGTAGTTCAAAAATACTTTCATATTTGGACGAAATATTGTTTATCGGCCTCAAAATGTCACACGCATTTCTTGGAAGATGCAGAAATGTATTTTTCACGCGTTAGGAACGTTGCGAAAAAATACTACTAGATTTTTCATATCTTTATGTATGTCTGTCTGTCCTGCCGACCGACCGTATTTCCGCAAGAAACAATTCGTGTTCCGCTGGATGAACTTCTGTAAAACCGCACACTATCAAGGAAATTTAAGTTTTGTTAAAATCGAATAAAGTAGAGGCAGGTTACAGCGGACACCAACGTTCGTATGCGTGTTGTGGTTAATTTTGTTACCATGTTGAACACGGTTACTAACATTGTCATCGATTTTTTGGCTGTCAAGTTTACCAGGTGTCGTTGGTTGCTACTATTACCTAAACGTATCCCAAGTACTTCACTCTGCTGAAGATTTTTAACTTGTTCTTGTTTATTTTTTAAAACAAATTAAACTCAAATAAAAAGAACATTCTTTAAATATCTTACTGTAACAGGAAAATCCCTGCTGTGTGTCACATTTAAGCAGCCGTTAACTGCTCAAATTACATATTAAAAAATAACCTACAACGCAGCTTCGTTACATCACGTTGATTTGTTCGGACTGGCTTCAGAATCACGTTTAAGGATTTGCTGAGTGTGTTAACTGCATAAGCGTCTGAGACATCTTGCTGAAACATTATTGGTCACGTCAACAGCTTGTACAAGTATTTACATCTTAGAATGGTTATTGCATTATGTCACATTTGTACTGTTGCCTGTTCTTGTTAGCTATGTTCACACTTCTTGTAAAATAAATACAGAACATGTGCAAACATCTTGTGTGTTATTTACAATGCAATACTTTGAAAATCCAATTTATCTTTTCAAATACTGATTCGAACTTTATTTAGACATTTGTTTCATCGATAACCACTCACAGAAAACCTGAAATCTTTTCCATTCTAGTCCATATGCCCTTAGTTTTTCACAAAGTTCAACCATTTTCACAATATGCTAAGATAAAGAAGAAATTACCCTACCGTTATTGTCCTTGTTGAAGAGTACCGCCCTGTTATTCTGAAACCTCGCTTGGTTAGATGGAAACCTGGAACGAGCCGTAGAAAAGCGAGCAATTGCGGCTTATCTCAAAAGCGACATCTCAAAATGGCGAATATGAGGGTGTTCATCCTACTTTCGCTGTTAAAATGTTACATCTAAATCCCAGTGGTTACTTTATGTACCGCCAGGTTTAACATTCACAAAGTCTACGTTCTGCCCACACAGTGTATTAATTAGTGTTTTGTGTGGATCTCAGAACAAACAGCGATTATTTCCCTATACAGCATTAACTGCTTGGTTTTCATAACGGAGACAGAGTGTGTTTACTGCGCGGTAAGGACTGGATCTGTACGCACACTTGAGGTTAATTTTATTTTCTAATGAGGCAAGCCTATGTGAAACATGTGGTAGACAAAGTGGCACTGGAACGGGTTTTTCTGTCAGGACGTCAGCTTTCCCCTGTCAGTATCAGTTCACCAGGGCTTCACACGCATCTTCAATTACATGTTGCCGTTACCAGAAGGACACATGGACTGAGGTTGGGAACCTTTCCAATAAGCAATGCTCTATCGGAAATCGGGAGTACCGGGCAGGAAAATACCTTCACTGTGCTCATGTTTAACCCTTTAAAGACGAAGCGCATCTGTTTTATATAAGGACTCAGTGCGTACCGCGCTGTAAACACTCTCCACTTCGGTTATACAAAACCAGTCTCTTAATGTTTCATAAGGCAAAAGTTGCTGTTTGTTCTGAGATCCGTACAAAACACATAAACGCAATGTGGGCACCACGTAGAATTTTTTAACGTTAAACCTGGCGGTACGTAAAGTTACCGCTAGGCTTTAAAAGGTTAAAGCGTTTGTTAGGAAAGCTCTCTTTGAATCTGTGTCTGTTGCACTTTGACATATTCCAAACACACTTACATCATTCACATGAGCGTTAATTTGCACCATACTCTTTTCGCACTTCATTCTTTAGCGATCTCTTGGACCATAAGTTCAACAGTCCGTAAATTTCCTTGCCATTAGGGAGAGACTTGCTTTGTTCGGCTGCAGAACTTTGCGTGTCACCGTCAGTTACCAGACAGATGTTTGCCGGAGTGCTGAGGGGAATGTCATGTCGTAACACGCACAATATGTCAGTTGACGTACAGAGAAAGGTCACTAATTACACTGCAGGTACTTAAGTAGTAATGGCAGAACGTACGTCTGTTAATTAGTGTTAAGTATACTATCCTGAGTCACTACGGGCTGGGCGGTCCGGGGATCGAATTCCGGTAGGGGCGAGGTTCTCCGCACCCGCCCACACCGGCGCTGGGGTCCACCCAGTCTCCTGTACGATGGGTAACGGATCATTCCCGGGGGTAAAGCGGCCGGGGCGTGGCGTTGACCACCCACTACCATATAATGCCGAGATTAAAGAAGAGTAGAGCTGAACACCATTCTGCCCCTCTGGGCCTTCATGGTCTGTTCTGGAGTGGACTTTACCTTTACCTTTACATTTGAGTGTAATGCGGTTCCGCACGAACGCGAAGTGTTTCAGAAGGGAGTCAAACTGTAAATTATAAAATTTTAGTCTTGATAAAGTTGTGGTTCTTGAGCAGCTTGGTAAAAACCAGATTTTCAAGAAAGATCACAGTCTCTGAATGAAGTAAAGCATCCCACTGGATGGCCACTTCATTTGCTGACTGGCCAGAGTGTGGGCTGGCTGCTCAATTTATTGTACGGATGGCCACTTCATTTCCTGACTGGCCAGTTTGTGGGCTGGCTGCTCAGTTTATTGTGTGGATGGCCACTTCATTTGCTGACTGGCCAGTTTGTGGGCTGGCTGCTCAGTTTATTGTGTGGATGGACACTTCATTTGCTGACTGGCCAGTTTGTGGGCTGGCTGCTCAGTTTATTGTGTGGATGGCCACTTCATTTGCTGACTGGCCAGTTTGTGGGCTGGCTGCTCAGTTTACTGTGTGGATGCCTGCTCATTTTATTTTCTGATTCATAGCCACCTTGCTCCTGATGTGGATGAAGATCTGTCTTTGGGAACCGGGCTGTGGGCTGTTTGTTTGAACTCAATTACGCAGTGGAGTAAACGGGGACGTCAGTGTAACGAACCAAATGGCTACAGTGCAGAACTGGCACAAGCAAAATATTGTACTGTATTTGTACGTCCTTAAGTCACACAAACTGTGACGCGACCCTTCTATGCATGAACAGAAATATCCGGACACTTGTTCAAACTTTGAAGTGTGGAGAAACTAGAATTTTATTTAAATACCCAGTCCGTACCGCGCAGTGAACACACTCCGTCTCGGTAATAAAAACCAGTCAGTTAATGCTATATAGGGAAAAAATAGCTGTTTGTTCTGAGATCCATACAAAACACAGAAATACACTGTGTGGGCAGAACGTAGAATTTGTGAATGTTAAACCTGGTGGTACACATTTTTGTCCTTTTCCTAGTAATGGAGCACCAGTGTAATGAAACTGACAGGGGCAAACCGAAGTACTCGGGGAAAAACCTGTCCTAGTGCCATTTTGTCCACCACAAATCCCACATGGACTGACCTGGGATCGAACCCGGGCCTCCGCGGTGGGAGGCCGGCGGCTAACCGCCTGAGCCATGGCACAGCCTTGGTGGTACATATAGTAACAACTGGGCTTTGGAGGGCTAATTTGCAGCCCATATATTTATGCCGTAACGATTACACGTTTCGTCTCTGCTTACGAGTCTTGTGATCTTCACAACGGTTTAATCGGGGGTTCCTGTCTTCTGGGAACCGAGTCCTTACCGCTGGGTAAGAGGTTCCCGTCGTTTCGAAGGGACGTGTAGCCCCCTTCCTCAAACGTTCACGGTCTATGGAGAATGGGCTGTGTCTTGCGCCCTTGAAAGTGAACGAGACACTTTTCTTCATAGTTCCGATGACCACTTAACCAGCGACGAAACGTCGGATCACAGAAGCCCGTCATCCACGTCTGTTCTCAGCCAAACAATGTTATTGCCTGCCGTTGAGCTCTCTGGGCAAAGGCATGCAACGCTGCCGGTAACACCCAAGAATTACTAATACCTTTCTGTGGGGCAACTGGTCTCAATGTATGCGCATATCTGACAACGCGGACGCTTCAGGGAGGCAACCAACACGTAAATCACGGCCACTCTTTAACTTGAAAAAAGCTTACATATTTTTCATTTTCCTCTTACCATTGCATCCCTCCAGGACCCTAAAGCAGCTGAGCTAATTTCTTCATTTAAAGAAAACATGTGGAGGTTAATTAAAGAAAAGGCGAAGGAGACTATATAGTCGGGAGTTTATTAATTATAAGCTGTTCAGTAATTTGTTTTTCTGCCTCCGCTGACATTAAGCATCTTCCACCCCAACATTACAGCCTATCCTTCCACGCAGTTTAAATTCATTATGTACATTCACGACAACTTCTTCCATTTTACAATCTTCCCTCTGGTCCCGCCTACGTGTCCGCAGTTTATCTGTCTTGTCTAAACAGGCATTTGGGACGTCCGACACGATGCAACATAGTGTTCTGCTCCTAATAACGCTCTTGGCTTTCTGATAGCGGAATTTTGAAGAGTTTTGAATATTATTAGCAGTGCGTGTTCAGAAATCAATCAAGGGCTGTGCTGCTGGAACCGGGCTTTACGTTTGTGGATGACTCGGCGTCCTCCAACTGACTCTTAACAAAAAAAGACTTGAACCCAGACTCGTCACACTGACTCTGTGTACTTCGCCTCGCCTCTCCACCTCTTGTGGATATTCCACTGTTCCCATTGCGAGACAGGAAGCTTCTCTTACATAAGCAATAAGCCTGACTCACAGCCCGTCTCTATTACGTGTCTCCTTTCTTATGTTTCATTCTTCCTTCTTTTATATACATTTCCCACTGGGGTGTCTTCTCTTGAATAACACCGTTCTCTCCGAGCTGACCATCAACACAGCCTAACGCAAAACACTTCATAGTGACCACCATGATAACCTAACCTCACATATTCTTATTTCTGTTCTTCTGGCCTAGATTCTTTTCGCATGGCACATTCAACTGGCTAGGAGTCCTGTTTCCAGTTCAGGATATTCTGACGTCTCAGCTTGGTAAAAGGTGGGCTTTTTGACCGAAACATTGTACTACTTTTATTCCAAGTTCCTTCAGGAATACAGTCTAACCCGGATATAACGACATCGGTTTATACGACAACTCGTTTATAATGTCAGATGTTCTGTGATACCAACTAATTCCTCGCTGTTAACCGTAACATTATACTCCTCGGTTTTAACAATACTAGTTTATAATGACACAAAATATTGAGTCCCCTTCATGACGTTATAACCGAGCTCGACTGCATTTGTAATGCATGCAGTAGGAGGCAGTTTATGAATATATGTTATGCCTTCTCGTGTCTTTTACACAGAATAGCGTTTTCACCTTTACGCAGTTCGAGGTTCATACAGCGTACTGATTAACAGCAAAGTCTGCCAGAATGTGACGCCGTCTTGACTGGTAAATATTAATCCTCTTTTCTACGGATCATAGTACCTTCCTCTTTGCGTTCAAACAGTGCAAGAGGACCACTTTGTAGTGCTTTTCATTCCGAAACGTCGGTAAGTATATATGAGTCGAAGCAGGGTAATAGCGCAGATGAATGACGTCATCATGTTTTGAGGCACTTCACGCAGATAAGCTGCCTCACCCGAAATAAAACGTGGTTTTATCCTCTGCTTTAAATTAATACAGTTCAGAATTAGGACGCAGCAAGTACAGTTACAAAATGAATAAGGGGGGGGGGGGGAAGAACAGGTGTTAGGAACGAGACATGAAAGCAAGACAAAATAATTGAATATTCAAATAAACAAATATAATAAAGCACAGCCTGACACAACACCACTATGCATTCTGTGTTAGCACGTTACAACATTACAATGTATAAGCGTTAGTGCACTGCGACATGTTTCGGCTCGACTGAACCATCATAAGGTGAAAGTACATGACAATAAAACACAAATCCTCATGTATTTAGTGTATAAAACACTATTTTAGTGAGATCTCACTAATATACCACATAGAACCATATATTATAGCCTCTTAAGTTAATCCATATGGCTTTTTAAATATTTTAATAATATGTTCTGGGAAAAATAGTAGAATATATAAGGTAAAAACGTTTAAAATTAACACATATTTTACATTTGGATGTTTTAACCACGGCACGGCGTGTTCCTTGTATTGTCAGTTACGTTTACTTGAACACAGACTTTTATCTGCAGTGTTCGATCAGTGTGAGATTTCACACTGTGGAGCTGATGAGAGAATGTTTGCTGCGGGCTAGGCTGGACTCTCCTTGACAAGCTGACAGTCGATAAACTGGTCAAGATATTCGTCACTTTCGTGGAAGCTCTCGGATCATTAGCACGTGAACAAGAGCCTTAACCAAAGCCACTATAATCCATTTTACATTCTCAAGCCATGGTTCTTTGAGATAAATTTTAATATTGTCCTTTCATCTCTGCCTTTGGCTCTTTGAAATTTTCTCTGCTGAAATTCTTTATGCATCTAAATATTTTCTGTGCATGCTACAACACCGCCCATCTCCTCGCCTTTCATTTTATTACCCTCAAAATATATGGAGAAAAGTACAAAAAATGAAGCTACTTGTTATGCAGTTTCTTCCAACCTCCCGTCGTTTCCTCTGTCTCCTCCGCACCCCCTTTTCATACACTAAAGTTGGGTCAGAGAAAGAATGAACACCCATTATCCTACACTCATCTGTGTCACATCCCATCTGCATGTCAGCTTCCACCCCCACTGGTTGTCTTCAGTATTCTGCTTATCACACCCTTCCTCCCTTTCAGCTGTCACGTTATGACAGATACAAGATAATATGTGTACAACATGCCATTAACATACTCTCCAACAGTCACTCTTTGCAGCACTGCCTCATTTTCTTAGAGCAACTTCATCATTAATAAGGCTGCCTAAGTGTTTCCATGCCACAGAGTTTAGTTGCTGGTTGCTCATCTATCCATTGGACCCTGGCCAGAGGGAATTTAATTCCATCAATGATTTAATTACCCATTTTACAAAGATACATTTTAGTATTATCCTTTCCTCTACATACAGGTCTCTTGCACCATTTAGGTTTTCAAAATACATTGTTATATATACACATCCTCATTTCCCATATTCGTGCTACTTGTTTCACCTAATTAATGCATCTCAGTCTGCCTTTACAGCGAAGCACCACTGCACATACTCATAAAAAAAGTTTTAACACTGAACTATAATGTAGATCCAAACTACAGTGCACCATATCTCAACAGACTGACTCTTCATCAACACCACTGCCAGGAATGCAAACCTTTCACAGTGCTATTCTCTCAATATTCCACATCCGCCATGTCCTCTCTGAACACCTGAAGATTAAAATGTATAATGTGGTTGTAATTTTATGGAGTTGTGAAACCTACAATCCCACTTTGAGGGCATCAGGTGTTTTAGAATAATTGTGAGGACAGTATTCAAAGCAAAGACTGTAGTTGCAGCACTGCCATTGAGGAAATTACACATTGCAATTCTTCTGTGCTTATACACACCAGCAAATGTTGTAGTGTGATGACATCGAGAACACAGGACACAAAACCTGTACATAAGTTTTGACTGGTAAACCTCAAGCAAAGAGACTGAGTAAGTTACCAAATGCAGATGGGATAATTATGTTAAAATCAAGGTAAAAAGTTAAGCTGAAGTTGTCCCTGTACACATCAGGAAGGGATGTAAGGGGAGCGGACTATAGTTCCACTCATTCTTAACCTTGGCACTAGAAGGTGGTGGTTAGCCTAATGCCCAGGATTCTTTACCTCTGGGGGACAAGCCCCGTTATCCAATGCATAGGAGACAGGGTGGAATCCAGTGCCAGACTGCGCATAGTGGAGGGAAGAAAAGTTTCTTGTCCCCACCAGAATTCTGTCCTTATCTTCAGATGGGGAGAAGAGATGGGGAATTCTGCAGTCAGTTCAGTGTACAGGCTACACAACCAAGGAATCGTGCTTCCACTGTTGGCAGAAGCATATTTGTTCTCTTCTCCACAACACCTGGGCCAGCTCTGGGGGCCCACCCAGCTTCCTATTCACTGCATACCAGTGGCCCTCCCTGGGGTAAGGCAGCTTAGGTGCGAAGTTGACCACTCACCTCAATCTAGAACTGAAGTTACAAATGAGTGGAGCTACATCTCCACTACTCCCATGTCATATACAGGGAAAACTTTACCTTTACCTAGCCTCTACCTTTCTGGTAGGTCTAACAGAGTGGTCTACCCACTTCTTCTCACCTGAAGATGGAGGCAGATTCAGTGATTGAAACGTTTTTCTAATACACCTGGACAATGGGGAGTGCCCAAAACATTAAGTTTATTACTCAAATATCACCATTCTTTGATGCTTTCCAAAGGGCAGTTCTTACTTTTGCTACCTGGAATTTCACATCTTACATAATATTGGAAGCGTCATATCATGAGTGTTAAGGAGCATGGTCCTTCGGTATGTATGTATGTATACCAAACACAGCACCTACATTTCACAGCAACAGTGGTACTCGTCTACCAGGTACAGAGTGTCACATCACAGGAGGCTTCATTCTTAAAACTGTACAGCATTTACATCCAGATAATGGGAAACTGGAGAATGTGGAATATTTCAACTATTTGTGTAGCATGACAACAAATGATGCAAGGTGCACACGTGAAAGTAAATCCAGAATTGTCATGGCAAAAGCAGCATTCAATAAGAAGAACACTCTTTTCACTAGCAAATCAGACTTAAACTAAAAAAGAAACCACCATTGCTACATTTGGAGCATAGCTGTGTGTGGTGCTGAGACATGGACACTTCAGAAAGCAGATCAGAAATACCTGGAAAGTTTTGAAACGTGGTGCTGGAGAAGGATGGAGAAGATCAATTGGACTGATCATGTAAGAAATAAAGAAGTATTACATGGAGTCAAGGAGGAGAGGAATATCCTGCATACAGTACCAAGACGGAAGGCTAATTGGATTGGTCACATCTTGTGTAGGAACTGCCTTCTAAAACACATTATTGAAGGAAGATAAAAGGAAGGACAGAAGTGACAGGAACATAGGGAAGAAGATGTAAGTGGCTACTACTGGATGACCTTAAGGAAACAAGAGGACACTGGAAACTGAAAGAGAAAGCACTAGATCACACTCTGTGGAGAATTTGCTTTGGAAGAGGGTATGCACCTGTTGTTGAAATGATGAAATGAATGGGCAGTGACAATAGCAATTGTGAAATATGACAGAAGACACTAGTGACCAAGGTCAGTTTAAGGCTACTGTAGTCTATAAAGCTGCATTGGGCCCCACCATTTAGGATGATCCTGATAAGGCTAAGTGTCTTTCAGTTTCTGTGTCAAACACATGTTGCCTGTAAATTCATACTTTGCCTTATCTACAGTGTCAGTGCAGGATGCTGCACAGGTACAATGCCAAAATTTATTTCACACTGGATCCAGAAGTATCTTAAACTGACTATGGTAGTGCCAGCAGTAAATGGATGTATATACTGACTGGATTACAGACTGATTAATTGCTTTAAATAAAATTTCATTGAACTACATCGTTTTCCTGCTTCCTGTCTAGTACCTGCACTTCACTTTCAACTCTGTGATGATCCACCTTTCATGAACCTCAGGTACATTCCTACTGTATCATATTTAACTTTATGCTTTATTTTAAAATCCATGTTCCAGAACAATGGAAAGTCAATGTTTTGTGATATTTCATTTATGTATTTTCCCATGTTTTATATTTTAATATTTTTTCAATAATTTGCCAATATACTTGCATAAAAACTTAGTACAGACTATGATTTATTTGTGTATGTAAACACTACATTTGTCATGACACAGAATTGTACTGAGGCCATGGAAGGAAGTGCTATGGACTGATCCTATCCACTTCCCCCTCAACGCATGGTGCTTCGCACCTTCAAATGTACTGCTGACATTCCCCTGAAGTGACTGGCCATCTGCTGACAGGCATGTGGATAGCCATATAATAAGGTTCAGCAAGGATCAGTGTTATTGGCTGAAAGACAATACAGCAGTGGGGAACTGGAGAGACACGCACCATCATCAGACTTCTTTCTAATGCCTCACCATGGTTCTATGGTTATAAACATCTTAACCCCTACAAATCCTGTGTTGGTCACAGGTATTTCCTGGTCCAATGTCGGATTTTGTCTGTCAGTCCTGACAATTTTAAAACTAAAAAAGAATCAAAATTGTCGTTGGTGGTATGCCATGTGTACAAACAACTGGAGCTGAAATTGGGTTTAAATACAGCTCAAATGGAGTGTGTCAATGTCAACCTGGATTCAGAAACTTCATGTTCCAAAACATCAAACTCTTGGTATTTGAAAGAGTTTGTACCTCCGGTTCACGTACAGTACTTTAAAATATTAGAACCTGAAACATTTAAACTGTGTTTCAAACTGGCTCAATTGTTTATATGTATGCTTTGCTATTTAAAGTTTTATGATACAAGACACATGATAAGGTGTGTAATTGCATTAATAAGAATGTTATACGTGTCCAGTATTACATATGGTTACCATTCCCTTTTAATTTGTGTAACATGCTAAAATCCATCAAGTGAGAACTAGAAGCAAATTCATCAAAATGTTATCTACAGACAAATTTTCCATCTTTCATGAGGCTAATTTATGCTTTTGTAACTTTTTCGTTCATCACTCTCTAGTTCTGCCTTTAAAAACTATGTGACAGTGCTATGTGGTAAAACACAATACATATACAATTTCTTCTTTTGTTTTATGTAACCACTATCAACCTACAGACAAAAAAGTCAGTTTGATTGGGTTCTCTTGTGAGACAGCTGACATATGTGCTGTAATTCCACACAGCAAAAAGGGTGCACACACACACACACACACACACACACAAACACACTTCCAGCAATGGTTTTCAACAATTTTCCATCTAATGACCAAATACGATGGACCTTTGTCACAAATGCAACCAAACACAACAGTGATTTAACCAGAAGCATGGTGGTAACTGTTGCATGTACCCCCTGCTCAAAAATTAAAATATTCAGAATTTACCCACAAAGCTTATTTATGAGTTTTGTGTTGCTATCAGACAACAATCAGATATCTTTGTAATGGAAATGCAGTGTGCTCTCTGTGACTGAAATAAGGAAAACTGAATAAACAAATATAATCATAGTTCACTGATCCACATGCCACAAGCACAATTCTTTATTTCACCACCTTTACTGTTCCGTTCTTATTTATTTTCTATTTAAATTTTCAAGCCTTCTCTTCATTATTATCATTAGCATCATGAAATTCAGTTTCTCAGTTTGGGCTCCTGTTGGTCCATTGAGCTTTGTGTACATGTTTGCACTCACCTGTTCAGTGATTTTCTGGCACTTCTTTTCTTTTACAAGAACTGCTGTGGCATGCATGGCTGTAAAAAATACAAATAATTTCAAGGATTCCATAATGACTGTTGTGTTGTTTATTAATCAGGTCAATATGTACATGTTTGGTGTTAATACTCATAACTTATGATTGGAATTATGCACAGTGACCAGGCTTCAGGCTGAGTGGCGAAGGAAGTACGATTCAATTCCAGGCAGGGGCAAGAGATTTTTCTAAAGATCCAAGCCTTCTGGGATGTTTCAAGTTATTGTAAGGTGGGTCAGAGCCTTTTGCCTGGCTCAGACTGCTACCAGCTATCGTCTGGGACGGGCAGATTCAGGCTGCGAAGTTGCTGCTGGAAGAGGACAGGAACTGGACAAGGCACCAGCTGGCTGCACACATTACATTAAACAGTTTCAGTGTTTGTCACATCATTAATATTACAATACAAAAAATTTCATTACATTGAGTCTTACAGCACCTTACCAAAGCATAAAACTGACATACATACACTAACGCCAATGTCAACATTGAATGGTACCAAAACAGGGCTGACACATTTATCGACGGTACTGTAGCTCTTGACACACCCTCAGCACTGGCTTACAAAGCCTGAAACTGAAATGGCAGTTGAACAAACAGCACCATCCAGCCTCTCCACATCCGAAGAAACCTTGATAGGATCTCTGCAGAATAAAAGTGATAATTATCACTTATGACACCAATAGCATATTCCTTTACCACATTCTTCGTTCTTCAGCAGATTCGCACAAGAAGAGAAAATGTACAGTCACTGCATACAGAAGAATGCCACAGTCCACATAATGAATTTCTCAGCGTCTCACTAGAAGACATATTCAGCAAATACTAAGTTGGCCACTGCAGGCCCTAGGTTCGAGATCTGAATACATGCAATTATTAATTATGAATTATATTATAAATTATATAATTATATATATTGTATAAGTTAATTATAAATTATAATTAATAATTACAAATAATTATTAATTATAATTTATAATTACAAATAATTATTAATTATTATTAAGACAGTCTTTATGCAGACAATCCACATTCTTTGCGAGAAATGAAAGGATATATTCAAACAGAAATTCCTGATATTTCAAGTCAACAGCTCTCCTGTCTGTCAAGAAATATTTTCAAAAGGTGTAAGGCCCGCATAGAAACTGGAGGTTAGTACTTCTAATATGACATCTACACCATCCACTCTGCCAAAAGCACCAGTTGCACCACCCTCACTACAGTTCTGTCACCATTAAGCATATCTGTGTAATGGAGTGTGTTGTAATTTAATCCAATGTATGCCATGTTAAAATGTCTCTTGCAGAACACAAATTCACCACAGTTATATCCTCAGCAATGAGTTCTCACATTCCATGATGCTGCAGACACCTAAAATAATATGTAAAACTGCACAGCACCCAACACTGAAGTTGTTTATGTCACCACGACTGAGAGAAATCCAGTGTGTTTGCCTTTTGGTGTCCAAACAATATTGTAGTCCAAAATCTGCTACTGCTGTTCATCCCTGTACATCTGATAAGGCACATATTCTTTTAAAAAAATGTTCAAATGCATTTTAAAAATCAGACATACACAACATGTAATACCCACTGTAATATGTAACAAGTATCTGACACATGCTCTAAGCTGTCACTAGGGTCAGCTTGCTTGGACATGCATGTGTTTTCAAACCTGCATTTCATCTTTAACATGGCCATTCACATTTCACCTTCCACATTTACTTGTAATTGATGTTTTAACCATGTGGCAGAAACTGCAGGAAGCTGTTTCATACAAAAAGGATGTTGCAAAGAAAAGAAATACTTTCACAGCTTTCACGCTGAATTCTTGGCACTCACCTTTCACGAAGACCCAAAATTCAGGATCATACAATGTCTGAAATCCTATTTTCGAAAACATTTTTGCAGAATTGCCCTGCTTTCATCAGACATGTCTTCATTCATTATGACTAATAGAGCAATTAGATTTCTGGTTAATAAATTATTGTTTTCTTCAAGCCACAGCTGAAACACGGCATGTGCATACAAGGCAAACTTGGGGGCGCGTTTCGATCTCTGCATTCAGACCCTTCTTTTGTTGACAGTTTGTGTATCTTACAGAATACTACCTCTCTCTGTTATTAGGGTGCTTTGTTCTATTTGTCTGAAAACTAATTACATATGTTATACATATGTGTGTATTCAAATTGATTTTTTGCCAAATAATAATCTGTCTACATACCAAATTTGTATTCCTTGATATAAGCAATAAATATTACACATGTATTACGAACGCAATTAGTTGTTTTCCTTACTTATGCAACACGACACACACGAGGAAAAATCAATAACAGCTGCTGGACATGACGTCAGCACTCAGCAGTAACGTAATTTACTACGTCACGCTACCCACTACAACGTCATTTATTACGTCACGCTGCGGGTCCCAGTACGGTGCTTGGCGCCAACGTATTGTTGAAATATAAACAAGTACATTTGAAATATTTTGAGTATGTACTTTGCCCAAACCATTCGTCAAGCACAATGCATCTCAACCTCAAAATTTAATCATATCGAAATAATGAGTATGAAGTATTATTCTATGTATTTTTGTCTGAATTACCCGACATGCAAATGTAAGCACCTTGGCGCCAAATTATCTTCAATCATCCATGACCTGTCTGTTCTTCTGTATTTTTCTTAATTAATTCGTAAATAGAATGATTTCCATCTACATACCAAATTTATATTCCTTGAAACGAGCAATAAATATTACACTATGTTACGAATGCAAGTTTTTGTTTTTCCTTACTTATGCAACACGTAACGCACGAGGAAAAAATCAATAACTGCATGCGGAAATGACGTCACCATCCAACAGCACCACCGCAATCAAATTCAATTACGGTACTTGGCGCCACATTATCTTTAATCATCCATGCTCTGTGTGTTCTTCTGCATTTTTCGTAATTAATTATTAGGGGCATGACTTTCAGGTAACAAATTATTTGCCATGAAATGTGTTTTGCTTTCCTCTACAACTTTTACCCAAAACTTTTCTCCTTCCAGGGAGAATATAACGACATAAGAAACGACCCAAATATAAACTTCCACAGAAATCCATCCAGTGGGAGCCGAGTAAGTCAGAGACAAACAAAATTTTCGACGGGCAGCTCATGCCCGATACATTCAACAAAATCAGCAGAGACATGTATATGCTAAAGTAAGTTCTTCAAATAAATATGACAACATAGCGTGATAACATTAATGATATAACAACTCATGCTCTTAATAGTAGTGACATTGTGGGAGAGCTTTTGTGAAGTTGGTGATGAACCTACAAGTTTCGTAATAATAGTCAACATTTTAACAGGCTAACTCAAAAGCTGCACACTGTAAACTGTAGTTAGCACACAGCTAAATATCATAAAACACGTTGGTATTCACAGGGCGCCATCTGAGTTTGTACTCGTATATATAAACCCGGCTACGAAATTCCACTTCTGCATGAAAGGTGTGGGGTTGCAGCATAATTAAAGAAACTTGTTCGAAGAAATCTCATTTGCAGAACTTTTTAAATCGAACCTAGATCCATAACGTGAAGATCAAGAACATTTTTAGACCGTGTGTGGTTGTTAAATGAGAATTGTACAGAATTTTGTGAAGATAAAGCGCTGGGCATATTGAAACTTTCATATTCGAACCCATGGCACTTTCTTTCGAATTTGTCTGCTATTCTTGCCATGTGGCACGCAGTCAATCTGACAAGTAGATAAAATAAGAATATGAAGCTGAAAATATGCAGAAACTATTGCTTAATTTTTCTTGTTGTACAGTTTGTAATCCCGTTGTGTGTATTTGTCAAGGAATGTGACTGATTTTGAGAATTATCCACCCAATGAATAATACACAATACGTGTTGAATGTACTGAGGAAGATATTAGGACTTAGCAGGGAGGAAGTTGCAGAACACTGGCCGGAGTTTCATGATGAGGTGATTTGTACTCCTCGCTAAATATTATAAAGGTGATCAAACCGCGTAGGAAGAAAGGGTGGGGGCTGCAGGGTGTATGGTGGGGAAGAGAAATGTGTGCAAATATTTGGTGGGATAACGGGAAATAAAAACACCACTTTGAAGACCTAGGCACAGATGGGAGGATGATATTGAAATAGGCCTTAAAGAAATAGGATAGGAAGACGTAAATTGAATCACCTGGCTCAGGACAGGGACAAGTGACAGGCTGCTGTGAACAGGGTAATGAACTTTCAGTTCCATAAGATGAGGGAAATTTCTAGACTAGCTGAGGAACTGTCAGCTTTGGACTGTTCTCCGTCTTTGTTGAACAGTTGGAGTCAGGGATTGACTATACAAATCAACATTTGTGAAACTCCATCTGTCTGAGTTGAGGATTCTTTCTTTAGCATGTTTCTGTGTAAGGGTATCATATGGCAACAAGAGTTACTTGTAACTGTAAACTATGCTTGCAGAATCGCAGGTGTTCAGGCTTGGTCGGCTGGTTGTAAAGCTGATTGGCTTATTCTGCAACTGTCCCCTCTGCGATGCTGGGTTACGTCATGTTCAGTGGTGTCCCGTTTGTTAGGCCACACACAGCACGACCTCAGCCAGTAGAACAGGCCATTCATAAGAGCGCGCATGCCTAAAATGTTTACGTCTAAATTCTAAAAATGTAGAGCTAATAAAATAGAGTTCTTTTGTAACGTGGAGTATTGTACATGACAAAAGTTATTTATTACTGAACACTGCAAAATTTAAGCGCCAGGCTTTGAAGGTGCGTAGGTCAGAAATTCACAAAATTTCAAGTACGATGACACATTCTTAACTCAAAAAATGATTTTGCGGACCCAAACAATTTAATACATGTAATACAGGCTAAGTTGATCCAGAAAGTACTAATGGCAACAAAAAAGTGATTACAATTTCAGAACATATAAAAATTTTACATTTTGTTTATCACAATAATAATAAAATAATAATAATAGAGGACACTAAGCACTGGCTGGAGGACCACGATTTGATAGGAAGTTATGGGAAAAATAGAGAACCTTGGAATAAGCCTGTAGCCACATGGGTGTCCGCTGCCCACAGGTCGGGAGCCACTTGCACAGTAACCTTTCCGTGTCATGACACTAATGTCAGGGTGTGTGGTCATGTTCCAGCTCAGACTGATTTACCTCCATTTAACTAGGCCTACAGTTTTAATATTATTAAAATTATTTGCATGTGGGTGGTTAGAGGCCTGTATTTCTTTGTTTGTCTGGTTGATTTATTATTTTATAACCCTGCCCTATTCCTGATTTAGGTGTCTGTCACTTTCATAGGTTATACGTACAGAATAGCCAGCTTCACTGTCAATTTGGCGAGGACCAGCCGAATGTTTCCCTGCGATAGAAACTTCACCTTACAGATTTCTTGAATTGTTAATATTTATAATCTAAGGATAAAGTGTGAAGACGGTTCGACTGTACGGTAAAATAATGCGGCATTGTCGCCATTCAACTGTACTCAAGAACCCCTGCAGCACAAAGGTTTAACCTTTTACGGACGAAACGTAATCTGTTGTATTCAAAGACCCAGTTCTTACCGCGCAGTAAACACTGTCCGTCTCTGTTG
Source organism: Coptotermes formosanus (assembly GCA_013340265.1). NCBI lineage: Eukaryota > Metazoa > Arthropoda > Insecta > Blattodea > Rhinotermitidae > Coptotermes > Coptotermes formosanus. The sequence continues at coordinate 541,944 of BLKM01000621.1, forward strand.
TAAAAGCCGATCAGTTAATGCTGTATAGGCAAAAAGTCACTGTTTGTTCTGAGATCCATGCAAAACACTTAAATTCACTCTGCGGGCAGAAAAGAGAATTGGTGAATACTAAACTTGGTAGTGTACATAGTAACCACTGGGCTTTAAAAATTTAAAACACGAAACAAAAATATATTGTGATTTGCTCTTCAAAGTGAATGATTAAAAATAAAATGTACTTCAAACCAAAGAATTCATTTCGACTTCGCATTTCTTCGCATTTTTCGATTGTAGTGTCGCAGTTTTCGATCGCAGTGTCCTTTGACTTCAAATTAACATGTGAGCATTTCGCAGTATTTAATTTGCAACATAAACCTCTTATTTGCCTGATGACATCTGGGGTTAAAAAAGCAAAATGTACGTCCATTAAGGAAATTCTGGTTGACTCTAAATTAGTGAATGGGCTGCAGGGACGTATCAGACTTTATAGGATTAAGGTAAGGGTTGGATGATCCATGGATCTCTTCCTGGAAAGACCAGAAAGTTCTTTCTTTTCCAGTATACCCAGACAGGACACGAAGCCCACCCAGTCGCCTAGTGAACAGGTAGCGCAGGATTTTTCCTGGAGGTTAAATTTCACAGCTGATGTTCATATAGTACTGATGTTAAATATAAGTGGACCTTTACTACCATTCCCCTAATTTGTCTTCATGGCTCCGGCAGAGAAGAATTTAACCCTTCCCTTCCACACAACTTAATAATCATCTTACTGTGTGACAGTGAGTCGTTAAATAAAATGCGAGTTACATATATTAACATTTCGAAGTCTGAAATTAATTTGTGAAAACTTTTTCACTAACCGACATTGGAATGCAGGCGCAGTCGTTACTGATAAGCCTGACATCTTGCGGATAAATTTGAACGTCTCCCCCCCTCCATCCCTTCTTAATGCAACGTCTCGTCCAATCACAGCAGAGATCGTTGAACTCTGAAGGAAGAACGTCAGTAGCCGGCCGGCCTCTGCCATAGTTTACAGCATAATTAAACTTTCTTGTGTTTTGACAAAACCAGTATCGTAAGTTGATTTAATTAGCAGTGTACGATTTCACGTTGATGAGGTTAACTTAAATGTAGTCTAGACGTCTTCAGAAACCATATTACATTAGCTTTCTTGCTGAACAATCAGACTCGGTGGTCGGTTTGCATGTGACGGCAACGAACGTTGCAGTGTGTTTCGTTTTACGGTTTTCCAAACTTTTGTATTATAATTTTCATTAAAACTGCCTATTACAAGTTTAGAATTTCATAATTAATGTTCGTAACATCCCTTTGTTGTTACGAAAAAACAGTTATAACTTTGCTAGTCGATTTGGCGGAATTTATAATTAGCCGCGAAACTTATACTTTTGAGGTTTCCTAAACGATTTAATTATTCAGAAGTTTATAACTATTTATTTGTTAAATTTTACAATTACTGCCATTTTATTGTGCACCATAAATTTTAAATTGATATTTACGAGATGTACACCTGAAATGAAACTTAGTTGGAACAGCTTGTAGTCATGGCGGTATTAGAAGTTTCATGCCGCCAAAATAAATATTAAACTAATTTAAGTGCCAAATGTTACGTGTGTTTTACAAAATGCAGTTTTATTTATTTCTTAATTTTGTCACCTGAATTTTCGCGGTAAGTTTTTTTCTTGAGCAGTAGGTACATGTTCCGTGTTTACAATATACAATGCGACGAATGCCATCCCTCGTAAAACTGTAGACATGTTTGAATGTTGGAACAGCAGGGGTAGTATTTCAGCCATCTTTGTAAATGTAACCAGAACCTTCGTTGGCGGAAGTGCGAGTCGTCTTGGAGTTACAGGTTTCTGGGCGCCAAATAAATGTTAAAAATAATGTAATATATTAATATACTTTAATTACGATAAAGTTTTCTTGTATTTACGTACGTGTATTTCCACAATAATATCATCTGAATTTTCGAGGTAAGTTCGTAGCTGACCAAAAAGTGCATAATTCTCTTTACGTCACACGGTATGGCGAAGGATATCCTTGCGAGTTTGTCGCCATGTTTGACTTATGGAAGGCTAGAAGCGGTATTTCAGCCATCTTTGTAATGTTAACATCTTCTAGAAGCTTCCGGTGCAGTTGTTCGCAGACGTGTGAGTTGAGAGGTTTAACGGCGCCAAAATAAATGTTAAATGTTATAAAATTATCATTACATTATTATGCTTTAATAATTATGAGGTTTCGTAGAGTTTACTTACGTTTACTGCCATAATACGACGTGAGGTTTGGAGGTAAGTTTGTTGAACTAACAGAAAGTGTCTAGTTCGTATTTATGATAGGCCTAAGCGTTACGAAGGATACCTTCCTTGTGATGGTGTTGCCGTGTTTGAGTGATGGAAATGCAGAAGTAGTATCTCTGCTATCTATTCTAATGATCATTAGGAAACGTACATTGTAACAAGAAGCTACCTCTGCAAACGTTCATAGCCATCTTGATATTACAGCTTCCAGGACGAAAAAATAAATATTAAAATATTAATTATAATAACACAGGTTATTAACTGAGGTGTTAGTTAAGGTTTTATGTATGTTTATTTCCGTCATATTATCTTGTGGGTTTTGGGAGTAAGTTTGTTGCTGATCAGAAAGGGCATACCTCGTGCTTATGATACACAGTACTACGAATGCCTTGAAAGGTTTAGCCGTGTTTGAAAGGATGAAAACCTTACATAGTGTTTCAATGTGTAGCGTCATAGGATTCTAAGAATGAGCAGTGGGATTTTAATTGGTTTCCAAGGGGGTAGTTTGAAATGGGTACGTGGCTCTATTGACATGATTTTATATATGAAAATATGGGATTGAATGACTCTTTCTAAAGTAGCAGTGAAAATTCAATATGTTGTAGTTATATTGAAAAGAAGAACAATAGCGACCGGTATGCAGATTTGTCGCCGGTTTATACATCTCAAACACACATTACAAATACTCGACTCGCAGCAGTCACTTGTATTCAGAAGAAATTCCTATCGAATCCCAGCCTCATGTCTGCTGTCATTATTAGAGTCTTCGTGATTTTCCTATGTTTCTGCAGCCACAGCAGGGCAAGACCTCTTCCTTTCACACCTCCTGTATTTGGCCATTCATATACCATTATTTCTTTCCAGTACTGCAAAAGATGCTAGGTGATAAAAGTGTCCTTAAATAATCAGATAATATAGACAATCTCTATTCACATTTGCTTGTAACTGTATTATTCTTTGACATAACATTTGTCATGTACTTTATAAGAAGTAGTACTCAAAATTGACAAGGTGCCGTATAAATATATTGCTAATTCGCAAATCCAAGTGAGATTTAGATAGTAAACTGGTGACTTGTTTGTAGGGAATAATTATAATGAATAAATTCTTATAAACCAAGTAGGACTGAACGAATAATTATGTGACTGTAATACTCTATTGTACATAAAAGTAGCATATGCACACTGCATAACCGAAGGATAATACTGATGTTCCACTCGTTGAAATTAACTATCTGTAACTGACTTTCCGGCAGGTTAGCAAAACTGACACAAAGCAGCCATCGGTTTTTGTTTTGTTATAATGACGATGGCGAAAATACGCACTTGATATAATGCACGCAGCTGACACGTAGGCTTCCACTGCAGAACTTCGGGCACCAAATTTTGTCAAAAGTAAACATGTCAGACCATTCAATATACAGTGTCCGTACCATCTTTTTCGTTAGTTACTTCATGCCACACTGTTTTGAATTCCAAGTATCGTAAGTCAAAATTCTTGTATTTTTCGATTGTCACCAGCCATAGTAATTTAAATCGGCCACGACAGCCTTCTTTCCGCGTCTTAAAATATCCTTGTACATACCCTCTGTCATTACATCACCCTGTCCAATATTGTACCATTATGGGCCATTAAACGAACACTGTAACCATTTTATGTTACGCATTCCGGTACGTGTATTTAACAACACAGTGATGAATTATTAACATCCTGACAATTTTATCAGGTTTAACTAATTACCGTGTTGCAATAAGAATGAGACGTGTTTCAATTGTTACAAAAATACAAATCTTAAAATATTAAGGTGCTGAGGTCACACAAGTTCTACGCAAGATGAAACACAACCACAATAAGTTCAAAAGCCTTTAAAAGTAATAAAAGTAATGTGTAATGTTGTTAAATGACGTTGTGCGTTTTCAGTCTGCTGCTATGTTCCCAGTAATGACGTCACACAATATGACGTCGGATACTTTGTCAATTTCCACACATGACCGTATTAATTATCATTCTATCTACATGACTAACCCACTAATTTACTAATAAACTAACATTTCCTTACTCTTATGGTAGTCGGTTCGTACTTCTGCTTATGCATGGCCGGCAAACACTAACTTAGCACAAATTGTACGGTCATATGTGCCCATTGACATCATCCGGCGAGTTCGACATACAAGAAACGAATTCGACTTATGTGCGCTGGGCATGTGAGTGTAGTCTGACTTTATGCACCGACACACATTCGTGTTTTGGAAGAAACATCACTGTTTCTCAGCCCATGGTAGGCGTCCCAGTATTTGTCCGCGGAAAATTAAAGAAAAGTCTTATTTCAAATTATTTTAAGTAAAATTAATAATTATAATGCCATTTTAAAATACCCATTAAATTAAGACGATCTACCTTGTGTGGTACATTACGCAGTGAACTATATTTATGTAAGTGCCTTGTGCAGATTATGTGAAGAGCATAAGTTTCTACTGGCAAGTTTGTAGAAAGTGTTATTGTGCGTCAAATTTCTGCGTGTCGTTACGAGACTTAATATGCGTGTGAAAAGCATTTCCCATTGGCTATCTCATATTTATGTGAATGAAACTTATTTTAATTTTAATATATTAAGCGGTAGGGGTGATTAAATAACAACCTTTGCTTTTGTCATAATATTTGGCATCAACATCTTTGCGAGGAAGTACCAATGGCAAGTATCCTTAAATTTTAATGACTCAGGCCTCCTGTAAGGCGCGGTATGTAAATTCTATTTTCCAATAAGCACATCAGTCAACGTATATAGATGTTATGACGTCACGTGACAAATTCTCCTGCTAAAGCCCTACGGATTTTCATTATATATATATATATACACACACACACACACACACACACACACACACACACACACACACACACACATATATATATATATATCACGCCATCCAGAGAGTCTGTCACAATTATTTCTGCATTCAGTGGCTATGGTCTTCCCTCGGCACTTAATATTACATGACCTTGTCTGCTGATCCGAAGGAAACACTATTATAGTTCATTTTCAGTCTGCTGTTCGTACTTATAGCTAGAAGAAATTCACCATTATTACAGAATAATAAAATTTATTGCCATCACATTAGAGGCCATGTCCTGAACCATTCTTTCCCATTTAGATTCCTATCAGCCTATTATTTTTAATATTATCCTCTACTTCACCCTTCAGTATTTCAAGACAAACTCTATGTCTGTCGTGGCCTTTTATATTTATTACAGAGAGAATGAAGCTATTTCATTTGGTACAGCGGCATTATATAATGTAAGATTTCAAGATGTGTAAGCCACATGCAAGTGTTTTGTGTATTCAGGAATCTATTGCAGAAGCGCATTTCAGTTACCAGTGCTGTTACTTCAGCGTCACTCAGTCTGCAGTGCAATATGAGACATCTCTCACACAACACGTTACAAGGTTACAGCCAGTCGACACACTGACAAGTGCTATGCCCTCCACAGTAGGACTAGCCGTAGGCTATATTTTTGTGTGATAACCTCAGGTTATGCACTTGAACGAGACATTTCAATTTGCCAAACTATGAACGACAAGTGTTGGACACCATCTACAATAAGTTCTTATCAGCTTACTAAGTTTTATTTATGATATTCAAATTAATTTTAATGTCCCTGTGCTGCCTTTTTCCAAAATCTTGCCTCACGGAAGACACTTTTCTTCTTCACAATTGCCTGTTCGACATAAATGGACAATTCACTGACGTCATGTGCCAGAGTCGCTCTTGACATTCCCCGCAGTCTTAGCGTTCATTACCTTATTCACAACTGCCTGCACTTGCCCCTCCCCTGAACAGACGAATTGAGTCCACACACACACACACACACACACACACACACACACACACACACACATACAGCGATAAATATTTCTGATCCACTTTGAAATTGCCCTTGCCATCTCTATTCAAGCCCTATAAATGGGCCCTTTCCTTCAGTTTGGCCCGCCAAAAAGTGATATGCATTTCTTTCTGCAGCGTTCCTGTCACATGCTACTACACTCGTATTAGTGGCCACTAATATAAAGGTGCATACTTTGGACAGTATTTATGAAATGTTGTGGAAATATAGGCCTAGTTACGGTGTAGAATTTGCGGGGGGGCTAATATAAGGCATGGAAATTCATTCACAAGACACACTGTAAATTTTGTTCGAAATTAATCAGGCTGGCGAGTTGCGCAGTAGACGTGTTTTAGGAAATGGAAAGTCATAGAGAAAAATAAGTGTAAGTTGATGAGGCTGATATCATAAGAAGGCTGGAAATTTTAGAAGGATATCTTAATAATTTTTGGAAAATATATTCAGGGGTACCAGTTGATAGACTAAGGGACTAATAATTGTACCGTTAGACATTGGCTGCTCTACAGGAACGATTTGTCAAACGTAACGGCAGAGTGCGTAGTGTTTCTGTAACCAGAACAAATGTGGATAAATATCTGAGAACAAATGATTTCGAATGTAGCGTGGATTTTGAGAAGGCTTTCAAAATCCTTGTAGTTCAAGTGACAAAAATAGGGATGAGAATATGTTAGGCTATGCATAAACAATTTATAAAGAAAACAAATTAGGCGAGGTGCAGAAACAGCCAAGCATCCAGCTATGCCCAGCAAATGACAGGGTTAAAACAGGCCTGTGGCTTGTGTGCCTAGATGTTTAATATTTATATACACGATGCTGTAGAATACAGTGATGTAAAGGGGGCTTCATGCCCCTGTAATAGGAGGATTAAATATTTTATAAAGTTTATTTTAGACTATAGGTTCGCAGAAGGGGCTTCATGCCGCTGTAATAGGAGGATTTAATATTTTATGAGTTTTATTTTACACTGTAAGGTTGTAGAAGGGGCTTCATGCCGCTGTAATAGGAGGTTTAAGTATTTATAAACTTTATTTTAGACTATAGGGTTGCAGAAGAGGCTTCATGCCCCTGTAATAGGAGGATTTAATATTTTATGAGATTTATTTTACACTGTAAGGCTGTAGAATGGGTTTCATGCCCCTGTAATAGGAGGTTTAAGTATTTATAAAGTTTATTTTAGACTATAGGGTTGCAGAAGAGGCATCGTGCCCCTGTAATAGGAGGATTTAATATTTTATGAATTTCCTTTTAGACTGTAAGGCTGTAGAATGGGCTTCATGCCCCTGTAATAGGAGGATTTAATATTTTATGAATTTTATTTTAGACTGTAAGGCTGTAGAAGGGGCTTTATGCCCCTGCAATAGGAGGATTTAATATTTTATGGATTTTATTTTAGACTGTAAGGCTGTAGAAGGGGCTTCATGCCCCTGTAATAGGCTGATTAAGTAATTCAAATGATTTTTAGACGCCGTTTATGTAGAACGGGGTTTCATGCTCCTGTAATATGAGGATTAAATATTTTATAAATATTATTTTAGACTACATGGCTCCAGAAGGGGCTTCATACCCCTGTATTAGGGGGATTAAGTATCTTATAGACATTATTTAAGGCTATATAGATACAGAAGGGGGCTTCATGCCCCTTTAATAAGAGGATTAAATGTATTATAGATATTACTTTAGACTGCAGGCCTATAGATTTAGAAGGGGGCTTCATGCCCCTGTAACAGCGGGACTAAGTATTTTTGTCAGTGATACTGCAGAATATATTCATATGGAAATGGCGCCATGTCTATTAGTCGTACACCTCGTTATGAATTACGAAATTCCAGTAGTTAACAAACGTGAGAATCTGTGAAGTGCAGTACTTTATAAATTGTCAGGCAAATTATCTGTGTGGAAGGCTGGCTGGCAGTGTGTGGTTAGTGATTTTAACTTCGCGTGTTTGTGATATTTTTGCTGTGAATATAGAAGGCATGTGAAAATACCTATTTGTGCAGTGATGCAGACTTCTGTTCGGGCGACGCACTTTCTTATTTTCTCGCAGTGTTAATTTTTGTGGATGTGGAATAAAGTGTTGTGTTGTGATGTGTGTGCAACATCGGCGAATCTCTGAGTACCCGTTAAACAGTGTAGTGTCATTCTCCAACGGCTGCAACGTTCCAGTTGAGACATCAGCAGACTACGAACGCGGGACAAAAGGGAAAGGATCAACGCGCAAACAGTAACGTTACAAACAAAACAGTGTCGGCTGAACCTTTAGCGATTGAGGACCCATCCGCAGGAGGATGGGCTGGGTACTCGCAGCAAATCAGGTACGCCATAGCACCGACACGAGCTTATCATGATGTCAGTCCGGCCCCAGGCTGCGCATGATAATAACAGCCGTGCCAGGCAACTCTGTATTTGATGCGGTAGCCGCCATGACTCAGGGCCTAAGTTAAGGTCGGGTTGACAACCCTGTGGATGCGATTTTTTTTTTACTTAGTCTGTAAGTTCTGTCCTCCCTGCCCTCCCCGTTAGGTGCCCCAGTTAGGATTTCTGGATAGGATAGGTCGCGTGAATTAGTGCCATGTGAAGGTAGGGCCGTTCTGTTAGGAGGGTTTAGTTTTAAGTGTTTATGTTTTTTTTTACCGCAGGGTGTCAACTTGACAGGGTTCGGTCGGCACAAACAATGACATCAATGCGAGGGGGAGAGAGATAAAAAAGATGCTTTAATAGTTTCTCCCTGTGAATAACTCGCATTGGAAGGACAAAGATTCACTAGAGCAGAACTTAATTTTGCTTTGACCCGTCTTTCACTTCACTGTTGAAAGACAAGTGCCTGAATCTGTAACAGTAGGCTATACACAATGGATAGTGACATATTGCATATGTTTCTGTGAAATGGATTGTGACATACGTAAAGTGACATGTTGCATATATTTCTGTGAATTCATTGTACAAAATAAGCTTAAGGTTCAACTTTAGAGAAGACGTCGACTGCTAACAACGAAAGGTAGGTCTCCTACATCGGCTGTCAACAGTGAAATCTGCTTCTACATCGACTGCTAACAACGAAAGGTAGGTCTTCAACATCGGCTGTCAACAGTGAAAGCTGCTTCTTCTACATCGACAGCTAACAACGAAAGGTAGGTCTTCAACATCGGCTGTCAACAGTGAAAGCTGCTTCTTCTACGTCGACTGCTAACAACGAAAATTCTGCCTTACACACCGATTGTCAACATTAAAGTAGCGTGTTTGACGCTGTTAGGCCTAATAATGGACAAACGTACACATTTACATTTCACGTGTCGATACAAGCAGACGAACTGCCGTCTTAATTTGTACTTCACATGCACAACAACCAGTTGACAGAATTATGTACGTGGGCGTGTTCACACAGATGTGTTGGAAATTAACTGAATATTTTAGCCGCCAGATTTTTAATTTCGCCTGAAATGAGGAATTAGTTCATCAATTCGCAAGTCGCGTAGGCGAGACGTCGCCGGGTGGACCATGCATATTGTCGTTTGGTTTCCGACATGAATGGAGTGTCTTTCGAGAGGGATAATTTGAGTTCGTTTTAAGAGAAGAAGACGTCGACATTTTATTTTTCCGACGATTGCCCAGTACTTCACTGAAGACGACAATTTTGACTTCTTTTCGCCTTCTGTTTTAATTCCCTGGACTAGATCGCTTATAACTCAGTACTTCCTGTTTCATTCAGCTGTCCATTTTAACATGTACAGCTGCAATGAGCAAAGGTACACACAGTTATATGCCTTCCATAATCAGGGTTATTAAAACGTACAGCGTCTCGGAACAAGGACTTTATTATATAATTCGAATATATATGTAACAGAAGACAGTAGAAGAATACCTCACATCAAGGTAAGTTTGTGCCCATTTTGTTAATTAGGCACTTGCATTTCGTGTTTGTTACTCTCGTTTAGAGGACAGATACTGATTATGTTTCTTTTCAGGTCCCGCTCATATCCTGTGCCTCAAAGTGGCGAGCGGGTGAAACAAAGAACGATGCACACCCGAAATTGAATTCAGTATTAAACATCGCAAAATGCTCAGCTGCTTCTTACTTGTTACCCGCCTACTGCAAATGCTCGGTTATTTTATGAAGACAGTTTAGATAGTTTTTTCGTGGTAAATCTTAATTAAAACGTAGCACCTGTCATTGACCCGTTTTCAACTGCCGGTCCTTTTTTTCCTGATGGAATTATCCGTGCATTGGTTTTACTGGTGGAATTCGGAAGTTGCCTGTATTACAAAAGCGTACATCTAATTTGATCATAGATCACGGTGGCTGCGTAAAGAATCGCTTTTTATAATAATTTAATTTTATGTATATGTGTAGATTTCTTTCAGCAGTTATTAAAAACTGTGTGCCGTTTAGTCTTGGCGTTTCTCGACTGCATTTGCGAAGGTAGTGTGTTGTAAATGGGTTGGAAGTCATGTTCAGGACAATAAAAATAAATCTGATCAAAGATGTTCAATGTGCCCATAGATTATCTGTTTGTAGGCTACCTTTTTGTTTTCTTGGAAAGAATTCAAATTTGTGTAAATATTTATAAATCAAAATTTACACGCTTTGCACATACATATAAATAACTTCAAGTCCTTTTCCCTTGAGGTGAATGTTTAACGATCCACTTCGTCTCTGTGTTCAGGTTCTTAAATGCGCGCTAACACAAATTAAACGTATGTGCCACGTGCGATTGTCGTTGTCCCTCAAAATGTTCAGCAGTACGTAGATCTCGGAACTAAGGGTTGCCTTCTGCCGCGTTGTGACTCTGCATCACTGGGTAAGTGGTTTGCGAGTTCCTTCGAAACGTCGGAAATCCTACACCCAGTGAGTCAGCGTCACATCGCAGAATATCAGGGAGACTTCTGTGGCCGCCATGTACAGATACTTTGATGCAGAAACTGTGATATTAAGCTCTTAAGAGAGACAGGAATTTCCCTTTAATTCGGCGACTCATTAGATTGGGCTGCATGCAGGCGGAATGATTCAAAATGTAACCGAAATGTGTGACTGCAGTTGCACTTCGGCAGTGAAAATACATTTCATTTCAAAACAATAAATTCCTGTACGACTGCTCAAAACATCCATATGAGGGACTAGACTCCCCGTTGATTTCAGATTAACATCAGAATGTCACATAAGGCGTCGTTATTAGTACGAAGCCTGTACGTTTTATTTGTCTACGTGTACCATACGCTGAATCAAAACGGAAGAGTTTCCCCATCATAAATATTTGAAAACGTCTGATCGATATCGAAACTGAAGAATTTCGCCATTGTTTGTACAGGTGGTTGGAAACGGTCAGGCGATTTGGAGGATGTACTTTGCACGTGGACGGACTGACGGACGAACGGAATTGTTGGAAGTAACGCGTGGTTTTGTAATACGCTTAACGAAGTGGCTAATTGTCACCTGATATTGTGACATTATTTATTTCCTTTAAATGCCGCTAAGTGTTACTGACGTTCTCGCTAACAATGCTGGAGTGTAACAGCAGAAGATTAGGTTGCAGTGCGATTCTGATCACACGTTCTTTGAAATGACTGTTCTGTGTCCAGATGATGTGTGCGCGTGCGTGCATGTGTGTGTGCGCGCGCGTGTGTGGCGATAAAGGTATTAAAATTAAATTTACAATTTCGGGAGTGCATCTTTCTTTGGCCAAACAGGATAAATTTAATAAAGTGATAACTTAAAATTGTACCTAAATCCGGCAGCCTCACCTTCCCTGAAATTTTCACGATTCAAGTGTGGTAAATTTGCCTTTCATTTTAGAAGTGTCCTTAACCATATTCTTATCATTGCAGTTTCCAGACATTTGAACAGGATCATGAAGGAGAAACTTTGGTCCTTGTTATATAATTTGTACATTACTGAAAGTTACTAACTGTTGTTTTATTTCAGTTATTCGATAGAACACAGTAACCTGTCAATTCAGCTCTGCACGTTTCGGCTACTGGCAAATGACAAGGAAAAACTCGACTGAGCAACCGAGTATGGTCACCACAACGAAAGTTTTGTCCTCTAGGATGCGCAACCTTCACGACGAAGTCTTCTGCGGGTTTATGCCGTGTAGTATTTGTGCTTACTACTGTTTTTCTGAAATGTTGGTAAAGTACAAATGTGCTGAACTACACGGCGTCACATCCCAGAACACAGTATATCGAATCTTCATAAACGTTAAAATTGAAGGGTTCTGGGATGTGATGTTGTGTAACTGGTAGCAGTTACTGATGTTTCGCAGACCGTTGATACTTCCATCTTCAGTGTAGCCATAGCCATACAGGAAGAAGGAATATTAGGTGTGTAAATAAATCAGGTGTCTGCCGTCCAGGTGGATTTAACAAAATAGAAAATGAGAGACTTGAAAAAATCAAGAAAATTTAGAAAGTATTATTGTAAAATTTTGAAGAATTTTCTAGAAAAGAAGTTCTTGCTGCCAGCACTGACTGTGCCCGCCCAGTGCGATGCCAACTGCTCTGACATCACATATTTTGCTGCCTTCTTCCTGTATTTTTCTTGTACTGTCTGCACATAAAATTTTACTTTCATGGTCGCAAGTTACAGGGCAGGGGATGTAACACTGTATGCAGTTTGGTTCATAAACACCAATGTACCTTCATAGCATCAGGAACCAAGATATGAGTAGCTCAGACAGTGTACTGACTACGGACTGGGCAGTTTTGGATTTGCCTTTCTATTTCTGGGAGGGACAGGGATTTTTCTCTTCCCTACTACCAGACATGTTCTCGGTCCCCACAGCATTAAATTACGTGACACAACACCATAATTTCTGATGTTCCCAAAAGAATCTCATTTGTATCCACATGCAAACATATGCACTCTGCTCTATCTTTTAATCCAATTAACTTCCTTTATTTACATCCTTCAAACAGTGCGCTCTCGGTGATCACACAACACTCAGCCCAACAAAATACATACCACTATTTTCAGATATTCTACTTTACAATATCTGCAAACCAATCCAAAATATTTTGATCCCTCACAGTTTACAGATATTGAAATGTAGAATATCTGAATATAATTAGAGTGCATTTTGTTGGGCTGAATATTGTGTGACTTCATTACGATATTGCTGCTCTCATGTCCTGTCTGCTATGTTTGTATGCAGACACTCTTATAGGAGCCACAGAGAGACTCAGTCTTGAATGCTGAAATCAGGAAACAAATGTAACACACTCTTCTAATTGTCCCCCTACTCCTTACACATGGCTATCAGTAACATGTTTATTGATAATTTAACACGTTTAAATAGGCAAGGTTAATATAAGCCTATGCAGCTCCAGTTTACATTAGCTCACCTGTAGCGAATGGGCAGGTACACGTACACACACACACACACACACACACACACACACACACACACACACACACACACACACACACACATACAGAGCCATGGCTGTTATAAAGGTGACTGCACGGAGGATGTGTAATACTAGGTACATAAATGCCCAACAGGCAAGAATTATATATAGTTGCCTAAACACAATTCTGCCCCTCTGGGCCTTCATGGTCTGTTCTGGAGTGGACTTTACCTTTACCTTACCTTTACCTTTACCTTTACCTTTACCTTTGAGTGTAATGCGGTTCCGCACGAACGCGGAGTGTTTCAGAAGGGAGTCAAATTTTAAATTATAAAATTTTAGTCTTGATAAATTGTGGTTCTTGAGCAGCTTGGTAAAAAAACAGATTTTCAAGAAAGATCACAGTCTCTGAATGAAGTAAAGCATCCGAATGGATGGCCACTTCATTTGCTGACTGGCCAGTTTGTGGGCTAGCTGCTCAATTTATTGTGTGGACTGCCACTTCATTTGCTGACTGGCCAGTTTGTGGGCTGGCTGCTCAGTTTATTGTGTGCATTGCCACTTCATTTGCTGACTGGCCAGTTTGTGGGCTGGCTGCTCAGTTTATTGTGTGGAT
>BLKM01000621.1:561085-669975 GCA_013340265.1 Coptotermes formosanus
CCCTGTCAGTATCATTCCACCATTGCTCCATACTCATTCATTCATCTACCACCGACGCTGTATAATGTTTTTCTCCCAGTGCTTCAGTTTTCCCCTGTCAGTATCATTCCACAAATGCTCCATACTCATTCATTCATCTACCACCGACGCTGCATAATGTTTTTCTCCCAGTACTTCAGTTTTCCCCAGTCAGTATCATTCCACCATTGCTCCATATTCATTCATTCATCTACCACCGACGCTGTATAACGTTCTTCCCCCAGTACTACAGTTTCCTCTGTCAGTATCGTTCCACCAATGCCCGGTACTCCTTCATTAATATGCCGCCTAAAACATAAAGCTTAGCAGTTGACAGTGTCGTCAAATAACGCGCTTAAACAAAATAAAAAGAAACGTGAAACAGTCTACGCAGCATGAGTGTTGCAACATGACAATACGAGTAGCTCAAATTGACGATCCGCCACTGAAAACTATCAACACTCGCCACTGCTGCCCTGCCAATTCCCTATTGGCGAGTTTTCTGTTGTTTTAATTACATTTGCACAGTCCATCTTTGTACTTCGTCAGCCCGAATAGACGCAGCACATCGCACTTGTTTGTCGTGCGGGTTGCTACATCTGCACGTAAGCGGTCGCTGTGACCCAGTGTGACAGTTTTATGTTTTCTGTGTACGCTCAAGGCGTGGTGGCTGAGTGTCTTGTGTAGATTACAGTCAGGGACTTGCAGCTGTTTTGCTTGGTAGCTTCACAATGCTTTGGTCTCTCCTGCTTAATAGTTTTTGTAAAATTTATTAGCACTTTCTGGCTATAGCTGTTGGTTATGAATGTGCTATATCAACTGGTGGGCCTATGTATGTTCAGTCTGTGTCTGCTTATAATGTTCATGTAGGACACTTTCCTCTCTGGTAAGTAGTTAATTGTGTCATACGAACAAACACAAGCTGAAATACATAAAAATTTGGCCTAATATAAAAAAGGTCAATGAAATTTGATGCGATAGGCGGCGACACTTTCGGTCAGTCTGTTACAAAAATATACGCCTGGGTAAAAGGTAGGAGTGTTTGGGTTCTTAAAGCAAAGAGACGCAAGGGCAGTGGCACAATCAGAACCCTCGTTTGTCTTATTAACATAGCTCACTGTGCAGACAGATCACATGCGTGGGAAGTAGCGGTGGGAAGTCACAAACTTTAGTCGTCGGATAAAATAAAGACATTTAGTTGTCCACTTTGTTACATAGTAAGTGATCGCTGAAGCTGTAGCCAACTAAGCTTCGCAGGACTTCTGTCACTTCCGCTTCTGTTTTGCGTATGAAGAATTTCCAAACTGACAAAACATAATGAGCAGTTACCACAGCTTAAATTGTAGCTCATATTTGTCAACCAAATATCACTTTTCTCAACATAGTCCCCGAAGAGACTGATGCATTTGTGGCGAAATTTACACGAATTTAAGGATTTCGTTGCTGCAGAAATTCGGTTATTTCTTTCGCAATTAACCACGAATAGCCATTTCCACTTTCTCATTATTGTGGGTTGTTTGAAGGTGGCAGAAATGCACCTATTTTCTCGGCTATTATGCTGAAATATAATGCTACTTCTGTGGAACAAATTACATTATTTTAAAGAAAGTCTGTGTCTAATTCTGACAGAAAATGGGGTTTGATTACACAACACTGACAGACAGACACACGTACATGAAAGAGAAAGTGGCAACAGCCTGACCTGGGCAGTCCACACTGCCTACCTTGCACTGCAATACCTGTGCTCAACACCGGAGATGGAAGTCATGCACTTTGCCCATAGATTACTCTAATTTTATCAGATTGGCACATTGATTTAAAACGAATCTACTGACATGAGACCCATGTGACAGTACAGTTAATCCGCATTTCAATTCTGTTATAAGCGGGAAGTGACTTATTGCTCACGTCCAAGAACTTTAAGGTGAAAGGCAACGCATGCGGTTGTTAAGAGCACATAGAATTGCCTATAATCTTTGCTATTTCAACCAATATTTAAGGTGCATTCCCATGTCTGTCTGTCTGTCTGTCTGTCTGTCTGTCTGTCTGTCTGTCTGTCTGTCCGTCTGTCTGTCTGTCCGTCTGTCTGTCTGTCTGTCTGTCTGTCTGTCTGTCTGTCTGTCTGTCTGTCTGTCTGTCTGTCTGTCTGTCTGTCTGTCTGTCTGTCTGTCTGTCTGTCTGTCTGTCTGTCTGTCTGTCTGTCTGTCTGTCTGTCTGTCCGCATATTTCAGAGCTGCTCCCACTGGACGGATTTTCTTTAAACATGGTACTGGGGACTTAAATGAAAATCTGTCAAGAAAATCTACACTCGCTTCAAATCTAACGAAAATATCGCGTATGTTACATACATCCCCAACTACAATTTATTCTATGGTTTCCGGCGACATTAGATCGCCATAAAAGCGCATTCTTCCTGTGAATTTGTGTCAGGCTGTTAGGATAGCCAAGAAGGTATAAATATTATGCGAACGCGCCGAAAAATTTCGTTATACGTACATCGTGTGTCCTGTTTATTCAGAGGAAGAAATTACTGCATTTGGGACCTTCCTTCATACTTGGCTTTAGAAGACATGGAAAGCAAGTTGGTGTCGCGGCAGTCTAAACGACATGTAATGCCTGAAGAAAACAACGACTTTGTGGTTGACATCGACGAGGAAAAGAAGCAGCGCAAACTGAAAGGAATCCTCCATTTGCTGAAGGCTAATTCGATGGAGTTCTGTCGCTCCACAAGTCTACATGGCCTGCAGTATATTGGTGAGAAGCAAAGACATGTGTTAGAAAGGTGAGTCTCCCGTGGCTAAAACTATAGACTTTCTTAGCTATTTCTTAATTTCAGTAGAGTCTCGATTTTCGTGAATTTTAGTGTTCGGGATTCCTTACCTTCTTGACGACCCAATATACTAAGTCAATATACGAGTACTAATGTACTAATCCAAAAGTGCGGGCTTTAGCCACGTGGCTAACGAGTCAGCTTGCCACATTCTCCTGTTATTGCGCTGATCACTGTCAGCTCAGGCAAAGTGCCTGTCATTACCTGAGGTTGATTCCTTTTGTGCCATATGGAATAAGCCTGTTCTTCAATATTTCAATAAATTTTGTGTCCAAATTTTTAATTCATTAAAAACAGGTTTTCATTCTATTTATGCTTTTCAAAATTACCTTATTTTTATTGCAGGCATTTCCAAAGTTATCTATTGTTCATACCGTGCAATTTCTACAATCAAATCACACAATTTTCAGCCCAAATAATAGACTGTATTGTTTCAAGGTATTCTATGTTACAATATCTTGTTAATCGATCCTGCTTGCATCTCCAATACACAGAATACCGGGAATCCATTACAAAATGTCCTGTACCTTAACTTACCGCTTTTTGTGTCCTTTACTATCTTTTAATGTGTGTATGTACATTGCTAATTAAGTTTTGTGAAATGTTACTTTGATATGAATCCCTGATGATGATCCCATGAAGCATCGAAACGTGTTGGACTGATTAACACGATATTGTGATACAGAATATCTGTAACACGATATTGTGATACAGAATATCTGTAACACGACAGAGTGCATTCTGTTTGACTGAATATTGTGTGAATTGGTTTCAGAAATTCTTGCAAGCAAAGAGGCCTTTGAAATTTGAAATGGCTTCCGATGCTGGCAACGGATTTGTTGGTCCCAAATTATCATGTCTGCTGTGTGTATTTATGAAAAGGGTGCAGTTTATATTGTGTTTCCATAGTTCACTCTTTATAATTTTCTCGAATGTTCTTTCTAACTCCTGGCTTCAGATAAGCTGCTCATTTTTAAGTATGCGTATCTTTTCCATAAAAAAATATTCCAATTTATTCTTGTCAGTAACCGAGATTCAGAGAGCAGAATTTTTGTACTTTTTAAACAAAAGAACAAAATAATTTATTTTCATTGTTTTAATATTCCAAATGAATCCACACCAAAACCAGTGATTCTTGTAAAAGAGACATATCGTGCATGGCGTGAAGGGTTTTGATTTTTAAGGATTACATTGCAGGACATTCTGGCTGACCGCATTCCTCATAAGCACTAGTATCGTGACATACTACATATACAAAATCTGGGACAAATGGAACACATCACCGGTTCTCGTGACCTTTAGTGAAGTACCAACCCCCGTGTGGAACATTCCCTTCCCAGCAGTCACAATTTGTCCACAGGTGAAAGTGAAGAAGACTGCGTTCAATTATTCAGCAGTGTACGGAAAGGCTGTCAATTATTCAGCAATGCACGGAGAGGACGACTTGACCGTCGAAGAGTAAGCAACAAAATTTGACACATCAAATTAACTTCAGCTCTTCAAATCTTCGTCTATTATTGGTACGCTTACGCTCAGCTCAAGGTACGCTCACGCTCAGCTCAAGGTACGCTCACGCTCAGCTCAAAGTCTACTCACTGTTAGGGATTTGCTTAAAGTATTCACACTGAACCCTCTTGGGGCAAACTTAATTTTACATATATTCCATGCAACAGAATTTTTACTTTTACTCAGCTGGGAGCCTTTGAGCAACTGACAAGATGCTTTTTCCTTCTTGCAGCATTTTTCACGTATTCTGTCGTAAAGTAGTTGCAGTACACGTCAGGGAAAACAATGGTATATTCGCTACCACACAGTAAATTGAAAACAACATGTTCTATGCCAAGATACAACTCTGGAAAATTTCCAAGTGCTAAGAAATATCGCAGTTGTACCTTCAAATGCATTATGGAAGTATTCCAAGTTGAAATAAAAAACAATGATTTTCTTAAGTACAGTTCAGCATCAGAGCGCCAGACAGCGCCAAAATCTAGTATGATGTACCAGTGCCCTGGTGCTACTACCTCCTCTCCACTAGTGTAAGGCCATCGTCTGATGTACCACTGCCCTGGTGCTACTACCTCCTCTCCGCTAGTGTAAGGCCATCGTCTGATGTACCACTGCCCTGGTGCTACTACGTCCTCTCCGCTAGTTTAAGGCCATCGTCTGATGTACCAGTGCCCTGGTGCTACTACCTCCTCTCCGCTAGTGTAAGGCCATCGTCTGATGTACCACTGCCCTGGTGCTACTACCTCCTGTCCGCTAGTGTAAGGCCATCGTCTGATGTACCAGTGCCCTGGTGCTACTACCTCCTCTCCACTAGTGTAAGGCCATCTTCTGATGTACCACTGCCCTGGTGCTACTACCTCCTGTCCGCTAGTTTAAGGCCATCGTCTGATGTACCACTGCCCTGGTGCTACTACCTCCTGTCCACTAGTGTAAGTCCATCGTCTGATGTACCAGTGCCCTGGTGCTACTACCTCCTCTCCACTAGTGTAAGGCCATCGTCTGATGTACCAGTGCCCTGGTGCTACTACCTCCTCTCCGCTAGTGTAAGGCCATCGTATGATGTACCAGTGTCCTGGTGCTACTACCTCCTGTCCGCTAGTGTAAGGCCATCGTATGATGTACCAGTGTCCTGGTGCTACTACCTCCTCTCCACTAGTGTAAGGCCATCGCATTCATAGCGCAGTATTGTTCCTTCGCGACTGCAGGGATCTTCACGAACTGTCGATTTGCGCAACATACACTAAACTGTCCGTGCTACGAGTAGCTGCGCTGCTACCGTAGCGCTAGAACACTGTCAAGACTTCGGCAGGTACACCTGCGGTACGTGCAGATTGACAATGGGGTCCTGGGAAGTTGTCCAAAGCTCTAAATTGTTTAGGAAGATCAAAGCATTCGTTTCTGAGGAAATTCTCAAATATTCTCGGCGAATCATCTTTCGGAGAATATTCTCAGCATATTACTCACATGTCTATCCACAGCACAGTCTTCTACATGTTTCGGCTGTCATTAGCCACCTTCAGGGAGAGATTTTCACATAAAGAAATCCTTATTTTGTAGGAAAATACAAATTGAGCTGTGCGTAATGAATACTTAAGACAGTAAATGATCGAAGCACGTTAATGAAGATTGTGTCTATGTGGGAGCTAAGATTGCACAACAAAGTTACGTACGGCTTGTTTGTAGCTGCCTCTTGCTGCAGAGTGTGCTGCTGTTTGTTCTCACTTGCTACATTGAAACATGTATGTGTGTGTGTGTGTGTATGTATGTATGTAATGTACGTATGCAATGTATGTATGTAATTTATGTATATAATATATGTATGTAATGTATGTATGTAATGTATGTAATGTATGCATGTATGTAATTTATGTATGTATGTATGTATCTAATGTATGTAAAATATGTATGTAATGTATGTAATGTGTGTGTTATGTAATTATGTATGTATGTATGTATGTATGTATGTATGTACGTACGTACGTACGTATGTATGCAATGTATGTATGTATATACGTAATGTATGTATGTAATGTATGTATGTAATGTATGCATGTATGTAATGTATGTAATTTATGTATGTATGTATCTAATGTATGTATGTAATGTACGTAAAATATGTATGTAATGTATGTATGTATGTAATGTGTGTGTGTATGTATGTATGTATGTAATGTATGTATGTATGTATGTATGTATGTATGTATGTATGTATGTATGTATGTATGTACGTCTGTATGTACGTCTGTATGTATGTATGTATGTATGTATGTATGTATGTATGTATCTATCAATATCTTCGATCGTGAATGTATCTGAGTCCCTGTGCTGAGAGATAGTGTGCACTGCATGGCAAGGCACACTGCACTGCGCTCTTGCGGCGCTCTAGCAAAGACTGTATTCCTTTAAACTCTTTAAAATCCGTATAAAACAAGTATTTAGCAGTAATGGCATCATTTGGGCCCAATATTTTTGCAAAAATAACCGCACTCTCTTGAGCGCCAGTGGACTGACCCTCACTGTCGGTATGATCATATGTACTGAAACGCAGGCACGCAATATTGTGCCTGACCGTGAGCGTACCGTGAGAGCACCGTGAGCGTACCCATAGTGTGGAACTGTCTTTCCATTAGTTCTATTATAGTGATGTGGGCCGCGACGGCACCGTCAGTACAGCGAATATCTATGGGCTGGGCGGTCCAGGAATCGAATCCCGGTGGGAGCGAGTTTTTCAACACCTGTCCAGACTGGCTCTGGGACCCACCCAGTACTCTGTACTCTGTACAATGGGCACCGTGTCATTAGCGCGGTAGAGGCGCCGGGGCGTGGCGTTGACCTCACACGCCCGTCTGGTGCTGAGGTTAAACAAAAAGTGATGCTATGCCTGTGTTCCCCACTCGGTAACTCTTGGATCTTTTAGGGTCAAATTTACCCGTTTTATTATACTGACAAGAGATGCTATGTGTTTCTGTAAATAACATAACTGTTTAATTTTTTCAGTGGGTACTGGCTGTGTTCTCTGTGACGTATGAACTCATTATACATATGTGTGTGTGTGTGTCTGATTTACTTGAGCTTCCAAGCGATGTTAACAGATATATCCACTGTGTTGAAAGGCGTGCCTCGTGTCCTGAAAGGTCCCTTTTCAAAGTTTGTCCCTTTGTAGTGGAGACATTCACGTCATCGTCCTCATCAGTGTGGGAACTACAGCACACCTGGGGTGGGAGCTTGTAGGCTGGGCCCTTAATGTGCTTTTAAACTCTTTGTTCTTAAAGGATATTAATTGCTGTTGCTGCTGCCGGCAGTTTTGTTACTATACCGTGAGATTTGTTACCAGTCTGTGCTGTACAGCCGCAGCCAGGTGAGGCCCATTACGTTACTGACCGGAGAAAGGATTTATACAGAATGACGCACATGAAAGTAACCCACGCCCTCGCAATCTGTTTGTACTTTGGGCGTATTTTACACAGCTGGCGCATGCGCATACCATTGTCATACTACTTAATTCACTCCTTCAGAGTTTCTACTGTCTGCTTCCATATCAAGGGTGTCGTCTTTATAAAAGTGGCTTTATCTATTCAAGAACGTGTTGCAGTTGTGGAACTAATACGGGCTGCCTTTACATACACCACTCTGTATGTACTTAATATCAAATTAATATCAACTGTGGAGGACTTGCTTAATATGGAATAGGTTTGCCTCAGTCTGTTGTTTGTTCTACGCATAGACTAGGAAATATGTGTCACATAAGTAAGTTTTGAATCTAACGTTACCCAAAGATATTATGCTTCCCTGCCGCAATGTATGTTTGCAATAAAAATTGTAACTTCTGTCAGCAAATACTGGATTTGTCCGTATAAATTTTAATTATTTATTGCTGTAACCAGGTTTCTAACAGACTCATTACTTCAATATCTTAGCTGTCGCCGTATTTACGCCGCCTAACCAGAGTCTGACTCTCGTATCACCTGTAAACATTGCAACATTACCTTCCTGTAAGACCACTAAGATACAAAACCGTCATGAGAGTCACTGAGACACTGAAAGTAAGATTCAACAAAATCACTATTTATTGATATGCAGCTCCTGACAAGGCAGTATTCACTTTGTTTCAGACTTCAGAAGCTGCAATTCGCTCAGCTAGTATGCAACGAAGTTCTGGACACTCAGTTTGGCAATGATACCGTAGACAGCAGAGCCATTGAGTTCATAGAAGAGGTGAATATAGAAGACGTTATAGGTATAGAAAACGCTATAGATATAGAAGTTACTAATGCTTAAATATTTATATGATTTTTCAAGTTTTCGTGGCATTTTTGTTCAAATATTTGTCATTCTTCGAGTTTATACATCGTGTAGTTCAGTCAGTCAGTCCGTTTGTTTGTTTGTTTGTTTGTTTGTTTGTTTGTTTGTGTGTTTGTTTGTCTGTTTGTTTGTTTTTGTTCGTTTGTAAGTTTCTCCGCAACGTCGCAACAACAAAAGCACACCACTCACTCTGAGAAAACCGAAAAAGACCATTACGTAAGCAATAATTTGAAGAAAAGGCATATGATATAGATGAATGGTTACAAGCACCAGACCAGTGCCCTGTTCTTACTGATATAAGGCCCCTTAATTTGAAGCAGATTCAGTTACTTTGGTGTCAACTGGCGACGTCAAGGGATGAAAGAAGACAAGAAAGTATTTGCTTCTTAAGTACCGTAATTTTTTCAACAACCGTGTAAAGAGTTAGTCGAGAGGCATTCTCTCACATGAGTGTAAATGTATTGGACGTTATTATTTACCCCAAATAGCTACCTCGCGACCACAACAAGATACACGTCTGTTTTCCAGGTTGCACCCAAGCTAGAAGATGTAATAACATGGTGCATGTGGAGAGGACACGTGACCGATTGTGCAAGCATCTTCACTTCAGTTCTGACAGATGAAGGACTCTGCTACACCTTCAACACTCTAAGTTCAGACGAACTCTTCAACAACGACACGTGAGTAACCTTCGGAGACGCGCAACACTTCTGCACGTGCAGGAGCACCTGCCTATAGCGGAAACCAGAGTGGCCTGACTATTTCTCCACCTTGCACAAAGTACATTATTGCTGACCTGAAGGTGCTTACAGTTTCAGCTTTCTTTCTTTCTTTCTTTCTTTCTTTCTTTCTTTCTTTCTTTCCTTCTTTCTTTTTTTCTTTCTTTCTTTCTTTTTTCTTTCTTTCTTTCTTTTTTCTTTCTTTCTTTCTTTCTTTGTTTCTTTCTTTCTTTGTTTCTTTCTTTCTTTCTTTCTTCAGTCCTTATAAGTTTTCAGCCTTCCCCTTTTGGCGTTGCTGAAATGACAGTCTTCTGAGATATCACACGTTGTAGGATAAAAAGGTAGCTTTAAGGTTTCGGCCAAAACTGCTGCGTTCTTCATCACTGTCTCAACAGTTCTTTTGCATCCCTTTTCTCTTCGTTCCCCTTTACATCTGTCCTTCATTTTGTTCTCAGTGTTACTTAAACCTTCCCACCTGCACCTCTATAACAAAGAATTTCCGCAGAGCCACATATCTTCCTTACAGCTAAAGTGAAATGCTTGTTATGTCCCAAACTTATTCGATCCACATAAATGAAATTATTTTACACCTTCGGACACTATTTGAGTAGGATATCGTAACGTTATATTTCCATCTATGTCTAAGTTTCCCATGTTCTTTCTTTCCTTCAGAATTTATGATCAGTACATTTTTCGCACTGCTTAATTCTTCTAGCGCCGGGTAATATGCCCCATTCCTACCACCGTATTGATTTTATTACGCTAGTGAAATGTGGCAAAAAACACAAATTAGGAAAAGTAATAATGAAGTTTCAATCAAGGGCAATGAGAATAGCAGCGCATGGAACGGATGGGGGAGTAGATAAATGCATACGGGGAATTTGGTGGGAAACTTGAAGGAAAGGGACTACTTAAAAGTCCTAGGCGTAGATTGGAGGATAATATTAAATTTGGCCTAAAAGATACAAGATGCGAGGGCGTGAACTAGATTGATTTGGCTCCGGATAGGGAAAGAAGGCGGGATATTGTGAACAAGGCGATGAATCTTCTGAATCCATAAAACGTGTGGAAACCCTTCAATGGCCGAGATAATTTAATAGCCCCTATGCTAGTTTGCTTTTTAACGGACCGTTTCCGTGTTTATTTCTGTTGTTGGGAATTTATACACACGTATTCAAAATTTATTTTACATTGTTGAATATTAAGTAATCTTATAATACAGAAGTAAACAAGGAATTCTTTTGAAATACGACGCTGTGTCTTTGATAAACTGTTACCGACATTTCGATAGAGCCTACCGTAAGCAGCTCCAGGGTCTGAGCAGTATTTCTGGGATATAACGCCGTTTCTACCGGTAAAGTCTTAGAGTCTTTGAGAAGAAGCGTTGTCAGGGGCTAACACAGGTTCAGGTGCTCAGAATCTGAAGAGGGGGTAGCAGGTTCTTTCGAAACGTCGGTAACTATTTAGCAATTGGCATGGCGTTGTCCCAGAAGAATTGAAACTCAATGAGCAACTTTGTAAAATAACTTCAGTATTTGCTATAGTTTTATGTCGTACATAAATTTTGACCGCATTCCTTGAGTTGTCTTTTAACTTTTAGCGCGTGAAGAACAGCACGCCATGTTTGTGTGTCTGTTTTAGAATTCAACAAAACAGCAATCACTTGAATCACAGTGAAACTTTAAACTGGAGTCTCGACGGTGGATATCCTGATACCAAGGTCAATCACACGTTCCCACGTCGTGCGCTGGCTTCTGGCGCCTATTACGGCCTCACCATGGAAATCGGCATGGAGGACGAAAACATTGACTCATTATGCAGTTTTGCTGTCCATGGGGTGCAGGTAAGCGCGTCTACCACACGCAGTGTGCTTGGTTTGTGAGCAAGGTATTAGTTGATAATAGTTACGGCAGATGGCACTCATCATTATGGAGCAGTCAAGCGGAAGGAGGTGCCTACGATCCTGTTGGACTTGCAGCTTTGTTATTTGCCGATGAAACCTATCAAGATTTCTCTTAAAAGTTGCTAAAATTATGTCGTGAATACTTATTGCAATTGTGTTAAGTTATGATGCAGTCAAGAGGTACCTATGCTTCAGTCGGCATTGCAGCGTCTTATTTTGCCCATTACGCTTATAGATCAAGAAATTCTCAAATTGATTGCTCAAATACTCAATGAAATTTAGATTCAGTGCTATTTTGCTAGGGCTATGACATATAGGCACTGGTTGATTGAAATATAATCTGTGTAAATCGCGGTTAGCTGCAGAGGAGTTCGTGGATGTAGTTTTAACCCTCCCATATAACAAGGCCGTAGGTGGTGTTTATTATTAACTCCGACAGTTACATTATGTAGTTCACATTTTGAATTATTACAAAACAGAAAATGTGAGCCATGAATTTTAGCTTGATGCAGGGTTGCACAAAGTTTTAAAAAATCTTGGGGCTAACTCAAAATTCTAAGCGTCAGAATGTTACGTAAATCAAGTCCCGTACTGAAGACCCACAAATATTAGGAGCCACTGTACAAAATTTAGCCACTGGTGCGACTCCGTTCCCAGGATTTGTGTGCCTCTGCCTTACGGTATTATTATTTTTTGCATTATTTCCACGCATTGAGAAAAAATGACAGTTCTAAGACAGCAGGCGTCTGAGCTCCATCTGCAAGCTGCAAACATTCGAATGCAAGGCAGGAAATCGAAACAAAATGTTTTTTACATCTGTTCATAGTTATGTGTCGAAGAACGCCCAAGAGAGGTCAGTCGGTATAGCGAAAAATATACTGGCCGGACGTCACACGAATCGCCGTTCGATTCCCCACAGGGACAGGATATGTATGCTGTATCTTTTCTTCAAATCATCCAGACCAGCCCTGGAGCTTCTCCACTCTCCAATTTAACCTGATTATCCAGAATAATTCCACCGAGATTAAAGCTGCCTTCACGTGAAGCTGACCACCCATCACCATCCAGTGCTGAGATTAATAATAAGTAGATCTACACCTCCACTACCCCATACGCCTTCATAACATAAATACAGAAACTTTACCTGATAAATAGAAGGAAATTGTAAGCATGTCACATCAAAGCCTGGATGACAACAGCAAACACTCATTAACGGGCCCCATCTTTAGGGAATTTATTATAACGGTGACAGATGTCTTAGAACCTGCTTTGGTTTAGTGGTGAAGGGCCCCGCAGCAGACGCTACGGACGCGCTGCAGCCATGATAGACCCTGCCTTAGTTTCACCTACAAATCAAACACTCTTATAGTGTCTCTCACATAACACACACAGAACAGTTTTAGAAATACACACATAATTTACATTTTTGAACTGAATCCACAACTGCCATCACATTCTCTAACAAATATTTTAATATTATTGTCACATGTATTCCTATAGCTCTCATTCTGTCTTCAAATGAGTTTTCATGACCGCTCCTGACAGTCGAAAATGGATGGTCTATGTAAAGTCTATACTACTTGGCTGGACGGTTAGGGCTTTTTGCTCGCAGGTGCAATTTTATCTTCTGCAAGTATCCAGATGGCCCTGGGGCCCAACAAGCCAGGCGTTAAAGCAAACGGAGCGCAAACCTTACTACTCACCTCCTTATAGTGCCAAAAGCTAAGAATGAGTGGAACTATACCTCTGTTCCTCCTACATGCCTTCGTGGCGTCGACAGGGCATCTCCACCTCTGAGAGTGCAACATATTTCTTTACCCTTAATTATTTGCGAATAACTTAAGAATTACAGCAATGTTGCTGATACTGAGTGTTCTACGTCAGGTGCTGTTACACAACCCCACGGACTTCCCGAATGTTAAGGACCAGTACTTCAGGGTGCCGCTGGACAGACATGTCATTGTTGGTATTAAGCCTCGGATGATGAACACAAGCAAGAGACTGCGGGGCTACGAACCAGAAACGAGGCGATGCTACTTCGTCACAGAACGCCATCTGCGCCACTTCAGGATATACACGCAGCAGAACTGCGACTTTGAATGCTACACAAATTACACATTACAAAAATGTGGTTGCGTCGCCTATTATATGCCACGTGAGTCCTGCCAGCTTTAGACCCACAAGAAGGGCTGTGACCCTGACAGTAAAGAGCAAGCGAGGTCAGATTATTAGATATTCGTGAGAAATAATCGATAATTGGGTTGAAGTGCAGTTGTGTCATGTGCGTGAGACTTAATGCTGTCCTAATGTTTTGTGTCTTATTCTATCCCGCTATATCCGTGCATAAATTTGAGTTTAACATTGTTATAACCTCAGCATCTTGCACACGATGATACGTAAGACGTCATAGACTCTTAGGATTTGATGGGACCCGCCTGGTTTGCCTGCAAATTTAGCGAAGGGATAAGAAACATTACACACGCTCTGTCAAGGTCAAGCATTTTCTCCTCACACGAAAGCAGTGGTTTTATCCGTAGTGCTAGAGCAATTGGAAACGTACCGTTCGTCCAGGATCCCGCAACATATTTCAAGCAATAATTCATGATGTACGTTTTGTTTATTTAATTTTCAAATGTCCCATCCCGTTGTAATCAGTTTTTCCAGTCAAACACAACTTATCTTTTTAATATTATTATTATTAATGTATGGGTACTACATGTTTTGGCCCACTGGCGGCCATAATGAGGTACACAGTACGAAAATTAAAGAAGGTGTAAAGGTTGAGACCTCCCATTTTTTTACATAAAAGTAAATTTTAACAGGGTTTTTTTGAAAAAGTATGGAAGGTACAGTATCTATTATTATCTATTATTCCCTATATGGGAATAATATTGTGTATTATATGCTGTCTTTAATTTATTTCTTTGGGCCGAAATTACTGTGTGTGGAGCCACTATGGATGACCTCAACCTTTACACCTTCTTTTAGTTTTTGTACTGTGTACCTGATGATGGCCACTAGTGAGCCGAAACATGTAGTAGCCACATATTAATAATAATAATATTAAAAGGATAAGTTGTGTTTGACTGGAAAAACTGATTAAAATTTTTTTTTATTCGTCTTGCAGTCACCTTGCAAGTCCAGGTTCTATCCCAGGCCAAACCATTTAAGAATTGTGATTTAAAGATTGGTGCATGAACAAACTGCCATTGGATTAATTTAACTATATTTGCCATTTTAAATTCCCATAACCGTGCATTGAAAAGTAAGATATGGTAGCAAAAACCAAGAAATGCATGTCAGTGTATGAAGGCGTATTATAAACATATTGAAATTCCTACGCATTTCAGTCACTTATGTGGCCATCCTCAGGGAGGTGCATTACAGAGATGGATACATAGATATATTACAAACGTTTGTGAATTATTACCCTGATGTAAAGTACTACATTTTAAAAATGCATGGTTTAAATATGTATTGAAATTTAAAATAAGTATAACTATTTTTGTGATTAGTTCTAGTTTGTAACTAATGATGTCTGTAGATAGCATGAAGTATGTCACCATTTTTATCTACCGATGTATTACCAGTAACCTCCTACGCACACAATTTCTTTCCTTTCAGGATGAGGACATGCTACATACTCCCTGCACACATCACTCGTGACACACTAGAATTAATCACACATTTTTTATCTGTAATTTAAATTTTAATGTGTATTTTAAACCAAATATTTTTCAACTTAACGTTTTACATCAGTGCACTGGTTCACAAAATTTTGTAATACCTCGATGTGTGTGTTCTTTGTAACGCGCCTCCATGAGGATGGACACATGAGTGGCCGAAATATGTAGGAGATATTGCTATGTTTATAATATACTTTCATACAGTGATGTGCATTTGTTGGTTTTAGCTACCATATCTATGTGCCATGTTTAGAAGCTAACACCTTAGTAAATTAATATGCGTACTCTCACATGTATTTCCAGGTGACCGCAACACGCCCATCTGCGGTCCTGCAAAACACGAGTGCATGAAGATTACATCAGGTAATTCTGACATCTACATCCATGCATACATCAATATGTACAAAACTGGAGGATTTAGGTCTCCTAGGATATAGTGCTGTGTCAATAGGTAAGTGGTTCCTGCTGTTTCAATGGGTTGTGGTGTCTACATCTTCAATGTTTGAGAGGTCCAAGAACCTCTTGACAGACTTCATGGACCCCTTGAACTTTGAACACAAAGGCAATATGTTGTTTCAAAACGTCAGAAACCACTCCCCTAACAACACAGCTCACATCCCAGACTCCTGAATCCTCAGCAACAGCAGAGTTAGAGTTAAATATCTCCCATATAAAAGAAGCGTTGAGAAATACTGCACATGAAATTGGAATCCAGATTGGAAGAGAAATTCTGCCTTATATGAGACAGATGTCAATATTTCAGACTATATAACAACAAATGTAAATGAACTGCTTGTCTAAGAATGCAAAGATTTTCCCAAATACATTTCCACAAATCAAACATATGGTGTTATAACTTTTTAAATAACAAGATTTTTCCATGTGTCAATTCTCCGCAGCTTCTGTGTTCTTTGTACAATAATGTACAGGCCAAATTCTAACAAAGCTTCTCATGATACTAAATTTGCCGTCACTAATTATAACCTCCATACAAATTTATGCCAGTAAGTTAACAAGTTATATTTATGTACTTATTTTTATTTAAATACTTCTTCACTCACTAATCCTATCAATCTGTCTACATCTGTGACACTATAGGCTAATGCAGCCTATGTGGATATTGTTCCATTGTTGACTACCTAACTCCATGCAGCACAGCCGTTATTGAGAATCTGTCAATTCCTCGACTAGTCAGTGTGTTCAGAGATGAGCCTTTCTGGGGTATTATACAACGTCGAATGGTAATCCTTTACCGACGTTTTGGGACAACGTATCGGTTCATCTTCAAGGGTCAGGAAGTCCAAGTCATCTACCTTCTTCTTCTTCTTCTTCTTCTTCTTCTTCTTCTTCTTCTTCTTCTTCTTCTTCTTCTTCTTCTTCCACTTCATGACGCTAGAAGATGGAACCAATACGTCGTCCTGAAATGTCAGTAAAGGATTACCATTCGACACTGCATAATATCCCAGAAGAGTGCATGTGTCATCAAAATCGCGGCGGAAGCCTGAGATGATGGATAGTCAATATGCTGTTTTATTTTGTTTTCACGTCTTATATTTTAGGAGAGTTTGCATCAGATGATGATGGCTTACGTAAGTGCAACTGTATGCCTGCCTGCACTGAGATCTCATATGACGTGGAAACATCACAAGCAAAATTCAACTGGCAGGACAATGTGAAAGAAATTTTAAAAGCTGAAGGCTTTAATCATACTATAACTGCAAAGTGAGTATACATTAATGAAATTAATTTGCAAATTTTATTGAAATGTAGTATGTAAGAATGCTGCTCATAAAACGTGACTGAAATACCTTACAAAAACAAATTCCAATTTCCGAGATAAACTGTTGAAAATAATGATGGTAATAAATTGGCTGCTGAGCAACTGCACGTATATTGCCAATTACATTTTCTGCCTTGTTTATTCCGGTCTTATGGCATTTATCTGTGATTTACAGACAAAAACTTACTATAGTATCATTATACTACAAAGAACGCCAATTTGTGACAAGTCGCCGTGGAGAGTTGTATGGACCAGCAGACTTTTTAGGTAAATATCACTGTAATGTTATGTTAAGGGAAAAGAATATTATTTAAATACACTATAAATTTAACATTGGTGTTATTATTTTTATACTTAGGTAATATCCGTTGTCGTATGAAGGTAAATTTCATACACCTGGTGGGAAGGGAAATTTGCCCTGTGTCACCAATTGGGTATTCACAATGTGGGAAGTTAAGGGAAATTAATTTTTCTTTACATGTTTTCACATTACAAGCAGTTTTAGATAATGAATTAAACTTGTCAGCTAAGACATTACTTCATATAGAAGTGAGTGGTCAACTTCACTCCTTAAGGACAGAAATAATAGGGCTGAATAGACAGGAAGCTTGGAATGCCCTTGTCTTTCTGCCTCTGATGGTGAAGGGAAAATTCCCTGACTCGTGTAAGAATTTACTCCCAGTTGTTTGGCCCATAGCCAGTTACTTTGCAGGCTTAGGTGTTCTTGTTCCCTTGTATGATAAGTAGTCAGATATTTTCAGATAATCTAAATTCAACCTTACATTTCATGATTTGAAAATCCTGATGTGAATGTGGTGCATTGATGTGCATGCAGTTGGCATCTGTTACACTGTATTTTGGGCATATTATCTGTCGTTCAATAGGACGGAAAATAGTTTATTATAGAACAGTGGTGAGGGTTCATTCAACTGTAGTGTATGTAGTTAGCTGTATTTTGTAATGTCACACATTTGTCTGTTTTGTCTGCAAGGACATAAACATGATATAATGATAAAACTCCTGAGGATTCTTTAATCTAATAGGAAAGAAATCATCAAACTGTTCGTACAGCAAAATATACCAGCTGGATGAGTACTAGCTCCACATTCTCAAATTTGATCAAAAGAATAAAATATTTTGGTCTTATTAGGAAATAAAGGAAGTGTATGCAAGTATTTGTTGGAAAAAGCCCTTGAAGGCAGTCAGTTGCCAGACTGAAAAAGAGAGGGAACACTAATTCAAAAGTGAATTTTTTACATAGATTTTAGGCAAACAGAATTTACTGTTTAGCCCTTTCACACAACAGGGAGCTACAGTAAAGACTTATGGCTTGTGAGAGTATGTAATGGACAGAATGAATGTAAGATCTTCTCCGCAAGTTGGATTTGATATAAGTAACATTCAATTATTGGGTTATGTTGTTGGAAAGATACATATGAACAGCCAAGTGAGTAGTTACATACCCAAAAACTAAAAGCTAAGACAAAAGTAACACATTTTAAAACTGAAAATATGGTAACTGCTCTGTTCTTCATGATAAGAAATTAAAATGAGTTGCAGCCACTCACAGCCCCCGTCATCCCCACCTGGTTGCAGGCCTGCTTGTGATTAGGTGCAACTGGATATCAACACTGGAAAGTATTGTTTTGATGTTCGTGCATGTGTATGAGCATACATGTGCATGTACACATGTGTGTGTGTGTGCGCGTGTGTGTGACTACATAAGCATGTATATTCAATTGTACATAACCATAAGGCCTTCTCATGCAGTGGTTCATATTTTCAGCAAGCTGTGGAGGACTTCTTGGGTTGTACTTGGGTTTTAGCATCTTAAGCATGGTTGAAATCATATATTTCTTTACCGTGCGGCTCTTCTGTAACTTCGGGGCAAACAAGAAGAGACGTCCAGCACCATAAACCATAATGGCAGCAGAGTACTTTACGACATGGACAGAAAGATGTGTGTTTCAAGTCCTTCTAGAATTAAACAATATTCTTACACAAGTCTAATGCAATGAAAAATTAATACAAAATTGGCTGTTGAAGGTGAAAGCTCCATTCACTCTGTTTGCTGCTCATATTTCTTATTGAATATTCAAGTTATTATCAACAAGGAATGTTGATTCATATGATAGACCAATTTGTTATTAAGAACACATCAAAAAACTGTCTCCCCAAAGTATTATAAACTAATCTGTAATCACAAGCACAGTTCTCTGAAGACTAAGAATGTACTAGGAACAAGTATGCATTATGATGATGGGCAGCAATGGTAGAGGGAATGGAGTGTGAAGTTACTCTTCTCATATGGGGCCATAACCTTCAAATCATGACGTTCTTGCCTGTACACTTGCATAACATGTTGCTTAGGGTCAGGTCTAAATGGCTTTCAGCTTATTATCTGCAGATTAATGTTACTTTGTGTTTTTACACATAACTATAACCATTACATCAGGTAGAGGAAATGTCACTGTCATTTTTTATGTTACATTGCTTTTATGTTGACTCTCATAAATAACCACTGCAGTAGAGTTAAACCTATCCCGATCAGTCTGTATCACAGGAAAAAAAATGCTTCCAGAGATCTCAAATTTCATGCGTAAGTTAAAAAATTACATTCACTGTGTTAGATAATTAATACTAATTAACCCAATATGACTAGGGACCCATTTTTAAAAAGAAACAGAGGACATTTTTATACCTCTGTGGAACTTGGACATTCACATTGTACACATACATATTGCACTTTTAAACATTCATGAAACACCATACCAATAACACATAATGAGCTTTATTAGAAAAGACAGGTATACACCATTCATTGAACTAGCATGTACAAAACTATGTGTGAAAGATGAAACTGGGAAAATAAACATATTGGTAACAAGGGGCCCAACCACAATTGCTACAAGTTCCATTACGCAATATCAGAGCACACTCCTTCACTTGTATCTCTACTGTTTAAATTTCGTTCCTTGTTCCATTAATGACATCATAGCACATCCTTTCACTGCCCATCCCACCAGCTCTAGCTCAAAGTTTTCCCCACTCTATGTGAAGGTTAAGAATCCCCCCCCCCCCCCAATTCCTCCTATAAACTAATCGCCTCTGACAGACACTTACACTATAAAACAGTCATTACAATGCATTTTCTGAATTAGTCATCAAAGTATTTGTTCCTTCTTCCTGACTTTTTCCCAGAATTTTGCTGCCCCAAGAGGACTGATGGTTCACACAATGGATTGTGATGATCGTACACCCACATTTCCTTTTCACAACTTCCCTGTTGAGTCGCCAAGCTTCTCTAAGAACAAGTGGGACTGATCTCACTCAAAATACTGAGGGAACTCTCAAAATTTTGGACACGATAGTCTTCAGCAGATTCCTTAACACTGATGCATAACAACATGGAAGAGAAAATTACTGCACATGCTGATGCCCTTACCTTTCTGACTTTTTCTGTGCCACATCCAAAAAAATAAACCCCCAGTAAACAATATTAAAAACCAAAAATGCAACAGGGAATAAGACTCGACTCCTTTTATCTATCCACTTTGCAATTTGCTGTGGCGTCATCGTAGTGAATCTAGGGCTGGCTTGTTGCTTTCCATTAGAAGCCATCTTGCTGCCCTCGTTCGTGAAGTCTTGTGTTTGTTCCACTTCTTCAGTTTCATCTTCCTGCCGCTGGGGAAGATCCAGTGCACGAAGTGGTATCTGTTGAAGTAGAGGTTATGTTACTTTAGAGTTCAAATTATCATCATTCTTTGGGTGTTCATAACTTGTAATAAAGGCTGGTTATGATAATTTGCAAGAAAACAGTGCCACCATCTTCAGGGTAATTAATCTGATTCTGGTGGATGTAAAAATTTCGTGATAAAGAAAACTAGATAAAATATTAGGTAGAAAAGTGTTATTTTACGTTACTCTTCATCGTGTTTACTGTGTTAATCATACATATTTTATTTTTAACTTGTTTTGTAATATGTGACGGTCTTGTAACCTTCCAACAGTATTACCACGATCCTTGCAGATGGCTGTTAAGCCGAGACTTGTAGCATCGTAGCTAAACATCTTATGAAAAGCGTACTGTGTTTGTCTTACTGTCTCATTACATGGGTGTATGCAGTAATAAGGTGTCAAAAAAATAACAACATGCATTTAAAGTGAATGTGGTCAGTATGTCCAAACACATTCATTTACATTATAAGAATAAATGGGGTTGTGTAATTTTAAACTCAGGGAACCAATTGTGCATATTGAGTATTCCCAGTTGCAGCTTGTAATGTGTCACGTCTCGGAGTGTCCTTTTCTGGTGGACTGTGTGTCTCGCCACAAAACTCCATATTCTCTTTGCAGTCATTATGTTTCAATGATGCAGAGGCCTGCAATGACATGCACTGAGCATCACAAACAAGATGCAGTGCATGGTCACGAAACTACTTGCACGAGATTAATATGTCCAGTGCAGGATTTGAGTGGAAAAACAGTTAGGGATATTTATGAACGTGTGTCATGTTACAACACTAATCCGTCCACTTGTGTACTGAGATACATCGAGGGATGTGACAATTGGCAAACACTGATTCTGTACCATAGGTCAAGACATTAGTCTCTGGCTTCTCATCACAGTCTCAGGTTTGATTCCGGCTCAGTCCGTGTGAGATATGTGGTGGGCAAATTGGTACTGTGATGGGTTTCTCTCCAGGTACTGCTGTTTTTCCCTTCAATGTCACTGCACCAAAGCTGCATACTAATATAGGCCTATTTATCTATTACTAACATGGGTCTTAACAACGATAAGCGTAATTATGTGACACACTTTCAGCACTAGGCTACAGTTAAGACTGAAAAACACCACAGCATTCAATGCCTTCAGGCACGTATTAAACTAAAAGAATGAGTGCAAATTTTGTATTATATACACCATGCATCTTGCCCCAATCTTCATAAGAACCAACACATGCATTACATAAAACACATGTATAATGTCTATTAAAGACCATGCTGGGGATCACACCCTGTTGTGGAAACATATGTAGGGGTCTTCAATATATATAATACATGTGTTCTATCTAGTGATTGTGTTGGTGGTTGTGAAGATAATAAAATGTTTGTTTATAATGAACAAATTACCCAGACTTAACCCCCATAAATGTTTTTCCTTAATGTATTACTATAATTAACATACTTTAAATGTAGGCCATGTGGTTGGCATGTAAATTAAACTCTATACACATTCTTGGCAGAAACTTACAAACCTGTGATACACTCAAGACAGGGGGGCTGCTGCTGGTTGAACCAGTTTCAGAAGTACTGGACATTGACCTTTGCCCAGAAGATGTGCGCCCACCAATTTGCTTCCTCGCTAGTTTTGGGGTCAACGTTGACTTCAAAATGTGCTTGCCTGTTACTTTCTTCAGTTCCACATGACGTCTGTAATGGGTCGTTTGTTTGTTAAAACTAGGAAATGTAGGGAAATTTTAACAGACATTTAAATTCTCCATGATTATTTAACCTTAAGCCTGTAAAGCCTAGAGGTTAATTTATATACAGTCAGGTATAACGTTCACAAATTCCACTTCCTGCCCACACAGTGTATTTCTGTGTTTTGTATGGATCTCCGAACACATAGCAATTATTTCTCTGTACAGCGTTAACTGACTGGTTTTTATAACCGAGACAGAGACCATTTACTGTGCGGTACGGACTGGGCTCTTGTGTAAAACAGATTACATTTCGTCCTTAAAAGGTTAAACAACTTAAATTTAAGTTGCCAGTACACCCTAACGGCCTAGACTTAAATGCCAGTATCACTTAGTATTTTGGCCACTTGCTATTTCTTTCAGAAACACTAAGGTCTACATTAGGACTTCAGTTTAAAATAAACCCTTTTATCAGCGTCTTCTAATTGCAACATACCCTTGATGATGCCGGAAAGTGTTAGTTACTGTCGGTACACAGCAGGAACTGTTACTTGCAGTGAAGTTATTAACAAGCAAAGCAAACTCAGAAGACACTAAGCCTTCTTTAAGTGACATATCGTGCGTTGGCTTGGGAGATGTTAAGGTACTGGAGGCAAGGGAACCACAGACCAGTGCACTTCGTGTGCTGCTCTGAATACAAAACCGAAATATTGCAGTGGCACCAGTAAGTACTGTGTCACAGCTCAGCCAGTCTCATCCTCTGCAGGCCTGCATTCAATGCCCATGCAAGTCCGCGTGACTTCTGCATTGGACACTGTGGCACAATTCAACACTTTCCCTTTCCCCTTCTAACGATCATTGAACAAACTTTGACGTGTGTAAACGATACGTAGCAAGTAAAAATGCAGACCACATCCGCCGTCCTTCCGTCCGTCCGTCTTTGACGTAGTGTCACGTACTAAATTAGCTGTCGAATTTTTATCGAATTCAGAGTTGGAGTGCTTTACAAAAAGTTGATCTTGCGTGAATTTCTTTATATATACATATAAATATCTCAGTCGTTATAGCGACTTGCTACAGGCTGGACGATCCTGGGATCGAATCCGGGTGATGGCGAGATTTTCAGCCCCCGTCCAGACCGGACTTAACGCCCACCCAGCCTCCTGTGTAATGGGTACCCGGTCTCCTTCCCGGGTGCGAAGCGGTCGGGGCGTGGCATTGGCCACGCACCTCATCTAGCGCCGAGGTTAATAAGAGAGTAGAGCTACACTTCTACTCCACCTCTGCGCCATCGTGGCAGGTTATAGAGTGAACTGTTCCTGTATATACAGAATTGTCCACTTAAAACCGAATCAATTTCTTGATTTCGCCTTGCAAGCGGGCCGGTTTTAAGTGAAACATTCTATATGTGTGTTATATATATATAGATATATTTATATATATATATATATCTGTGTGTGTGTGTGTGTGTGTGTGTGTTTATATTTACATATATATCAGCAAAAAAGTAACATGAAAACCAGCGAGAGCTGCAATACTGTAAAAAATGCGTTCAAAAATTTATGCATTGACCTGCTTCACACTGTGCTCTCTTTTACTATTTTCTTTTCAGAATGTGTGTTCTGTTATTTAACTACACTTGCCTTCTTCTCCAAATAGTGTTGACAAAAGCAAATTCTACCAGCGATCCAATGATGAAAGTAGTGCAAGCCATGAACCACACTTCACTGACCATACTGTACGACACTGCGGGCATTGCGCTGCCTGTCTGGCACGACAGGGTGATGAATGTCAAGATGGAGCTGATGCCTGGAAAGGAGGTGCTGCGTTATATTGACTGTATTAAGGAGGTGCTGCGTTATATTGACTGTATTAAGGAGGTGCTGCGTTATATTGACTGTATTAAGGAGGTGCTGCGTTATATTGACTGTATTAAGGAGGTGCTGCGTTGTATCGACTGTATTAAGTGTTATGGAAATGGAAAGTAAGACGAATAGACAGCCAGAGGGATGGGGAGATGCATGGTTGGATAACAAACACTTGGAAGAGAAACACATAGAAGGAAGGATATTATTAAAATGTAAGACAAGCTATCCGTTTGCACGATATAAATACCATACTAAGGAATGGGGTTGTAGTTTCACTTATTCTTAACCTCAGCTCTGTTTGAACGTGGCTGGTCACCTTGGTCAACTCCACGCCGTTGAAGGACGGACGGACGGACACAAGGATACACCACCATGTTTGCTGAAATGAAACCAAGTCACTTAGCATAGGTAATGACGTGCTTTCTTCTTCCTGCGTCAGTAAATAGATCAGTTTCTCATATTTTTTCATGTTATCTTGCCGTTATCAAAGAGATACTTCAACAAATTCTACTTAAAGAATACTGGAAATTATATTTTCTCGTACATTGTGCCATGTCGCGATGGGAGGAATTTACAGCATTTCAGAATATGAATAATGAGGTCTGAGTATGTGCTTTCTGTATTATTTTTATAATTTTTGCCTATCAATAGTAGGTAGCTGCATGTTCGACCAAGAATTTTTCATCTGGGGGTGGGGTGTTATGAAGAACCTGAAGCTATATATAATTTATGCGTGGTTTTAAAAATTGTTATAAAAATAATGTTGTAAGTACAACATAACACTCTCTGCAACTGTATTTATATATATACGAATATAACTACATGTTCCATGGCTCAGTCACAGTGTCCTATCTTCTTGTTTTTTTTAATTTTATTAATTTATTTTTCAAAATTCCAATGTACTAGTCACCAGCCGATTTCAGTGGCTGATTTCTGCTGAAGGGGAAATCACATAAAATTTTGATACCACTATATCTACAAAATCTGTGCTTCTTAAATTTCTGTTTTGGGGGTTTGGGGGCCTGGAGACCGGCAGCCTCCGCCCCCCTTTGGTGCGTCCCTGGCGTATTCTGTTTAAACTGACCAATATTTATGCGACCAGACACAGCGTCGGTGTCCAGCCAAAATGAGACCCACGAGGTGACAACCAGCAGCACACTGGGCATGTAGTAGTCCATCACGTAGTAACCGACCTGGTGGCGGAGACGAAACGTCACCACAAGGGCACCGTGACTGCCAACTGAAACACAACGAAATACCTTCATTCACTCCGCAAGTTCGTTCAGTCTTGTCCATTGCATATACCGGGTGTTGCAAGCAGGCCTCTGCTTCCCACCCGCCGTGACTTTTTGTAATTAGGAACTGTCGACAGATTTAATCCTTTGAGAGATGTCAGCTTTCTGCCGCGGTGTAATCGATGTTTTCGCTCTTCTGAGATGTTACGTAGCGTAGGTTGGTATTTGCTTACCCATGTTTCGGGACAAACTATTGATCCCTCTTTAGGGTTCAAGCAGTCCAAGAAGAATGAAGAATGGACTGCTTGAACGTTGAATATGGGACCAATAGGTTGTTGCACAATTTCGGTGGCCAACTACTAACCCACGCAGAGTAACATCCCAGAAGAGCGAAGGTCTCAGCCCTTAAGTTTATTTATCTCAACAAGGACTACCTTTCTTTCTTGTTCAGTCAATTTTCTTTTTTGGTATTAGTAATAATATTACATTGCTTGTGACGCTAAATTAAAATAAATAAGTCTTCAGATTATTTGAAAAATTTCTCTCGATTCACAACACACACATTTCAAGTTATTTTTTTATTTAACGCTATAAGCAGCTCCAAACAATGATAAATAAGTTAAGGATCAAAATGCGGCAATTTCTAAATGATGGGCGTCCATATTTTTTTGGCAGTGGGCCACAGCCATAATTGTGGGCTGGTTCGAGGGCCGCCAGTGCGGAATTCACAATGAAGTGGTGTGCTTTGAAGGGCACAACAGTAACCAATAAAAACGTAAGCGAACAAGTAGTTATGACACCTGTCTGGGAAATTTTCGATAAGCAGAGCTACTCATTTAAATTCAGTATAAAACGGTTTAAAGCAATCTGGTACTCACCAGGTACTTGTGACAAATTCTTACTGTGAAGCTTAGTTTACGTATTTTTAACTTTGAAAGCTGAAATTTTATCGAAGCGTTTTTCTCTCCAGTGTTCCACAGTCTGAAAAATATACTTGCTTTTTGGAAGGTTCCCAGGTTTCGTCCGTTTGTTCTACCGGTAACAGCAACATGTAGATGAAGATGAGTATAGAGCATAGATGAATGACACTGGCAAGGAAAACCCGAATTTCTTGGACGAAAACCTGTCCCAGGGCCACTTTGTCCACAATAAATCTCACATGGAATGTCCTGGGATCGAACCCCGACTTACTGGCTGAGAAGCCGGCGACGACGCCGCCTTGAAGGATCAGATTTATATAAATTACGTATAAAAATCGGTTCCAACTTCGCAGAGAAATATCTGCCTTTAATGGTTTTAAGTCAGTAAACAGTGCTCACTGTGAGAATCATAAAACACGAATTGTGGTCAAAATGAGGAATTTTTAAGTCATAGATAAGGCGGTACTTGTAGTTGCCACTGTATTTTGCACTGTTCCAAAAGACCACTAATTGTGTCAGTTCTTCAATCCTGACTTGCTTTACAGTTTGCCTGCACCATAACGTGCAATTTTGTGGTCTGTTGCCAGTTTTAGAACACCTGGAATATAGAACATTTTTGCTATTGTAAGTAACAGTTTTACTTACTTGACTGTTTGTATTTGTGGAAACGGGCCATGTAAAATTCGTGTTCATTGCTTGTGTTGGTCCATGAGCTAGATATATAATATTCGGAAATATGCATGTGCGGAGCTACTGACACTGGGCTCCCTTCTTTCCATTCCAGCAACAGCTCATTGTTGTTGTATATCCCTGCAACACAGAGTATGCAGTGCGTAACAAACCATGTCGGCGAGGAACCTGTCATCTACTGAGCTATATATAAATTTGTTTTCCGGTTAGCACACGTTTTTCTCTTTCCGCAAACGTCCTGACCCCTCTGGGGCCCACCCAGCCGCCTAGTCCAAGGGGACTGGGGATTTTTTCACTGGGAGCAAAGCGACCGGAGTGTGAGGCTGACCACTCACCTAGGAGGGTAGTAGCAATATAGCTCCACTCATTCGTAAGCTTGGCAGTAGAGGGAAGTGACTTCAAAAGCTGCCCAAGAAGAACTCTATCTTTTCTGTAAGTGCTTAACCCTGTCCAGCCTCTTGTGCTATCACATCAGTTAATGAACGGCGCGTAACTAAACGTAACAACTCCTGTAGCTATCTATGCTTGTGAATACAAAAGAATTTTGTACAGTAGAGCGAGTCTATGCTATACACGTTACAGTGATTTCCACTTCTTGCATTCTGGTACGTCTGAGTAAGACCCAGACATAGTTTCTTATGTAATAAGCCATAGTATAGGAAACTCTGACATGACGTACAATTTTCTATCACCAGAGAGCAGTGCTGTTCATCGAAAGGGAACTTGTGCAGCTTCACCCAGCAAGTAAGCCTTGTTTTCAGTCTGAAATAAGGATATTAACGTACTGTATTAAATACAAACAGCTCACTTGAAGTGTCTTATCGTTGTGGTATGTCCTACAGTGCAGAGCGGTGCATGGTACATACAGCACCAGTAAAAATATTTGGCCTATTATATTTAATACCAGTCACTCACGTTTCAGTGGGTAATACATAGTACTGTCATCTGGAAATAATCGAGTGCATTTAAGTTTAGCACACAAAAAAAAAGGAAACAAGAAAAAAGCAGTATATAAAATTAGTGCAGAAAAACTCTAATACATCGAAACTGAAACATATGGTTCTACAGGCAGCCGGGCGTAAAGGTTTGCAAAAGCTAACGAGCGAATATCGGCAACAAAAGCTAACGAGCGAATATCGGCAACAAAAGCTAACGAGCGAATATCGGCAACAAAAGCTAACGAGCGAATATCGGCAACAAAAGAGTAGCAGCGAATTCAGTCAAAACGAAAAATACCGAGTGGAACCGAGTGTGCTCATGACCGATCATGTAGTTTCAGTCCACCATTTTCCGTTGTGACGTTCAGAAGTTCTTGTGTTTTGTCGGCTGTTTTCGATTTGTCGGGCAACAGTGACTTAGGTGAAAACCGTCCGAATGACAGTCACAGCAGTCA
Source organism: Coptotermes formosanus (assembly GCA_013340265.1). Lineage (NCBI taxonomy): Eukaryota > Metazoa > Arthropoda > Insecta > Blattodea > Rhinotermitidae > Coptotermes > Coptotermes formosanus. The sequence continues at coordinate 589,359 of BLKM01000621.1, forward strand.
CAGTACGCAGCAGTAAGTAAGCTGAGGCAATCCGTGTACAGGCCGGGACGGGACCTGAGGGCTCTAGAAGGTTGAGGCTCGCAGATTTCAAGACAATTGGCACATGAAGGTGGTAAGGTGGCCAGCCCTACGCACCGGCCGCCTTTACCCCCCCAGGAAATATTCCTGGTACTCATTTCTGGTAGAGGCTGATTCGATCCCAGGGCCACAGTACGACCGAAAGGGTTATGTCAATGAAAAATTCCGGTAACTCCATCGGGAGTCGAACCCACGACTTCTCGGTTTGTAGCGCATTGCCTCAACCGACTGCGCCACCGCTGGACGGATATTTATGAAACTCGATTTTTTGGTATTTTTCGAATATTTGTCGAGACAACTCAACTTTCATTAAAATACAACAAGCATAATGGGTACTTTACATGAAGACCTCTACACATTTATTACAATATCCTCCTGAATTCTTCTTAGAATTAGAAATGTTTCAGACCGAAGTTGTAGAGAAAATCAAAACATGCATTTTGTGTTCAATAACTTTTTTCCGAAAATCGTGCCGCTTATGACAATGTAGAAAAGTACGGCACAGCCGGACAGGCCACAGATGACAATATAACACGGCACACGCGCTTTGCATGCTGGATAACTAAGGCTACAGATTCACACTCAGAATACGTAACACTTACTGCTTTTCCACAGCAACAATTGTTACGCGACAACACCTACATGTTACTTTATGCGTATATTGCGTGTTTTGTTTTTAACAAATCTTACCTTTGAGCAAAGATAATTTTACCATCTGGGTACACAGTGACCCTGATGTCCTTTCTCAGCGCCCCCATCACTTTAGATTTCTGATCGTTCACCAGATAAACGTGGGGTGTCCATATCAAATCTTTCAGGTCCTCACCACCGGATACTTCGTACACATTGGAAGCGATACTGTAGTAGGCCAGTCGGGGATCGCGGTACTCAAGCTGAAGTAACAGATGGACGTTGTAGCGCTAATATGGAATGCGGAAGAATATAATTAGAATCACAATGTGCTGCCCCTGTGTGCCTTCACTGCATGTTATGAGCTGACAACTTAGTAATGAGTGTCATGTGTTTTGAAACACTGACAACAGTGGTTGTTGATGGCAAAATTTCAATATTTTCTCACCAGGTTTTGAGCGGCATGGGAGTTATAAATGTGTATTCTGGTGCTGATGTTCAGAGGTCCGGGAGGCACCAGTAAGTTGTATAAATATGGCTGTGTCAACTGCTTCAGGAGGCCATAGCCCGACACACTCCCATCTGCAGCCTCCGGTGGACAGCAATCAGCATGCACTCTGCAAAATCTCACACAAAGTTAAGGTATATTAGTGACCAGTTTTCGGTGGGGGAGAAGAGAAATGCATACGAAATTTGAGGGAGGAAACCTAAAGAAAAGTGGCCACTTAGAAGACCCAAGTATGGACTGGATTTTCTGGCTCAGAATAGGAACAAGTGGCGGCCTATTTTCAACATCGTTGCAAACCAGCTCTTTCCATAAAACGAGAGAAATTCATTGACTAGGTAAGGAACTATCAGCTTCTCAAGAAGGACAGGGTTCGAAAGTTAGTTATTTAGTTAGTCATTCATTTAGGTTAAACATTCGTATTTTTTATTTGTCTCTTTGCCGGTTTGTTTTTTTTCCTGTTCATTTGTCTGTCTGCGGTCACTAATACTTTCCTGCCTTCTTACTGCAACATGGCAATAGACGGAGTTGCGTGACCGCAGTCTTTCTCCTTCCGATTAACTCCAATGATGGAATCCGTATTTATATTATGTATAAAATGGTGCGTGAGTCCCAGAGCCAGCCTGGGTGTGGTGGCAAAGAAAACTCCTTCCTTGCAAAGTGCAAGGCGCTGACATGATATGTATTAAATTCCGTTCCCATTACACAGGGTGTATCTTCTCGCTGTAACATTGATTGTCATGCTGCACAGTTTCCAAGATACACATATTATTACCATTAATTTTTTTTCCATATTTTTCCCCCATTTAGGTCTCACTTGGTGTAACTATTTTTCAGAAATTTTTGACTTGTGTTTTAGTTCTTCAATATGTTGTTTTTCTCCACTCTTAATTCCCGTCTGATATCTAACCATTTTTTACACAAATCCCATTCCCCACTTTCTTGTTTCCGGACGTACAAAACTAGACCTGTCGATTAATTTAACATATTTATTGCCTAAACATAGCTTACAGCCTCCTTTATTCATTTCTGTTGTAAATTCTTCCAGTTTCCAAACTCTTACTTTCAACCAAGCTATCATTCTTTTGTTTCTTTTCCAGCAGTTTTTTGAACCTCATGTAACGCAGCTAGAATGCAGTATCTGTAGGAATATCAGTGCCTGTGTCATCAAAGCCTGAACCTCCCCTGCGTATCGACTGCAGTCGATTCGTTTTTGGAATTCATCCCAGAGTCTGGCTGCAGTGCCTGAGATACCCTGAAGTCCCACAGATCAGTTCATAATAACATCTTTGTATTTGATAATGCACAAACCAAAGTTAAGACGCGCCGATAAAAAAGTACTGAGCCCATTACTCAGTATATGTCACTGTGTAAGGCCAGACGGTGTTAGAATATCGATAAACCTTGTTAAGGATCAAATTTCAATTGCTGGAACCCCCCCCCCTTCAAAGAGAACCAGTCTTAATTCCCAAGACCTTTGCTGCTAGTGCTTGTTTTTGACAAATTATTCGATGCTGGGCCACTCACCATTATGCAGTAAATACTTAAAGTGATCTGGGCTCTAAAATGCTAAAACTCTCGGTGATTTCAGAGTGACCTCGCATAAGGGCACGGTGTATAGGAACTGATTTTAGCCTGTTTATAAATAAAGTGTTGTAACGGACAAAACCATTAAATATTGTACCCTGCTGTGATTACGACATTTTATACAGGGTGTTTCTTTTATCGTGCCCTTGAACATGGCAGATTTATCACTTACAAACCCTTCGTCCGCCACGACATCCCGTGTGAACTGCGGTGCTCAGAACAGCGATAAATAAAGACACTGTACCTTACGCTCGTAACAACGCACGTTATGTACCAACAGACATTTCCGGCAAGGTCAAGGTTTTTTTCTCGTTGTCAAAAGGCCTCGACTGACCCCGAGACTCCTCCAGCCTTCAATTCAATGCGTACCGTAATCTGTCTCCCGGGGGTTAGAGCGGCCAGGGGGTGAAGCTGACCACTTACTGCCATCTAGTACCGAGGTTAAGAATGAGTGGACTTATACCTCCACTCTGCCACATGTCTTCATGGCGTGTACAGGAACTTTACTCAACTTTGTTATGTAACAATGGGAGAGCATTTTAACCGTTTGAAGCCCAATGCTGGTCCTATGCACCACGTGCTGTAACACTCGCAAACCCTGCATTTCTCCCGCACGCTGTGTTTGTGTGTTTCTTACCAGTACGAAAATCAACAACGATTATTTCTGTAAATATTGTAGCCGAGACGGATGTTGTTTTTCTGTCACGTGCCTACAAACGTGTTGATGTACGTAATTCTCCATTAGTTCGTTTCCAGCTCTGTGGCTGGGAAAGAATTTTACAGGATGTTTTTTCCTACTTGACCAATAAGCTCTGGCCCAACGCTCTAGTGAGCTTTTATTATACTTTCTAAAGGTTATTGTCACTGCGATCGTTTGTCTAGCTCCCGTCATCGACAGTTAAACCTCCCCGACACGCGACGTATGACGTAACGCTGGCCGGCGGTTATCGGTCAAGCACGGAAAAAAAACTCTGTATTTGCCCGGATATTTGGCAGCCTATACAGACAGAAGGTACATAAACAGACACTTTTAACCGCACATTAAATGCTGTTCTAGACTGCCTTGACAACATGATCTGAAATAATGATGTTATGTGAGCCAATAAGAAGGATGTGCCATTTAGGTACAGATCTAGTTATATTCATTAGTTTGGTTGTTTGTTTTTGTTAGTTCCTTTCTTTATTTGCCTTTCTTTATTTCCTTCTATCTCTCTCTATCTTAGTTTGTGTTCCTTTCTTCTATCATAGCCCTCTTTCACAACGCGGACATTTCCACAGTCGCAAAGAATGTTGGGTAATACAGAGCTACAAATGACGACACAGTAAGACGAAAGTCTTCTGAATTTTACAAGTCCAGAATCTTGCAAGGCCAATATGTTAATAAAATAATAATGGTAATAGTAACGTTTAGGAAGCAGGGAAGACAGGGTTTTGGTGGGGACACATGATGGAAAGCGACCACTTGGAAGATCTAGGCCTAGATGGGAGGATAATATTAAAATGGATCTTTAACAAGTGGGATGGACAGGCATGAAACTGGATTGGTCTGGCTGAGAGTAGGGACAGGTGGCAGGCTCTTATGAACACGGTAATGAACCTTCGGGTTCCATAAAAAGAGGGGAATTTCTTGACTAGCTGACGAACTGTTAGCTTCTCAGGAAGGACTGTGCCCCATTGAGTTATTTGGTTAGTTACGGGGCAGAACCCTTCCTGAGAACACGATATTTCCACAGCCAGTCAACAAATTCCCAGCATTTTATGGAAACCGAAGGTTCATTACCGCATTCACAACAACCAGCCACTTGTCCCTATCCTGGGACACATTAATTTAGTTCATGTCCTCCTATCCTGTTTATTTTAACCCCATTTTAGTAGTATTCTCCCATCTATGTTCAGGTCTTCAAAACAGCCTCTTTCTTCTAGGTTTCCCCACCAAAACTCTGTGGGCATTTCTCTTTCCCCTTGTACATGCCGCTTATCCCAATCACTTCACTCCCCTTCGTTTGATCACCAGCAAAATATCTGTTGAGTGAAAACCGTAAAGCTCTTCATTATGCATTTTTCTCCAGTCTGCTGCTGCTTCTCACCTCGTATGCACAAACAACAATAAATATCCGCGGCAACACTAAAAACATAACAAACATGGCGGTCCGGTTGGCGGCAATGCTGCTTGGTGCTCGGAAGGTCCAGTGTGGGTCTCAAGTACCGGATATCTATACACGACGGTCGTGGTATTCCTCAGTGTCTCCGAACAAATTTAGATCTGCCTTAAATTTGGACACGGATATTTCTTTTATATCCCGCCTAATTCATTTTCCTTACCACAAAGTATTAGACGCTTTTGGCTCTAGTCATTGCATTTCATATAGGGGGAGTGGAGGAATAACTTCACTTGTTCTTAACACTGACACAAGGACGAGTGAGTGGTCAGCTTCCCAGCCGCTTTACCCCGCGGGAGAGGATCCCTGGCGCCTATTTCAGTAGGAGAAAGGGTGAGCCCCAGGTCAGGTCTTAATGTTTTCGAGAACAGTCATCTCGTGGCCGTACCGGGAATCCTAGACCGAATCCTCCGGCCTGCAGACTAGTCACTGTACCAACTGAGCTATCTCGACTTCTCCGAGTGAGCATTAGGAAGTCATAAGGGACTGAACAATTTGTGTCGCTATAAACGAGTGTTGTTATAGCCGAGGAGTGTAATGTTATGGTTAACACTGGGGAAATAATTGGTACCACAGAAATCTGACGCTATAGGCGAGGTGTCGTATAAACCGATGTCGTTATAAACGGGTTCGGCTGTAATAATTTTATTTTTAAATTCTCGTCAAAAACATTGTTGCTTAATACCTGATTACTGTTCGTCTGAATAGGTCTAGCATCTGGCAGAACAAGAACAGCAGATGGGGCTTTTCTGAAGTTCAGTAGGACGTGTCATACGGTTTGGTAACTGTTATGAATGACATTAGGTGTGATGTTTAGGGGGCTTTTGTCTGCTGAATTAATGGAGATGCTTGCGTGAGTTGCTGGTGACAAACAACTGTATCGAACGAAAGCTTTCTTTACTTCCTGTGTCGACTCAAACATTCTAAAGGCACCACCTTAGGCCCATAACTCAATACACAGGTGCACACAAGCTGCTGAAGCAAATCTACTTTGAATAACTTTTGAAGACATTTCCCTTTCCTCAATTTCGTATTTGGTTATCTATAAAATTATTATACGTAACAATTTTATAAATAACCAAATACGAAAAATTTTGTATTTCATTTTATATATTTATATTTTTACATTTTAACTTTCGGTATAACATCTCACTACATGAAAAATTACCAGCAGTTCTTCTACGTGCAGAATCAGACCGAACGTTAGCAAGTAATCCTTTTATGCAACGACTGATGTACTCCCTCATGATCGATCAGAGGTCCGAAATATGTAGGATTATAAAAAAACACTAATCACCAACAAATGCACAAAGAGAGTTTTATCATCCATTGTAACACACTCCTACATGTTTCGACCCTGCTGGGTCATCTTCAGGGAGAACTTTTTGTTATCGTTACACTAAGGTTACACTTTATATTTACACTGCAGTCCCGGCCTGCACTGCAGGCAGAATTCACGCCTCCAAAAACAACGCAGTACACAGTCAACAGCACATTCTCACTCAAATATAAAGTGCAACCTTAGTGTAACGATAACAAAAAGTTCTCCCTGAAGATGACCCAGCGGGGTCGAAACATGTAGGAGTGGGTTACAATTGACGATAAAACCCTCTATGTGCATTTGTTGGTGATTAGTGTTTTTGTATAATATAGTGCACGGACATGGAACACATTAAATGTAGGATTGTATTGTGTTTTCTCAATATATTATGGCGAATCTGTGACTATTTAAGTACATTTGTTGGTTGATATTAAAGAATCGAAGTATACGCACGGAACGGAAAATATTAAGAAAGCCACTGAGCTGTCAAGGATTGCCGTTTATACAGCATAAGAGCAACATTTTTCTGATGGTTATGTCGTATATTTGTTTAACGAATTCAGACCCGGCCGACCTGTAGGCCAGGAAATCATTCTCTCCCCTTCTGCTTGTTCTGAAGTTGGTACTGACTGGCTGATGCACGGCTTTACTGAAGGTGAGTAGTGATATTAGGAGGTGGTATTTGTAGGTTTTTGTTACTTTAAAAAATGTAACTTTCCAGGCATTTCAAACGCACAGTCCAGTTTATTCTTCTTCGTATGAATAGGAAAGTCGAGCTGCACACGGAGTTAATATCAAAACCATAAATGCACAACTATTGATATAATACAGTGGTGACGAGTTTACTTGCTACCTGTTGGCAAGGGGGTGAAGAGGCAAAGGGTAAGAGGGGAGGCACTGCGCACGCACCACCAACCATTCTCTATTAGTCTCAAAAACTTCCACAGAGACTGGCTCTATGAATGCACTCCCAACTCAGAGAATGTTTTTGAAACATGTATAACGCTGCCTGGCCGTTCCGAGGTGAACCTAGCAGCATCCGCGCCTGGTCGATTGCTGTTATGCTGTACAGGGAAATAACCGTTGTTTGTTCTGAGATCTATACAAAACACATAAATACACTGTGTGGGCAGAACGTAGAATTGTTAAATGTTAAACCTGGTGGTACACAAAGTAACCACTGGGCTTGACAGGGATAAATACAATATCAAGCCCAGAATATTTTAACAATATGACAGTAGGAAGTGTATATACTCACGACGATTGACTGTACACAAAGTCTGTAAAAACACAGAGCAGCACTAAGAACTCCAGTCTAGCCATGTTAACACACTGCTGATCACTATACAGTGCATTTAATTCATCTTTCAACTGAGAAACACCGGGTGCTGTTTGGAATGTGCTGCTATTGGTTGCGACACATCTGTTAGCGTGTAAGGGAGGATGTGTCTCTTTTAATTGAATGGAATTCAAACCGTGACGGCCTCACTTTCCAGACGACCTTTTGAAAGTTGTTGTTCACCTTTTGTTGTAAGTAATGTTTGTGACTCAGGAGTACGACTGTGTCCTTTCAGTTGTTTCGCAGGGGGTATTCAGGCCTTTAGGTGTATATCACAAGGAACAGTTGTACTACTATTAAAAATAGATTGAACTGAAGCGCATTCGTGTTTGTGCGTGCAGGTTAATAGTGTTAATTTTTCTTTTGTCTGGTTTGAACTGTGCATAAATTTGTTTTGGGGATTGTTATAAAACAAAAACCCAAAAAATGGCGACCAAGAGAAAGGGGTGAGTGTGGTGATATAGACTTGTATATTTGATAGTACATATGTTTTCGTCGCAACCGCTGCGTGGCGATAAGAGATCCCTTTTGAAGCTATCAGGTTCAATGCTTTACTCTTGCGTGCATTAAATTAAAACTTATTGTTACATGTCATATTTTTCCTGACCCCTGTCTGCCTATAATTGAGAACTCTTCCCCGGAGCATAAAATGTCAAATTTCATCTCCTCGAGACAAAACACAGAAGACAGTAGGACTTATCTGCGAGGGTGAGTGAAATGGAAACCAAAATGTGAGAAAAAAAATAGAGGCCCCACCGTGTGCTGCTTTTGGCACAGCAAGTCATTAGCATGAGCAGATCTGGGGTTATGTTGAAAAATGACAGCGCTGTGCCTCGTCTGTCTTCAGTAAATTTTCTGTGCATAAAAGTTTTAAAAGTTCTATTTCCTTTACCTGCGTACTTCGATGCAGTTTAACTTTCAAGAGTTTCTTCATTTATTAACTTCATGCATTGAGTTCTTTGCGTATGAACTGATTCATGAGGTGCTGAACAAACTTCATTCGGTTTCAGTTCGTCCGAAATTTCATGCTGCGTCACTGAACATTTGCCTTCCGACGTTTCGAGACAAAGTTGTGTTCCCATTTGCAAAAGTCGACTGCGTAGGTCAGGCTGCGTGGCATAAATGATGACTGAAAAACGGATGAAATAATAAGCTGTGAAGACCTATTTTTACAGTGTCCCATAAAGAACTATGTCACAATCGAAAACAAACTGTGTATAAGTTTAACGACTCCCTGGTCGCATAGAAAATTGCTCACGCTGCCAAGTGGATGTGTGGGGGAAAAGAGAAACATTTACATGATTTCCGTAGGGGAAACTGAAGAATAGCGGCACTTGGAAGACGCAGACGAGGGTGGGAGGATAATATTAAAGCAGATGTTAAAGAAATAAGATTGGAGAGCGTGGACTGGTTTAATCTGCCTCAGAATACAAATAAGTGGAGGGATGTTGTGAACGGGGCAATAAGCTTTGAGTTCCGTAAAAAGCAGGCAAATTCTTGAATAGCTGAGGTAATACTAGCTTCGTAAAAACAACCCTGCTGCGTGGATTTAGGTAGTCTGTCACAACAGATGTGTGGTGATGATTCTCCTACACTTCCGCAGGATGTAAAACAGGCATATAAAGGATTATGATATTCTCTCCTTGTGTCTGGGTTCTGGTTTGTCTTCTCGCACCTACACATCCCTACGTCGCCCTTAGAGTTTCATTATTTTCTTTTAATGATGAGCAAACCTCACTACCCTTGACTCAATCGCTGTGATCACATTCAGTTCCGCGAACGTACTGTTTTTTCTGTCGAGGACGTTGATTCGACGTGACCCAGATCACTCTTCAACTGCGCTCGTACCGCTGCCGCACTAATTACTGCGTAACGAAAGCGATGTGTAGAATCACCGCTGCACTCCCGGCAACCCAGCGACCAATGCATGCGTGACATGTTCATTCCGCTCACCAGATGGTGGTTGTCGCCGCACACCGTCTCATCCATGACTCCCCACTACTTGTACAGCTCTACTCTCGGCCGCATGACGGCCACCACGCTAACGCCACTATTATCAGTGCTGCCAACTCTGGTAATTCGCTCGTCAGTATTTATCCAACGCAAAGTTGCAAGCGAGTGGCAGTAACCAAGCGCAGGCTAATCCAGTAAAGGAGGTGAATATTTTGTTTTTCGCGGGTTCCCGAAAATAATGGTTCCTTTTAAGTGCGATCTTCATGTCGCAAATACGTACAATGGTGATATATATGAGAAAAATAATCACATTAAACATTAATGTCGCAGGGATCATAATTTCGTTGCACAGCCTTCATAGCACTGCGTCTTGCAATGATTTTGATTGGATTTATAAACATTGCTCTGTAACTGAATGTATCTAGAACTCTTAGGTTTGTTTTTATAAAATGAGGTACAAGTGTAACCTAGCTATCGTGCACCTGACGTATGTTGACACGTCTAGTGTGTCTACTAAAGCATAAATGTCATTTAATATTTGCGACTTTAGTTAGTACGCCATTCCGGCCGGTAAATAATCAGTAACCTTTCGGAGGGACATAGGGCCCTGCTATTCAGTGTCAAGTGTTGCTGCTTCTCTTGTGATAGTTTTATATGACGCGGTAATTTTTTTAGAAGGCTTTCATCGAAGGTTGTTAATTTCACGGCAGCTGTGACAGCCACCTCCTGCAGCTATCCGTGGCGTGCCGTAATAACAAGCCAATATGGCTTCCGCGGAGCAAGTGGGGTTGAATAAAACGTGGGAACTTTCGCTATACGAATTGAACCGAACTCCGCAAGATGCAATCACTGATAGCACAGAAATAGCTGTATCTCCAAGAAGCCTTCATAGTGAACTAATGTGTCCGATATGCCTCGATATGTTAAAGAAGACGATGACAACCAAGGAGTGTTTACATAGGTTTTGTTCCGACTGCATCATTACTGCTCTTCGGTCTGGGAATAAGGAGTGTCCAACATGCCGGAAAAAGTTGGTGTCTAAACGATCTTTAAGGCCTGATCCTAACTTTGATTTGTTAATTTCTAAAATTTACCCCAGCCGTGATGAATATGAAGCGCATCAGGAACGAGTGTTGGCAAAATTAAACAAGAGTCACAGTCAGGCAGCTTTAGTGAACTCGATAACAGAAGGTATCAAGATTCAGTTACAGAACAGGCCACAGCGAGCAAGAAAAACAGCAAATGAACCAGAGACAACACCTAACAATACACCTAACACAAGTGCTCCATCTACACCAACACCTATACAGAACGAAATACGCGAACCCATTTCAGTTCCTGTGCCATCAGCTCTTTCCACATCTCTTCCGGCATCAGCACCACTAACTGTACCCCCAGGCTCTGCTTCAGCACAGCCAGCAACGTTATCACAACCTGTACCTCCACATACAAACCAAATTTCCCAACCAAGTCAACCCCAATCCTCACAGCCCCCAGTACAGAGCTCATTACATCCAAAGCCTCCAAAGAGGGCAAAATCTTTGCATAATTCTGAAAATGAGTCTGCTGGTTCTAGCATTGAAGCAGGTGGTCAGGATTCGTCAGTTGGAGAAGGTGATGGCCCTTCAGAGCCCATAATGATAAATGAGATTGAACTAGTGTTCAAGCCACACCCAACGGAAATGGGTGGAGACAATTCCCTGATTAAGGCACTGAAAGAGAACTCTGTCAGATACATCAAAACTACTGCAAATGCATCAGGTAAAGATTTTATAAAAATGACAGTGTGGTATATGTACTATTTGTTACTCTGGATTCTGTCTTCGATTTCCAATGATCTTTCTGAGAGAAGGGTGAGACCTGAGGGTAAGAAAATAACTGTGCCTAGTATATCACATGTTTTATCCCCTTGGATTGCCAGAATTTCATGTTTATCTGGTATGATATGTGTAGTGAAAGAATAAGGTTAAAATTATGGTGGTTTGTGAAGTGATACAGGCATCATCAATTCAGTGAAAAAGTTCCAAAAATAGCAGTGTTACAGTTTTTTATATTTAGAGGCGACTTTATTCTTGTTATTTTGTGGCACCGAATTGCTGACTTGTGTACTTTGGAATGCCAGTTAAATATTCTACAGTTTAACCCTTTAAAGACGAAGCCTATCTGTTTTATATTAGGACTCAGTGCATACCACGCTGTAAACACTCTCCACTTCAGTTATAAAAACCAATCTCTTAATGTGTTATAAGGCAAAAGTTGCTGTTTGTTCTGAGATCCGTACAAAACGCATAAATGCAATGTGTGCACCACGTAGAATTTTTTAATATTTAACCTGGTGGTACATAAAGTTACCGCTAGGCTTTAAAAGGTTAAGGCATTGCTTCCAACCGTAACATCTTTCAGGTTTGCACAAGTAATTGTGGAATAAAAAAAGTGTTGATATACTGCAAGCAGTTTCAAATATTGCGTGAAGTATTTTGGGAATTTGTGCCCTGCAGTTGGCCATACTGGAGTAGTCTCCATACACTGCTAGCTGCCTTTTGTTTTGTTTTGGTCGGTTCTGGTTTAAGGTTGTATTTAATCATACTGTGTCTGTGTTTTCGTCATACTTTTACGGGTTTGCGTTATTGGTGGCAGCCAAAGGCAGGCTGTATGCCAGCAAGAGAAAAAGAGCAGTGTGGCAATAATACAAAAAAAAAAAAAGCAGGAAACAAATTTTTGGTTTTGTTTTCTCTTACAATGTAAGCTGACTTCCATATATGTATATCAGCTCTTTAAAAATAATTTTTTTGACAGTAATTTAGTAGTAATTGAATTGCATTTCCTGATGTTAACTTGTTGTGGCCTGTAAACTTTTTCATAGCTGGTGGTTCCTTTGGATATGAAAAGCTGTTTTAAGGGTTTGTGTCTGGAAAGGAGGTTGGGAAAGACTGGGTTTAGATTTTGTATTGTGCGTGACCGGAGACCTGGATTTATAACTCGTAGCTGCTTAGTGTCTGTATGTATTTGCATTGTTTGCAGTGGATCATCTGAGCAAGTACCTGGCAATGCGTCTTACCCTAGACCTAGATTCAGAGCTCCCAGAGACATACCGGCTTCTCAATTTCTGTATCTATATTGCACCGACACCCGGACAGCTTGTAGTCCTCAGTGGTAATCAGACCCTACGCCAAGTGAATGACAAATTCTGGAAAGTAAACAAACCACTTGAAATGTTTTATTCTTGGAAGAAATCCTAGGGATAGGATCACCACCGGTGTACCGGGAGAGATATTAGGAAGTGATATCAAGTAAGTGACACATTACTAGAATATTAGATAGTTGATCAGTCTTGTGTACTTAATAATGTTCTGTCTTTAGTGTCATTTTAATAAATTTTAATGTAACACATTTGGTTGATATGTTGAGTATGTATCAGTTACAAATTTTAAACAGTGGAATTATAGTAAGTCCATAGAGCAAAACAACATGAACAGAGCATTTTTTTTCTTCCATAAGAATTAAATTAAATGCCAAATAAAACAACTTTGATCAATATCTGGCCAACATTCATTGAATTTTTCACCACTAAAATTTGTCAGTTTTGAAACACAGTGGTGTTGTTCAGGGTAACATTAAAGAGGGACTGCATGTTTGAATTTAGTTCAGCCTCACTGTGTGGTATAACAAGATATTTTTTATCTTTTTGTGTTAATGTACTGAAATTAAATGTGTCACTGCAGAATGGCTGATGCGTCTTTCATAATGTACAGACATTCTTCATGGCAGGGTACACCCGTCACCTCAGGCTGACATATTAGAGAGGCCAGTGTCAAAATGTGGTTGTACAGTATGTTTCTTTTATCGGTGTCCTGAGCACTGCAGCTGTTATGGGATGTCTGGCCAGATAGAAGGCTTCTGTTTAGTAAAGGTTCTGTGCTTGCTCAGCAGTGTTGGCTGTGTGATCTGTAGTGGTGTTGTCAGTTGGTGTCATGTGCTTTTAGCCCACCCTCCTTTTCTAAAAGGCAGAAGTGTAGCTGCTGAGGTCACTGTGTCATCTGTGAACTTATTATGAACAGAATGTTTCTGCTTGAAATGTATCAGATGCAACTCAAAAGTTCTGCATAATTGCAGTCTTCATAATTTTAGACTAACAATGTTACAAACAATGCAGATGTGTTTATGATCTATCTTTGAACCAACTTTTACATGCTGTTGCCATCTAACATAGAGGGAAAAGTCATGTTATTTTATGTTCTGTAAATATACTACTTTAATCACAGGTGGATATTTTTCCAAGTTATTTTGCATACATCACTTCAGGACTCTAAAATAAATTACACTAGTGGCAGCCCCACCTCGAAAGTTTGCAGGGCCACCATGCTGTTACTACTGATACCAGAAAGTTACAAAGCATGGTGATTCAAGTCTTTTAGGATTGTACCTTCCAAAGGCACCATGATCGTTAAAAACATTGGAAACTACTCACCTAGTGACGGAATGTCAGATCCCATAAAACTGAATCTTCGGCAGCACTGCCATGGGAATCTCAAAACTTGCATGGAAAGTATGGTGGTTTTACAGTGGCCTCGAGTGGCATGATGGTCATGGCAAATTATATTAAAATTATTCAGCCGGTTGAAAAATCAAAATGAGGGTCATACAGATAGCACAGTGCTCATATTGGTCACCTTATTTTGCATTTAAGGTGGGAAAGTAGGTGAAATATTTGGCCTAAACTTAATTGTAGAAATAACAGATGTCAATAACAAATTGATTCTGAAACAATTTTTCTGTTGCAGAATGGATGAAAGGTGTTTCAGGCACTCACTAAAATGTACAAAGGATACATTGAAAATGATATATTTCTTCCGAGCTGCATCAGCCATAACATGTACTATGTAAGAAAGTATATATAAATACTATATAAGAAACTCTAGATTACAGTCACTGGGCCTTGTGACATTTGGTAGATAAGAACCAGTGTTTTGTAGCAACTTGCTGGCTTCATGAAGCTCAAGTTGTCTGGCTAGTGACACCATGTGGTTTAGTAGAATAGGTACCAAGTTTCAGGGAAACCTGCTGACCCTCCAGCAGCAGACAGCAGTGCAAGAGTTAATATACTCATGGTGATGTTGCGCAAAGGATTCAAATCATCTGGAATGAGATGCTGTGTCACTGGGTGTGCAGTTCCCAGCATTTCAGAAGCTCTTGAACCTGAAGGCAAAGGCACTGTGATCTTTGAACTAATGGAACTGAGTGGTAAGGCAGAAAGTATGGAAGATTTTTGTATGTGAAATGGGAATCATCAAGCAGAGTACAAATGAAAAATTTGGTAGGGCACTCAGTGAAGGAAGTGACACAGGCAGTTGATTTCTGTATTGAGGACTGATAACAACATTGGAGATGAGTTGGCTGATAAAATTGATGAGGCCCTAAGTGAAGTAGGTGATGCAGGCAGTTGGCTTCTTTGTTGATGATCAATAATTGTGTTGGAGATGAGTTGGCTGATAAAATTGATGAGGCCCTAAGTGAAGTAGGTGGTGCAGGCAGTTGACTTCTTTGTTGATGATCAATAATTGTGTTGGAGATGAGTTGGCTGATAAAATTGATGAGGCCCTAAGTGAAGTAGGTGATGCAGGCAGTTGGCTTCTTTGTTGATGATCAATAATTGTGTTGGAGATGAGTTGGCTGATAAAATTGATGAGGTACTGAGTGAAGTAGATGACACAGGTAGTTGACTTCTTTGTTGATGATCGATAACTACATTGGAGATAAGTTGACAGATAAGATTGATGAGGCCCTGAGTGAAGTAGGTGATGCGGGCAGTTGACTTCTTTATTGATGATCGGTAACTACATTGGATGTAAGTTGGCTGATAAAATTGGGAAGGCTGTGAGTGAAGTAGGTGATGTGGTCAGTTGACTTCTTTATTGATGATCGGTAACTACAATGGAGATAAGTTGGCTGATAAAATTGATGGGACACTGATTGAAAGTAGGTGATGCATGTAGTTGAATTTTTTTATTGATTATCAATAACTGCATTGGAGGTAAGTTGGCTGATAAAATTGATGAGGCACTGAGTGAAGTAAGTGATGCAGGCAGTTAACTTCATTACTGGTGATCAGTAACTACACTGGAGATAAGCTGGCTGATAAAATTGCTTGCATTGACTGTGTGCTGCTTCTCTTTATTTCGTGTAACCTGCGTTTTGCTCTATCTGAAATATAGTAGTGTCCTTGAAGTTAATGTTATTGTCTGTTTTAAGCCTAAGTAACCAGACTGCAACCATTCCAAAACTGCATTGCCATGGTCCACTTTGAAAATGATTTCTCAAGGCCATGGTTTGACACGTCACAGCTGGCTTGTGGTCCATGCAGTCACAGTCCAGTCCTGAGTGTCAGCCTGTAAACTCATGTTGGGCATTTTAGGACTTTGCCACTAATTATTGTCTTTAATTACTGTTGTGTTATGTTATTGTTTCTCAGTGTTTTTTCACTGTCTGGTACATTCACAAAGGATATTGCAGAAGCAGAGTTCTGGAAACAAGGGTATTGTTGCTTGGTTTGGGACAGTAAATTTTAGAGTGTTATCATCTGTAAAGACATCGCTGATATTTTAAAAGAATCCCAGTCCATTTGTAGGTGTCTGATATGCCTTTGTAATGGAGAATTACAGTCATATCAGTGATCTTTCCAGACACTGTATTATGTTTTACTTGTGGAGATTTTAGACTGCTCACTGAACAGATAATCTGACAGCCTTATCCTTCTGTCAAGATTGATTACTATAGGCATCTTCTACCTGTAGTCCAAAGCACAGAGTAATTATTTTACCTGATCTGTATTATTGGTCACTTCCCACCACTGTTCCAACATGTGTGTGGCTGCGGAGTTGGGTGTGTTTTGTGTAATAACCAAGCTGACAGAAAGTCAGAAACAGTATTGGTCGGAAAAAATAAGGGCCATGTGTCAGGAATCAGCTAGTGTAGCTACAGAAATTGACAGAAATGAGCTGGTGTAACCACATTGTTGCCAGTTGTTACAGATAAAAGTGAAAGTAAGTGAAAATGGTCATAGTTAAGTACTTCACTCTTTTCATAAAGTGACTTTCAGTATATTCTGTATAATTTAGTGGCAATAAGGATATAGAACAGTGATTCTGTACCTTACACATCTTGTTTTATGTAGGTCATTCTGTCAGAAAACCATTGTTCAGTCTGTACCAACCAGATGAGCAAGTCCTGTGAGTTCTTCTTGTCCCACTAATTGAGAACCAGCATAGAACTTTGTCCCTGCAGAAATGTTAGTGAGAGGATGAGGTAGTCCATCTGTCTACCTGACAAAGATGCCGAAAAGGCTGTAGAAAGTGGCCTTTCCTGCAGCACTTTGGTGGCAGACTATCTTCCGTAAGCTTGGCCATTAAGGATCTGGGAGTAGTATTATGGAAAGCACGAGGCACATTGGCTGTTGACAGCACACTTCCTCCGTGTGTGTGTGAATGCAGACTGGAACTGGGAATGTGATGTGAGGTGAAAGGGTTGCTGTCATAAAGGAGGAGCCTGACCAATTTGTCTCGTGTGGGACATGGCCCTGCTTGGCAGTCCATTGCCTTATGGCACGAAGCCATTGATAATCTTGTTGATGTTTCCTTATCGCTTTTTTCCCATCACCTGATCATCCTGCAGTTCAAGGGCATCATCATCTAGGACATCCTTTTAGTATGATGCCTGGCTGGCAGTCTAGAGGTGTGTCATTTGTAGCAGGGTTTGGGCAGGTCAGTCATAAAACAATTCAGGAATTTCTGAGTGTGATATGTTTCATGCACTTCTTTTTAGAATGGGAAGGAGTCGGGAGATCAGTATAACTGAAGAATTGAAACAACATTTGTAGAAATTTGGCAGAAAGAGAAAATGGTAAATTTTGTAGAGGTAGATGTTGGAGTAGAGTCTTTTTGCATTACAGTGTCAAGAGCTTGTTATAAAGTTAAATTTGCTCTGTGTGTGTTCAACATAGGGGTGCACAGTTTGTACTGCGGCATGTAAGCATGGTCACCATCTAATCCTTCAGTGTTACTGGGATTTAAGTTCCAACAGCTTTGCAGGCTAGCAGAGTTTTAAGTTCAAGTTTTCCAAAAATGCATTCACTCAGTATGGTGCAGAGAGGCATGTGATGTGAGGAAAGAAGGGCCACGCAGCGCGCGGAGGCTGATGTTGAAGGAGGGTTAATCAGGATCCCGGTATATCGTATGCATATAATCTGGGTGTGTTCATGACAAGAAAAATATACCAAATACGGGTGTAAGAAATTCAGTATGGTCTTTACCTACATTAGTTGCCATGAATACTTTTTATCTCGGTGTGCTTGTGTCTTGCCTGTGAGGTCATTGCTGCCTTTGAACTTGATATGTCTTGCTGGCTTCGAAGTTGTTCTATCAGTGCTGCTGCAGATCACAGTCTTCTGGGGATGATGCCTTGTCACTGGGTAAGTAGTTCCTGACGTGTCAGAGGATTGTAGTACCTTAATCTTCAGGGTCAGGCTTCGCTATGATCCTTTGAAATGTCAGAAATTACTCACCCAATGACACAGCGTCACACCCAACAAGAGTGGAAGCTTGGTGCATCTTTTTGAGAAGGCATGTCTCCACTGCAGTTAGAGATTTTGTGTGTATGTCGCAGCAGTATTAGCAGCAAAGTTTTTGGTTTGCAAAGTGAATAGAAGAACCCAGTACATTGAGAATTATGTTAGTATGTTTGTTTAATTGTACTGTGATGAAGGGTGTGCCTTCCACATCATGTAATCAGTATATGAATGTGTTTAGTAATGGTTCGCTAGACCATGGTTTCTCAAACTGTGGTGCATGGCCTTAATAAAAAATTGAAATATAAAAGAAGGGTAAACATTTAAAAAAATAAACATAAGGCGCATACATTTGCCAGTACTCAGCACTGCTGGAAACATTGTGTAACTCATCCCCACTGTCAGCCAGTGTTTCCAATTTCAGCTTTTTTGTTTAAATAGAAAAAATATTGGTGGTAGATTGAAACTGTTAAATTTAATTTAGTGGTAAGCCAGTGAAAAGGTTTGGGAACGCCTGCCCTATGTTGTTAAAATTAAATGAGAACGCATTACAGTATTAAATGTAACTCACTTATTCCACCGAAGTACCATTCTTTTTTTAGTTGCTCCCCAAGCACATGTATGCATTTGTCCCATCTTGGCGTGAATTTTAAAACCATTTAAAGGCCAGTGGCAAGTATGTGTACCGCCTGTTGTAACATTAAGAGACCTTGCATTTTTGGACTTTTGCACATAATTTTAAGGTGTGTTAGACACCGAGGGTCAGTTCATTATATCACACGTGTTTGATGTGTGTGTCTATGTAGGTCTGTGTACTTTGTTAATTTTTTACATGCACATTTAATCCTTCAGTGCCCAGTGGTTACGTTATGTACCAGCTCATTTAACATGCAGATATTCTACATTCTGCCCACACAGTGTATTTATGTGTTTTGTATGGATCTCGGAACAAACGGCAATTATTTCCCTAGGCAGCATTAACTGACTGGTTTTTATAACCGAGAGAGAGAGTGTTTACTGCACAGTATGACCTGGATCTTTATATATGATTCAGATTAATCTTATTATTTGAAGGTTTAATGCACTTCATAGACAGTGTAAATTACAACATGAAACTGCATGAAATGAACACTCAGACATTCTTACATTCTTACGTGTTGTATAATTCCGGATGTGACATTAAATACATACAGGATGACAGGATGTCATAAGAGTCACTTAAGATGAGATTGTGCTTACATTCCAGGGAAACAGTGTTTTATTTACAGGCCGTCACCAGCAGAAAGTAATGCATTGTGTACACACATGAATGACGCAACAGCTAATAGGAAGAAGAGTTATTGTCATTACAGTTATATAATTTATTGTGTCAGTAATGCGACTTCTAGGGAACCCAGTGTTTTATTATTTGCCTGTGTCATTTTTCGTAGTAATGAAATAAATGTGCACTAAACTGCATATGGTTATCAGGCAGCGAAATGGTGGTGGACCTAGATGACTTTGGATATTGTACAGTCTTGTAGTAACATGTTGACAGACAGGATAGAAAGAAGTGGGGAGGTGTGAAGGTGATATGTTGTCAATAACTTGACTGTAGTGTTTACCTTATGTAGATAGTTACAAAACCTGAGAAATGATGAAATAGCATGTAAGACACTGTATTTTCAATATGTACCTGTACAGAGTAACAGAAACTATAAGCATGATATATGTCCTTATTGTATCATGTATATTTTTATTATTCAAGGAAACCATTGTGTGCTTCATGAAGTATATTTCTGTGTTAGAAAAAGTAATCTGCTGTATATAAACTTATGCCATATGTAAAAGTCACAGAATTTGTAGTGCCTTGTAAATACATGTCATTCTATCCATGTGATTTTATTAAGATTTGTGTATTCCCTGCTGTTAAAAATATGTGTAACTATTTCACTATGTGTTCTCATTAAGCAGGCATATGAGTGCATTCGGTACTGTTTCATTTATTTTTTACATCTAATTTTGGCAGAAAATTGCCATCATCAGGAACAAATATGTATCTAAAAATTATAGTGATAACTGTGTAAGTTTGTTTTAATTGAAGTTGGTTAGAGTCGTCACTTTTGTTGAATTTTATGTCTTTTTTCACGTATGTATTGATTTGTGGCAGTGTACTCTTTGGAATGCCAGTGCTCCACTGGATTTTGATGTACAAACAAATGCTGACAGTTTTGTTATGTAATTTCTAGTATAGAGATGGAATATGTTTATGTGCTGAAGCTGTTGCAAAAAATAAATGATACAGTACTGGACACATGTTATATGTAATAAGAACATATAATAATTAATTAAATATTTTACAGCTTGATGCAGACCATGCAATGACACATGTAACAGCCTGTCATATCAACTTACCCACACACTTTTGTCAGCCCACACACTTCACACATATTGAAAAAAATGAACAGAAACCAGTTGTATATCTTTATGTTGGTGGGCTGTGGTGCTGCAGTAGTTACTGGGCCTCCAGACTCATTTTTGTGATACACCTGGTATATGAATGTGGTTTTCTAGAGGGCCAGTAATTACAGTATATTTTAAATGCCAACAGGTATAATGTGACAGCCATATTAACTGAGGGTGTATGCAATGTGTTCGTGATTTATGTGGCTGAAACCCCACATTTAACATGTCCATTGAAAGTGTCATTTTAAATTATGTGTAGGAAGCATCACATGATGATCTCCTATAGGTGCATTCCTTACCTGTCACACAGAATGATGCAATCATAGTTCATTGAGGTCCCCTAGCCCATACTGTTTGTGTTAAATCACACATTTTGTTTTGCAGTAGGATGTAGCACTTGGACGAGGCGTAACATCCAGCAGGTGGTTTAAGAATCCATCAGTCAGAAGTTATTCACGGGATAAGTTGATCTGTGATGGCAGCAACATTAGAAACATTATCTCACAAACAGGCTTGTAGTCTGATTTCCTTTTTGTGTGTGAAACGTGTTTCTCCCCTTGAAATTTACTGCCGATTGATAGAGGTGTATGATGATGGCATAACGAGAGTGCAGCATGTCACAGAATGGTGCACAGAGTTTGTCAATGGTCGAACAGACATCCACAGTGATGATGGCACCAGTCTGTCTGACATATCAGTGGTGTTCACAAATGCACAGTGAGTGGAGGAATGGATTTTGCAAAATGAGGAGTCACAATTCAAGGTTTATTTGCTGTGTTGGAGACACCAGTTACACAGTAATCATGAAGTGGAAGTGGCTGTACATAAAGTCATGTGAATGCAAGAGCCAGATTTCGACCATGGTAGAATTTTTAAGGTTATGCCAAGATTGAGCAAATACATCAATATGCTTGGGCATTATTTTGAAGAATAATGATACTCAGTGGAATAAATGAGCTACACATAAAATTATAATGACTTCTCACTTGAGTTTTGTGATGTAGGGTCTTGTACTCACTGAACATACTTCGTTAAGATGCTAGTGTAACAGGAGGGATTTGTTTCCTTAGCTATAGAGGCATGCACCAATAAACAATAGCAGCGCACTTGCCACAGATGTATAAAACTTGGCACCCTGGCACATATTTCATTTATTCCTCAAAAAGTGTCCAAAAAATGTACATATTGTTTAACACTCATCCCTTGATGCTTTTTTGTTGACATATACGTCAGTGGCCATAACAGTTTGTCATATGGCCTGAGGCATTTCCAATGTACAGAATAGCCAAGCCACTGTCTATGATGTGCTGTAGTGCCCTGAAGGTACACTTGTTATGAATTTTCATCTTTATAATGAATATTAAGTTGTTAGACACTCCTTACAAAGTGAAAAATGAATGTGTTATGTGAAGATTGTGTCTGTCAGCTTGTTACTGAGTTGTGACAACCATTAGACAGGTTTTCATGAAAGTCAGTATATAAATTCTTTACAAAACACACGTGTTCAGCACTTACTGTCAGACACATTATTTATGTCAGTGTATGTACAAACACAGCTTTGTGCAACATTTACAATCAGATGTATGATTACAGTCATTTCTTGTAAATTCATCTACAGATTAGGTTTACATGAACTTAAATCTTAAAAATGGATGATGAGATCCAGCATTATGTCTTCTTGGACACATTGCAGGTTGCTGTGTGCATTTTTACCTCTTAATTTAATTACATTTCAGTTCCACTTACTGGGTGTGTTCGTATGGTATTGTTTTTGCCTACGGTACATTCTAGCATTAGTATTACTGTCAACAGTAGGCATAAAGTGATGGTGGGCCAAATATTACGTATCCCACGTATTTCATGAGGGCTGTCGCTGAAGGTTTTCTGGCAGTAAAATTATTTAGGAAACTGTAAGTAGATTAATTACATGTACTTCAGATACTTCGGTCCAGAATTTTTTGTCTTAACGTTTGGTGTCTAAAGGGAGCTTTCACATTGGACATTACTTAAGGTTGGTTTCAAATGGCCCCTCGCAAATGGAAGACAACACGATACCGGTATGTGTACGACGGGCCGATGCGATACGATAACGCAGTGGGCTGTGTTGTTTGTCACTCAGTCGTAAACGTGTCACCACGGATGTATGATCGTGTTACAGAGGGCAGAGTACCACATGCCTTATATTTGTTTTCTCATGCACGTGTTAGGTTACATATGCATGAGTGAGGAAGCAAATATTAACTGTGTTGGGCACTCAATTTGTGCGACTGGGAAGATCCTGCTTATACATGAAAAGACGAAATTCTTCTAGTGTGGGAAAACGGTGAGAAACGATTCAGTGAATCAGGTAAGACAATGGATTGCTGAATGTAATGTAATTGATTTAAGAACGTAACATAGGCTTACTGTCATGGGAACCAGAATACTGTTTCTGTTACAATTTATGGCATGTTAATGCTGAAGCACTGCATATGGTATGAGTGGATCACCTGTTGTGTCGTATGTATCATATTGTCACTGCATTGCCATCGAAAGTAGCGTGCTGTGTGAGAGAGGCCCAAGAATACTGAGGTTAACACGCATAGTACTCTAATTTTGCCTGTTGGTTTATATGGGTGTGAAACTTGGTCTCTCACATTACGGATAGAACATAGGCTGAGGGTGTTTGAGGAGGCTATTTAGGATAACTATTAGGATAGCTGTGGGTTGAAGTTGGCCAGCCATGCTATAAATTATGTGCAGAGATTTGCTAAATGAAAGGTAATTATGTATAGCTAAATTTTCTGTGCCCACATAAATATTGGGCCGTGGCGAGAATGATTGATAACAGAGTAGAAGGAATGTATAAGAAAAGATGGGTTTTCTAACCTAAATCATGTTGTGTGCCAGCATAATAATTATAATTCCTTAATTCAAGAATACTATGCATCACAGAAGGATGACAGGTGTCCTTCATTGACACATTCTTCATTGTTACTGGTTTGTTCAGTTGCTTACTGTATAAATATGGATGATATATGTCCAGTGACATGAGAGAGAATAATGTGACCCACGGTAAATACTGGTCTATTTGTACTTCATTGCAATGTCCCACTTAGCACAATCCTGGTCATATGAGTGCCTTTAGATTTGGAATTACCTAAATGTATAAGCAGACAAAAATTATTGATGCAAGTGCTGGGTTTTTATTTAGTCTGTAGGTTATGGTGAAGAACTCTTAAAACATTCAGACCCAATGCCTAAATATCACATGAGCGAAACATGACGTACAATTTACTTTTATTTTGTGTATGGTACAGTAAAACTAGTACTGCACCCACTGTGATACGTTTGTGTTTCCTACCTATCACCGGAGTAGTTTCTCACTTTAATTACCAGGTGCACATGCATGCAGCAGTCAATATACGTGTTAGATTTAACATACGCGCTTTCATAGTCGATTTTGGCACTGCCGAAACCCCATTGAGCTCTTATCTGTGCTACTGAGAAGCTTGGAAGATGAAGTAACCATTATATATACATGGCCACGTGGAAAATTCTGAGCTGCAGTTTTGAATTATTGAAGGAAGGAAGCTGTAGAAATAATGAATGTGTGTAACAACAATAGTAGATGATTGATGTGTGCAAATGTTTGAGCTAAGGTGTTTTCAGTTTGAAGTTTTGGAACATGAGAGGTAAAATTCTGCAGCAGTAGTTGGGTAGTTTGTCAACAGTAAAATTAAAAAATATCAAAATAACATTGAATATTAAGGCTTGTACAGTCCTGGGGAATGGAAAATAGAGGTTAAGATATGTTCTTTTTGAAACATTCCTTTTTAAGCATTCAATTCCATATGACCTCAAGACAGAGGTATTAAGCTGCAAGAATGGAATGATGTGTGCTATGTTCCCTGAGCTGTTCATGTTTATTTATGGTACAAGATCACCTGTGGTGAGGTACAGCTACTTAGATTTGTCCAACTCTGATGCACAGTTTCGTTCATCATGTTAGTAACCAACTGTCTTATTTCTGACTTTTCTGACAGAAATGTCTAAATCAAATGTGTAGGGGCAGGGAGAGTAATTCTGAGCATTACTTTATCATGAAACATGTATGTGATGTAAATGTCTGAACAGGGCACAAAGGGCCTGCCAAGGCCTACATGTAGTGGGACCATAAGGGCTCGACCCACACTTACTCATTACAAATGTCCGAACACGTGTTGCAATTTGTTGGTACATGAGGAGCTACAACATAAATATTATGCACCATTTCAGCATGGATTGGCACTATTTCCACATGATTGATGTTTGGTGTTACGTGGAAACTGACAATGGCGTTATTCCTGGTCATGTTACAGGCATATCAATGTTACTAACTGTAGGAATTTCAACGTGGGTCGACAGATGAAACGTATTTATGATTACCGAATTTTTGGAGGTTTTGGAATCAAAATAGTAGCCAATTTAGAAACATCAATGAAGTATAATATAGTAGAGCGTACTGTTTTGTAACAACTTTTGGTTAACTGTAAATGTCTTCATGTTATTTTTATTGCTGACATTGGGGTGGATAAGTTGCGGTGATGGAGCCTTGAAAAAGAATTTAAAATCGGTTTTCTGGCAAATAATTCAATTACTGTGTGGTGTGACACCTTCTAGCTTTGCTTATGAAACTCTTTGGATTGTATTGATGCAGCAGGTGGATATACTATATGCATCTGCTTCTAATTAGACACGTGTAAAGAAACATCGATGTTCTGACTTGTGTGCACATAAAATTTGGTATTTAACCAGACTTCTGAAGAGACTTTCTTGTGTGTTTTCTGAAATTGTCCCAGGATAGCTGATCTTTAAATTCTGCCCATGAATAACAGAAGGACCCTGATTTAGAGATAGAGTAACTAAGAACTTGATGTGATATGTTTCTTTCTAAATATTTTCTAGCTATCGCGGTTATGTTTGTTTTTACAATTCTTTGTCAGAATCGTTGATTTGCAATGATGCGTGCTGGTTGTCTTTTTTAAAATTCCCCGCCATTCATTACCCACAATTTGTTTGGTCTCCCTTTCCGTATTGTGATTGGTTGTAGGTAGTGTGCGAAAAAAATGGGGGGAACGTACCAGTGAGGCCAACGTGGGAAATAAGTCACTATGTGTAGGAGATGACGAGATTTGTTTGGCGACACAAAGACATTTTACTGTATCCACTATTTTTTTAAGTTTCCAGAATCAGACTAAGGACAAACGTTGACATCTCCATGTTAAAGTGTCTTTGTGCGTGTGAGTTAATACAGTTGCTTTATGTGGTGTCAGAGATGAGCGCAAATTTGAGTTTGGGTTAGTTATAAACTGAAAAATTAAATCCTGTAGATGGTGCTTGTTACGAGGACACGAGTGCGGTTTATGCAGTTATAACCCCTATAAAAAACCCAAAGCTACGTGTGAAACGACGGGACATTCTGTCTTTTAAACAATATAAATTTAGAATAATGGAAAGAATGAATCACTCTAACAGCCAAACAACAATCTTTATTATGTTAAAAGTTAAAAAGATAAAAGATATATCTTTTTAACTTTTAACACAATAAAGATTGTTGTTTGGCTGTTAGACTGATTCATTCTTTCCATTATTCTGAACACAGCCAACGGGGACAATGAATGTTAAATTAATATAAATTTAAGTTATGGATTTGTTATGGGGATCCACCTCACCGCTCGCTCTCTCTAGAAACTTTCTTCACGAGGTCATGGCCACCCTGTTCGTGCCAATGGTGTAGAGCAAGTGTTTGGCGGTTAATACGTGATTAATGTTTTCGTGCTCGTGGGTGTAATGGGATTTGTATGTGAATTGTGACTTGTAAGTAGTAACAAATCTTATTTCATGTTGTAAATCCTGTGATAATTTTGTGTGGCTTTGAAGTCGGTAGTTCATTACTAGATTCGCTAGTCGGATTGAAAGGCACCAATATGAAAAAACATATTACTAGCACCAGTGACAAAATACATAATTTCTGCATCCCATATTTTAATAGTTTAAAATGAGAGGAGCCGGTAAAAATGCCCTGTGATTAAACACCATGCCAGGAATGTCATGTTGGGCATTAGGAGTACAGATCCAGTCATTAAACTTCAGTGATAGATGGGAGCGAGTGTTCGCTGCTTGTGAGTTGTGCGTTTCAGTGATGTAACTGAAACAGCATATACAATATTTATCGAGCCAATGCAGTATATTTCATTGGAATAAAATGCATTGATTGGACAAGTATTGTATTTGACTAATAATCATGCGGTGTATGAGCAACATAAACGAAACACCATACCTAGCATTGACCGCGCTTGCGCTACAAGCAGTGCAATTCTGGTTGAAATCGGTCAGTAATGAAGGGCATGTTACCGGGATGCCAAAGTAGTTTTTCCTCTCTATCTCGCCTTGCAGTACAGTGATGTAACTGAAATACCATATACAATATTTGTCCAAACAGTGCATTATATTCCATTGGAATAAAGCGCATTGGTTGAACTAATATTGTATTTGACTAATAATCATGCACGGTATGAGCAATAAAAAACGAAACACCATACCTAGCACTGACCACACATGTGCTACAAGCAGTGCAAGTTTGGTTGAAATCAGTCAATAATGATGGGCCCTTTACTTGGAAGCCAAAGGAGATTTTGGTCTGTATTTTCCATTGCATTGCAGTGATGTAACTGAAACACCATATACAATATTTATCCAACCAGTGCACAATGTTCTGTTGGAATAAAGTGCATTGGTTGGACAAATATTGTATTTGACTGATTATCATGCACGGTATGAGCAATATAAAAAATGAAACACCATACCTAGCACTGACTGCATGTATGCTACAAGCAGTGCAAGTTTGATTGAAGTCGCACAATGGTGATGGGCCCTTTACGTGGAAGCCGGAGGAGTTTTTTGTCCCTGTTTTGCCTTGTATTGCAGTGATGTAATTAATCACCATACCTAGCACTGACCTCGCATGTGCTACAAGCAGTGCAAGTCCAGTTGAAATCTATCAAAAGTGATGGACCGTTTACTGGGAGGCCAAAATTGTTTTTCATTTTTATCTCTCCTAGCATTTCAGTGTTGTAACTGAAACACCACACCTCACACTGTCTGTGCATGCGCTATGAGCAGTGCAGCTTTTGGGTGAAATCAGTCAATAATGAAGGGCACTTTATTTGTAGTCCAAAGTAGTGTTTTGTCTGCATGCGTTTTCTGTGGATTATCTAAAGTGGGAAGTAAAGTTAATAAACTGGTAATGAGAGACCCCATAGCTACTCCTTCTGAGGAGATGAAAAATAGTGTGTCATATTTGAAGTAAATTTGATGGATTAAAAACTTTTGTTGAAAAATTATTTATCAGATTTTTATAATATCTCAAGATTCCAAGGTTGACGCAGTGAAAGGTGCACCATATCCGTAGGTGTATGTAGGGCACGCCTCTTCTTCATTTGACAAAGACAGAACTGTAACTGAGAATTATCCACTGTGATAGCTGTTGTTCATTGTAATGATGAGAAGGACTGGCCACTGTGTAGGAACATTTAATGTACATTGTAGGGAGATCTCAGTGAGAAGCATGACATTTCCCCTGTCATTGTGTAGCTATTCAGAAGAGCTGCTGTTATTATTTTGTTGTACCTAAGTATCAAAAACATTGACAGTCACAAATTTTTGTAGGTTGAAAGCCATGTGTTGTGTGTGGCGTTGCAGCCACATAAATGGAACCTTTCCCAGTCGCACAGGATGTTGCTCTGGCCAGCACTGTTGCACTCATTGTGTAATAATGCCTGTTAGTGGGGCATCCAGCAGTATCTCCGTAACAAAATATTTGTGTTCAAACAGTCGTAAGAATTGTTGCCATGGTATATGGTGATAGAAGAGACTGAAATTTTGGATATATCTGTCATCCTGTATGCACATTGTATGCTTCACTTTGCTGCACATGTTGTCTGTTATGTTCCAAACGAACATTCTTCATCTTGACGGAACTCAATACCCAGGGACTGAGACTGGCTCTTTCTATATGGCCAATCCAGTCACCATGATACTCTTTGTTTTAGATGCGGTGCACAGTGATGTTGAAATGTGCAGTGTGATTGTTATTCAAGCAAAATGGTTTTATTTAACTTAGAGGATTCTAACAGTGGTGTGTGATCATAGTTGTGCTTGAAATGTTGGACATTTTCCACTTCCCAGTTGTATTTGTTCACTTATCTCCCACAGGTGAATTCTAAAATCATGAATGCACATTCTTGGGCTCAAGTTTATTCTGTGTACACAGTTGGAGGCTAGCTGATTCTAATGTCGTGGTACAGTGGACAATGTCAAAAATTTCAGTTGCCATAGTAGTTTCACACTTCACATTGAATGTGTTCATTAGGATGCCTCTGTAGGTGCTAGAATGAATGGTAACTGTTTGTTGACAGTGCTGGAAGTTGCAGTGTGTCATGAGTGTCATCAGATTCAGATGCTATGACACAGAGCATCACAGAAGGCCAATGCATGGGCATTGCATACAGCAGTCATCAAAATCTGTCCAATCTTGTTCATGTCCCCCTCTCTTATGTCCTACTAATTTTCCATTTCTTGTAGTCCACTCCACAATTTCTTTTTTCGGAATAAGTACTGGTTGTTGTTTTTGTTGTTGCTGCTGCTGCAGGTGCATGTCTTTTTCACATAAACTGACAGTTTGTGTTTGTACGAAAACCTCTGCATAGTGCTATAGGAAAAGTGATTTTGGCCTAAAACACCTTGTGCTTCCTCCCCCCCCCCCCCCAGCTGCACACACTCTGTGAAGATGTTATGTAGATGGTATGATGGATGCACTATAATGACTCTGAAATGGAATGCTATCTAGCTGTATTTTGAGTGGTGCACTGTTATAAATATGTACAGAAGTGTTGACTGTTGCAGACTGAAAGTTTACTGTTGCAAACTGACTGACTGGTACAAGCAAACTGGATGTGCATATGTTAGAACATGGAAGTATGGAAGTATGACAGTACATATGCTATGTGAAAGAGTGAAAGATAGCATGAGAACGTATGAGAATGATGAGGTGGGAAAAGCAAGGCAACAGTGACTTGCCTAGTACTGACGGGGGATAAAGGCAGGTGTATTTTAGTCATGCACTGTTATAAATTGTCCCATCTTTTGTCCATTCCCTGCCTGTAGTGGTCAGTTATTTTCCTATTCTTGCACGTGCCACCAATATCCTCATTCAGAGTAAGTGGTGATGGTGTGTTCCTTTTGGCATTAACCAACAGTTTGAAAATTAAATTCCTGTGTGTGCTATTTACTAGGATTTGAGGGTTGAAAGTCCTGTTACTGGATCAGTTTGATCATTTGAATTAGGGTTGTTATCAATTTTAGAATGAAGGAATAATGTTTTACTGGTTCTTATGTATATTTTTCATTGTAGCCAATATTTTATTAATATTGCGGAGAAATACTTGTAACAGGTTTCTGTATATTTTTTCATGTAGATTCAGGGCCAAATCATTGCAAGTAAACCATTTACTCATATGAGATGTAACAATGTTTGACACTGAAGGCAGATGAACATTTTCACAAGAAAGTGAGGTGATTTGTGTCACCAAATATTTTTCCTTCTGGTAAGATATCTTGCTTTTGGAGGAATTAGTCGTATTTCCATTGTGAAAAGTAAGGATTAGAGATTTTAAAGTCCTCTTAATGGTGTTACAGTTTCTTGGTAGGAGTTTGACGTCATTGAGAAAACTGGTGTGTCAGCCGCGGAAGATTCTTCCAGGGTTGCAGCAGAAGTGATGTATGACGATGATAATAATAATAGCAGACTCAGTGGGCCCCAGGTTTGTTCTGGACATTTTAGTGAAGCAGTGTTGTGCTGCTGCTGCTTCTTCTGCTGGGAATAAAACTCTGGACCTTAAAGCAGATAGTCCAATCGCTATACTGATTGCACTCCTGTCACTCTTACCCTACTGGGAAAACACTGTCAAACAGCAAGTACCCGGTCTTCAAATTCCAACGAGATATAATCTTACTGCATTTTAGGGCCTTCAAGGTCATTTTATTGACTACCGGTTTTTAGAATAAGTATAATGTAAATGCAATAGTTGTGGAATATAGAAGCCCCTGAAAATGATCCTGTGGGGGAAAATATATGTCAGCCAAGTTGTGTAGTGCCTTAATGGTATTGTATCAGGGCCATATAATGACTGGGAGAGGGCATGTTATGGAGGTGTATCTGAGATGTGGACACTTTGATTATGATACTGCATGAGAAAATGGAGGATGGGGAGTTTTGTTATGTGTTTTGAGAGTATTTTTGTTGGTTATGTAAGAAGTGTGAATGGGAAGGATATGAGTTATTTATATCTTATTGCTGTATGTAAGTAACTATCTTTATCAACTTGTTCTCTTGATTTTTTTACCCTGGAAAGGAATTGTGTCTGTCGAGTGCATAGTTTGGCTGTTAGAATGGTTTTTTTGTTTGAGAGTTGTGTTTATGTGTCAGGTCTGTGTCTCTTCGGGAGGCTGTGGGACTTGTAGTGTCTCGTTCAGATGTCTAATGTATATCCAGTTGCTTTTTAGTTGTGAGGTGCAGACCATGTGCCTCGTTTGGAGGGAACCACCACGCTAAAAAGGGTAACGTGCCGAGCCAAATACACCCTCAGTAAGAGCTCTTGTGGTGTGGAAACTTTGACACTCAGTTACAAGTTTCATGTGCTGTGTTATGTTTCACCTTTTTAGATTTTTTATTTTGGTTATTTATGCAGGTGGATGTTACACATGAGTCAGAATGAAGAGCATCCATCTAGTACATCTTTTGTCCAAGTTTTGTAATCTTTTCCTCTTGCTTGGGAAACACTTCAGTAAGAAAATACCATTTCCTTCCCAAATGAAGATTGAATTTCTGTATTTGCTCTGTGTTTGGCTGTGAGAGTTGGATGTACTAATATGGTGATGTTTGTTGACAGGCATTTGCGTCATTTGAAGAATGTTCTGTGCGGGGTGTTGAAAGTTTCCAGCATGCCAGCAGCAGCAGCAGCAGCAACAAGTAGAGCAAGAACTGAAACAGAGGAAACAAGAATTAATGAATGCTTAAAAGTAAAATTTACTACTGAAGTGCTTATGATTGGTAAAAAGGGGGAAATTCTACTAAAAGGAAGAATATAATAATAAAATCTCATCATTAACACTGCAGTGTTGCAAGTCTTCTGGGATGTGACACTGTGTCATTTGATGAGTGCCTCCTAATGTTTCAAAGGAATACAGGGCCTCCATAGTCACCCTGAAGATAAAGGCACTGTGTTCCTTTGAAACATTAGGAAATACTCAATGTTGCAGCATCACATCCCAGAAGACTTGAAGTATCAGAGACTGTGTCTGTATTGTGGGGTCGTTGTGCTAAGTCACATGCCTGCACCCTGTATATGTACTCACACTGCCCTGTCAGACTTGCTATCCTCATTCCAACACCTTTGTGTCGTTAATGATGCCAGCTGGAACATCAGGCTACATGGGCCACTTAGCAAAGGAGACCATTCAGACTGAGCTGCATTTGAACAACTTTAATCAAGACAGGGATACAGCCTAATCTGTTCATGGTTCCGAGTCACCAGACTGCTTCAACAGGAACCATCAAAAAGCATTGCAAAGAAGAAACAATAACAGTATCCTAGAATATCCAAGTTAGGCAACATGGACTGTCGTGACACTGACAGAACATACTTCTGGGTATAAATACAGTGTATGGCTGCATGAAATATGACATGAACACATAGTGGTGGGGACAGAATAGACAAAAACAAAACATGAACCCATTACTGCCAGGCTCATTGCTCTGTGGTGACCTTTACTGCCTCACATTCTGCTGGCCCATGTGCACCATGCGGGTGTGAGTGCATATTTGGGTACTTTAAATTTACAAATTGTCCATCCTGGGCAGTAGTATGAGTTTAGACCCTGATGTCATTGAAGGGTTAAAATGTGTCATTGAGAAATGGACAGAGATTTATTTGTTACAGGATACAGACCAATGCTGGGCTGTTTTGAAACTGATAGTTATGTTGCATGTTCCATAAAATGTGCAGAATCTCTTCTCTAGTTATCAGACTATTAGCTTTTCTCAAAAAATACTTTGCTATGAGCAGTCCATTAGTTGTGAATGCAGAACAAACAGTTGGGTGTTGCAGATTCAGTTTATCAGATGCTGGCACAAATATCACTGGACAGCTGTGAGACAAAGGTGATGCTGCATGTCTAAGTTTGGCGTCTCTGGATAGCACTGCTACTCGCAATAAAGAAATGTCAATCACACTCACATCTGATCTTAAGGAGTACAATACCTTGAGTGCTGCCATATCTGTGAAGTGGAAGACAAATGCTGCAAAGAATAGAGAACACAACAACTGTCATACTTCGGTAAGAGCAGCATTACATGTGACCTCTTGTCAACAGGTTCATTTAGTATCCTAGCCAAGCGGTTGGCACTGCTGCTTTCCCTTCAGGGAGTCAAGGGTTCAGACATTAGCCCAGAGACCAATTGTTTTGATTGGAACCTTTCATGGTTTTGTTGAGCTTCTCCAAGCTAGTGCTGAGATAGTATCTCAGGTTTGGCAATGACCATTTCCTTCCATCAGCTATCTTAAGTAACTAAGTCAACTAACAAACTCCATGAGGCAGGATTCTCCTTGAGAAGCTAGTAGTTCCTCAACTAGTTCAGAAATTTCTTGCATTTTATGGAACCTAAGGTTCATTACCATGTTCACAAGAGCCCATGACTTATTCCTATCCTGGGCCTGATTAATTCAGTCTGTGTTCTCCCATCTATGCCTAGGTCTTTCAAGTGGTCTCTTTCCTTTGGGTTTCAACACCAAAGCTTGTACATTTCACATATCCTGCCCATTCCATCGTCCTTGATTTGATCATCTGAATGATGTTTGGTGAGCAGTACAGATCATGAAGCTCCTCATTATGCAGTTTTCTCTATTCCCCTTTTACTTCCTCCCTCTTAGGACCAGATGTCTTCCGCAGCACTCTATTCCAGAACACTGTCAACTTGTATTATTCCCATTAATTTTCGAGACCAAGTTTCACACCCACACAAAATTATAATTCTGTATATTTTAATCTTTATATAATTGGGCAGCAAATGAGGAATGTAAAGATTTTAGACTGATTGGCAGTGTGTTTTGTCATAAAGTACTTTTTCCCCTGGAATGTGGGTGTAATTTCAGTGAAGCAACTTGTGGGATATCCAGTACGTTTATGTTGTGGACACCGTGTAATCCGGTTGATGGTTACTGCATTATTTGATCAGCCAAATAACATTTGGTGAAGAGTACAAACTATTAATCTCCACATCTTGCAATTTTGTCCAGTTTCTTATTACTTCCTCCCACTATTAGATTACGCAGTGCCACAACCACTATCTGAATTTTCAGTGCCATTTCAACACCTGATCTCAATATTGGTAAACTTTTTCACTTTAAAGTAGTCATCCCCCGAAGTTACATCGTCACTGGTTGTGAGACCAGCGACATTAATCGAGACGACGTCAATGTGAGGCAGCTTTTTCCCACAAATGCAGTGTTAAAATGGAGAGTGCAGTTGCAGAGGGTGTAATTTGACCAATAAAAAAGATAAATTCGTACTTATGAAAAGTTTACGAAAAAGTATTAGATGATAATCAAATGACAATCTAAGCAGGAAGCACTTCCCCTTGAACTGTAGGCAGTTCATATGTGTCATCATCTGCAATGTCCTACAGTACCGGTGGCGATGCACATACCCCTGAAGATGACTTGAAGCCATCAACACTGGAGTCCGGCCAGGCAAAGAACTCTTCTTCTCCACCAGAACCTCCTCACAGCAAGCAAGCGTCCTCATGATTCCCCGTCCAATTGCTGCTGCTCGTTGCCCGTTCCAGTCAGTGTCCTCCAACACCGTGATACCAGCTTCAGTCAGTCCAAGTCCCTCAGTCAACTTCAACACCGTCACAGTGCTCTCCTCTGGCTCAGCTTCCTCAGCCTCCTGAAGGGCGCTTTGCTTCCGAATTTCAGCAAGATCATCCAGCGTGACCTCCTGCCCATGGGAGTTCAACAACATGAAGACATCTTCAGCATCTTACATAAGAATTTGGGCACTTAGTGTAATTTGGTTGGTCTGGGAGCACACAAGGTAAGTGGAGGGGATGCCTGTGCAGTCATCTTTGCCTTTAAATTTGTATATGGACTGTATCTTCTAATACTGACTGGCTGCAAATGTGTTGTTGTTAATTTGTTATTCTTCAATTCTGTAGAGTGTTGAACCATCAGATGTCACGTTAACAGGCAGCCCAGAATAGCTCAGTCGGTATACTGACTCTCATACCCCATCAAGCGCAAGAGCTGTTCTTCTTCTTCTCCAAAACCTCCAGCCCAGCCCTGGGGCCCTCCTAGCCTGATATTTATTGGCTATGCGGGGCTCCTTCCCCAGATGTGAAGCGGCCAGAGCCAGAGTGATGCTCAGTCATCTTGCAGCGTAGCTGGGATGTACAGGACAAGCAACACATGCAGATATTTATTGGCTACGTGGGGCTCTTTCCTCAGATGTGAAGCGGCCAAAGCCAGAGTGATGCTCGGTCATCTTGCAGCATAGCTGGGATGTACAGGACAAGCAACACATGCAGATATTTATCGGCTACGTGGGGCTCTTTCCTCAGATGTGAAGCGGCCAGCGCCAGAGTGATGCTCAGTCATCTTGCAGCATAGCTGGGATGTACAGGACAAGAAATACGTACAGTACATATTTTGGTGGGTATGTCTTGGAAAACATCCATTTTGAAGACCAGTCGTATGTCTGTACAATGTGAGGATCTGATGAGAAGACAGGAGCACAAGACTATGTCAGATGTAAGGTTTTGGGATCAGTAGTGCTCACCTCTGTGACCTGTACAGCGACAACTTCACTTTCTGCTTTGCATCTCATTATTATAGCCCATTGTTTCAGATTTCCGTCATTATTAGGGGTATTCCAATGCAAAAAATGAACTGTTATGTGTACGTTTTGTCCCGGCGCTGTGCAAAAAATAGAAAAAAAATATTATTGTAAAATTGTTATGTCTAGCACACTTCCGCCATCTTCACTTCAAAAACAGGAAGAATATCTTGTTGATTCGAGAAGATGCCAATGGATGTCTCTGCTGTCAGTTGTCATGCCAAGGTGTGCCTTGTCAATTTTGCTTTGCGAACTGCCGAGATTTATCAACACGACCTGACGCTCCGTCTGGAACAAGTGTCAGTCGTGTACGTAAAGAATTTTAGTCATTGCTCGATCCTTCACACAGTAGCTGCACCTTCCTATAACTGCAGTACACAGAACCTGAACGTCTTATTGCTCAGCTACGATACCAAAACCAACAAATGCGCATAAGTGTATGAAAATATATTATACAGATTGTACACCCCTTACATGTGTGTGGCCATCTCCAGGGAGGTACAGTACGAAGAATATATATCTGGAATTATTACAGAAGTTAATGGAACCAATGCATAGATATAAAATATTAAATTTTAAAAATATATATGTGGTTTAACATATAGTTAAAGGTTAAAATACAGATAAAATATTTGCGATGTATTCGATGTGTAGTGAATCGGTCAATCTTTATCTTGTTATTGCCGTAGTTGTGGTCTCATATGTGCCGCCAGGTTTAACATTCACAAATTCTACGTTCTGCCCACACAGTGTATTTATGTGTTTTGTGTGGATCTCAGGACAAACAGCGGTTATTTCCCTATACAACATCAGCTGACTGGTTTATATAACCGAGACGGGTCGTGTTTACTGCGCGGTACGAGCAGGATCTTTTGATACTATTCCGGTTATTCTTTGGGGGTTTCGGCCAATGAGGCATGTGAACTGAGAAACGACGCACTGCTAGGTATGTATAAAAGAAATGGAACTCGCCTGAAACTTTGGTTCTCATTTTAGTTATGTAACCCTAATTACAGTACTTGTCAAGGAAATGGTACGATTAACAGCACGCATTGCTAACCGCGCGTGGGTCCTCCTTCTCTAGTTACCACCAACGTTCTTAATTGCACGAGCTGTCTTTATCCTTAGGGGAAGTTCCAGTCTTCAGGCGGTCTAAGGAGGCCGGGCACCATAATGCTGTCAGGTCTGTTACAGTGTTGCTGCTTAATTGAAAGAGACTTAGCTGGTGTAACAGAACCTGGGAAAGGATTAAGTATATATGTATTATTGTACAGGGCGTCTCCTTTATGGTGTGCTTGGACACGTAAACAACAACGGGATGTCCCGGTAGATGCAGGCTTTCTGTGCGATACAGTTGTTGTGCTTGGGGACAGGATAAAAGGGACACACCGCAGGCTGGGGTATCTCGAGGAAGCAATAATACTACAGTGTGAAGATGTAAAAAGTGTAATTAAGTTTACAATTAACCGGTTTGCCGATCCCAATAGCCGCGCGGTCTAAGGCGTGGGTCTGCAGCCGCTCGCTTGCTGGGATTGCAGGTTCGAATCCAGTTGGGGGCATTGAAATCTGTTTCTTGTGATTGTTGTGTGTTGTCAGGTAGAGGTCTCTGCGTCGGGCTGATCACCCGTCCAGAGGAGTCGTACCGAGTGCGGTGTGTCTGAGTGTGATCGTGAAGCCTCGATAATGAGGAGGCCCTGGCCCACTAGGGGCTGATGCGCCACTGCGTCATCAACATGAACATGTGGACGTTTATCATCAACTGCTGGAGCAATAGGACTCTTCCCCGACTCAGGCGGTTAGTCGTCGGCCCCCCACAGCAGAGGCCCGGGTTCGATCCCAGGTCAGCCCGTGTGGAATTTGTTGTGGACAAAGTGGTACTGGGACAGGTTTTTCTCCCAGGAATTCGGTTTTCCCCTGTCAGTATCATTCCACGAATCCTTCATATTCATTCATCTACCAGGGACGCTGTATAATGTTTCTCTCCCAGTACTTCAGTTTCCCCTGTCAGTATCATTCCGCCAATGCTCCATACTCATTCATTCATCTACCACCGACGCTGTTAATGTTTTTCTCCCAGTACTTCAGTTTTCCCCTGTCAGTATCATTCCACCATTGCTCCATACTCATTCATTCATCTACCACCGACGCTGTGTAATGTTTCTCTCCCAGTACTTCAGTTTCCCCTGTCAGTATCATTCTACCATTGCTGCATACTCATTCATTCATCTACCACCGACGCTGTATAATGTTTTTCTCCCAGTACTTCAGTTTTCCCCTGTCAGTATCATTCCACCAATGCTCCATACTCATTTATTCATCTACCACCGACATTCATCTACCACCGACGCTGTATAATGTTTTTCTCCCAGTACTTCAGTTTTCCCCTGTCAGTATCATTCCACCAATGCTCCATACTCATTTATTCATCTACCACCGACGCTGTATAGTGTTTTTCTCCCAGTACTTCAGTTTTCCCCTGTCAGTATCATTCCACCAATGCTCCATACTCATTTATTCATCTACCACCGACGCTGTATAATGTTTTTCTCCCAGTACTTCAGTTTTCCCCTGTCAGTATCATTCCACCAATGCTCCGTATTCATTCGTCATCAGCACTGCGTAATGTTAGCTACTGACAGCGTCGTTAAATGGCATACACTTCAGGAAGAAGTCCTCCATTTGGTTAGTTCTTTTGTAAGGTTGTTAATTACTTGTGTTCGATAACTTAAAACTGAGTTTCAAAGGAAGGCGTTGAACCCAAGCTTGTGTCGGCCTTAATTAGATCTCTGTAACTGTCTTTTGTATCAACAGACTCATGCAAGCCCGCATAGACGCGTAATGACTTCACAGAATACGTACGTCTGTGTACCGATAGCATACACACGTTCTATCGACTAGCTCATCTATTTGAGGGAAGTTCTCGGCTAGATAATGTGTCCCATAAAAGGAGCCGCCTGTGCGCCAAAAGGAAGTGATTTAACAGAGCCTGCGGCCTGCATAAAGGAACCCGTTCCATGTCATTATGCACGGTTGTCAATACGCAACAAGAACACTGAATGCTGGCACCGCATAATGAATGGGACTGCAGCTGTATTGTGCAGAGGCAACTGTCAGCTTGTACTCTCCACTTTCCTGCTAGATCGATGACACTTTCATCTTCTTAACTCCCTCTAAGCCATTGTTTCCGGCATCTCGGAAGTACAGTCGGTGCTTCTTGTTTTGACGGAGTGCATCGAATTGTGCGTGAGAAATATTGGCTAAGGAAGAAAAAATTCAGTTTGACACAACTTTTTAATGACTGTTTTACAAATATACGGAATTTGTTGTAGGGGAAGATGGGAGGATAATATTAAAATAGTGTTTTGGGAGGTAGGATGAGAGAGCGTTGACTGGATTCATCTGGCTCAGGATAGGTAAAAGTGTCGGGCTGTTGTTAACATGTTAATGAACATTGGGGATTCATAAAATGTGGGGATTTCTGGACTAGCCGAGGAGCTGTCGGCTTGTCAATAAATATTCTGCTGCAGGGAGTTACTCAGAGGTTTCGATGTGTACTTGGTTTTGTGCTGTTGTGTTTGAGTCTGTCGGTGACTCAGAGCAACACATAACAGTATTTGTGACGCATACAATGTGAGTCGCTGTATTCTTATTGCATTTCCTAAAAGCGTCAGGGGCGCACACAAGGGGGGGGGGCTGCCGGGCTGCAGCCCCCTTAAACCACCAAAACCGAAATAAAAAAACAGATTTTGTAGCTATGATGATATCAAACGTTTTATTTGATTTCTCTTTCAGTCGAAATCAGCCACTGAAATCTGCTGATGACTAGTATATTAGAATTTCGAAAAATAAATTAATAAAATTAAAAAACAAGAAGACAGAACGCTGTGATTGAGTCATGGAACATGTGATTATATTCGTATGTATACAAGTGCAGTTGCAGACAGTGTTATGTTGTAGTTACAGCATGATTTTTATAACAAATTTTAAAATGAAACCTAAATTATATATAGCCTAAGGGCCAGCGCCCCCCCCCCCCCCCCCCAGGAAAAAATTGTCGGTGCGCACCAGAACAGCGTGGTCAGTATATATACACGAGAATATATGCCTTTGCCTATTTCATAAAAATGAGTTTAGAATACGTTCGTAGATTCTTGTACATCAAATTAATTTGTAATTATTTTATTGTTTCTATTCACACATCCTTCTGCTAACTAACTCCATGGAGCAGAGGCCTTCTTGAGAAGCTAACAGTTTCTCAGCTAGTCGAGAAATTTCCCGCGTTTTATGGAACCCGAAGGTTCATTACCGCATTCACAACAGCCCGCCACCTGTCCCTATCCTGAGCCAGCTCAATCCAGTTCATGCCCCCATCCCACTTCCCGAAGATCCGTCTTAATATTATCCTCCCATCTACGCCTGGGTCTCCCAAATTGTCGCCTTCCCTCGGGTCTCCCCACCAAAATCTGGTATGCACCTCTCCCCTCCCCCATACGTGCCGCATGCCCCGCCCATCTCAGTCTTCTCGGTTTGATTACCCGAATAATATTTGGTGATGAGTACAGGTCATTAAGTTCCTCGTTATGTAGTCTTCTCCAATCCCCTGTCGCCTCGTCCCTCTTAGGCCCAAATATCCTCCTCAGCACCCTATTCTCGAACACCCTCAGTCTTTGTTCCTCCCTCAGTGTGAGAGACCAATTTTCACATCCATACAGAACAACAGGTAAAATTATAGTTCTGTATACCCTAATCCTTGTGTTTTTGGATAGTAACCTGGAAGACAAAATATTCTGCACCGAATGATAGCAAGCATTCCCCGACTTCAGTCTGCTCTTAATTTCTTCATGAATGGAGTTTCGATTCGTTAGGGTTGCTCCCAAATATTTGAATTCTTCCACCCTTTCAAAGGATTTACTATCTATCTCAATGTTGGGATTTTGTCCTGCATTCTGATTTAGAGACATAACTATATACTTAGTTTTCTCAGCATTTACTTCCAGACCAGTCTTCTTACTAGCAATTACTAAATCTTTTGCATTTTTCTTTATACTATGTATTCTAGCACCCAATATATTAACATCTTCAGAAGCTGATGTGTACCATTCAATTTCAAGCCCTCCTGGTTTGCCTGAACCCTCCTAATGGCATATTCTAAAGCAAAGTTGAAAAACAATGGCGGTAGAGCATCTCCTTGTTTCAAGCCATTCTTAATAGGAAACGTGTCAGACAGATGTTTGCCTACCCGAGCTCTGCTATACGTTTCACTTAGACACCTTTTTATCAACCTTACTAGATTCATGGGGATACCAACTCAATGAGAATATTATACAAGACCTCCCTTCTAACTGAATCATAAGCTTTCTTGAAGTCTATAAATAGCTGATGCATTGCCTCATTGTATTCCCATTTTTTCTCAAGTATTTGACGAATGCTCAATATATGATCAGTAGTTGACCTGTTACGTCGAAATCCACACTGATGATACCCAATAATTTCCTCTGCATATGGAGTTAACCTTGACAAAAGAATGTTGGATAGAATTTTGTACGTAGTCGACAAAAGTGATACGCCTCGATAGTTACTACAATCTGTTTTATCACCCTTCTTATAAATAGGCACAATGACCGACTCCTTCCATTCCTCAGGCGATTCCTCCTTATTCCAAATAGAAATAAGTTCATGGATCTCAGACTGAATTATCCTACCCCCTGCTTTAATCAATTTTGCTGGAATCTGATCAATACCTGGTGATGTGTGTCTTTTTAGCTGTTCAATAGCCATCTCAACCTCAAAGGCACTGGGCTCAGGCACTAGTGGCTCTGCCGTGTTTACTTCAGTCTGCCTAACATCATTAACCCTGTGTACATTCAACAGCTGGGAGAAATGATTCCTCCACCTAGCCAAAATACTGCGGGAGTCTGCAACCAAGTCACCCTTCTCATCCTTTACTACATTAATTCTAGGCTGGTACCCCGTCTTAAACTCATTGATACCCCTATACAAGTCACTGATATTCTTGTTCTTACTGTTTGTTTCAAGTTCATTAATTTTAGCTTTCAGATATTCCTTCTTTTTTTTTCCTGAAATGTCTACTAGCTTCACGTCTTACGTTGTGCAGATTATCGCCATTATTTTGGTTTGGATTCTGTAACCACTGAATTTTAGCCTGCTTCCTTTTATCTAAAAATTCTGCACATTCTGCATCAAACCATGGTTTATGCTGCTTCCGTTCGTGCAGACCTAGACTCTCTTGAGCTGGGATTTTGATATTCTCTTTAATGTTTTCCTCAGCCCTATTTATGTCCTCACTAACATTTAAGTTTTCCAAAGCTGCAAACCTGTTTGAGATCTTAAGCTTATACTATTTCCTAACCTGTAGTTCACTTAGCTTCTTGAGATTAAATCTCTCTGCATCAAACTTCTGTGCTGCTTGTTTACTTACTGCCAGTCTTTCCCTAACTTTTGCCACCACCAGATAGTGATCAGTATCACAGTCAGCTCCCCTGAAAGATCGCACATCGAGTATACTGGAATGCCATCTCCTATCTATCAATATGTGATCGATCTGATTGTGAGTCTTCCCATCAGGCGAGGTCCATGTGCATTATGAAAGTTTCGGTGCGGGAACATCGTGCTCTTAACAACTAGATTCTTTGATGTGGCAAAGTTTACTACTCTAACGCCATTATCGTTACTATCCTGATGTAAACTCTCATTCCCAATAGTCGGTTTGAAAATATCCTCCCTCCCCACTTCTGCATTAAAATCTCCTAACAGAATTTTCATACGGTACTTAGGAAAGTGATCAAAACCGCCTTCTAATTCCTCATAGAAACTGTCTTTTGAATCATCGCCTTTCTCTTTTGTTGGCGCATGCACATTCAGAACAATGATATTACACCAGCGGCCTCTCAACACTATGTATGACGTCCTGTCACTAACAAACCTCACTCTCTTGATTGCTGATACCATTCTTCTGTTAAATATTCTATAAAGTACGTTTCTTGTGGGTGCCACTAAGACATTGCAGTATAACTCCACTCATTCTTAACCTCTGCACTAGATGGATGTCATTGGTCCGCTCCGTGTCCCTGCCGGGGTACGCCGGGGAAACAGCCGCCGGTGGCCTTTGTGTGGGAGGCTGGGTGGAGACTGAAGTTGGAACCGACACTTGGCAGGAAACCGTCTTGTCTCTGCCCGGAATGCAGTCACGATGCCGCGGTCATGCAGTCCGTAAACTGGTCACTGACTGACAGAGCTAGCCAGTCTCCGTTTATTTACACATAAGATTTTAACGTCCAATTTAAAACTGTAGAAAAATGGGACCGATACGTTGTCCCCACACTCGGTGCATGATTGCCATACGACGTTGCGTAATATCCCAGAGGAGCGTAGATCGCAGCAGCATCGCGGTGGAAGCCTGAAATACGTGTAGAAAGTAATTTGTTGTGTTTAATGTGGTTGTTTTACCCTTCGAGTTTAGTAACATTTAGTGAGACGGAATTGGCAGTAATGTGTGTTGGTGAATGACAGGGAGTTGGAAGGGGATAATTGTTGTACATTTCGACTTGGTCTGCTGATAGACAGATTAATACTTCAAACACTGATATTAACCTGAATTACATTTAAAGACCCAACCCTTACCGCGCAGTAAACACACTCTGGGTAAAAAAAAAAGATCAGTCAGTGCTGCATAGGGAAATATCGCTGTTTGTTCTGAGATCCACACAAAACACATAAATACACAGTGTGGGCAGAACGCAAGATTTGTGAATGTTAAACCTGGTGGTACATATAGTAACCGCTGGGCTTTGGAGGGTTATGTAGCACAAGAACTTCCGGTCAGAACAGCCTGCAACTCGTAAAGCTAGGTCTACGTACCTGTCGCACAGCATTGCTGATATCTGAACAAGGAATGAGTAAATCAGCTGATGGACATTGCTACTTCTGTTCTTCTTTGACTCCCCTTCTGAAACGGTTTCTTACACTGATGACTTTTTCCGTCGCTTATCCAAATTTGATACAGTAGACACAAAATTTCTTTAACACACATTTTGAATTTGCTCTCATTTCCTTAAGACATTTGTTGTTGTCAACGATGGTATTGGAAGGTTGTGGTAAGGAAGTGGTCTCGATTTTTTACCGCGGTAATTAGGAACCTTATCGACAGCAGGTAGTTTTCCCTGGGGTGCATTCCTTGGTTTGGAACGCCAAGGCTAAGTATCTTGGAAGAATCAGGGAGAGGTCGCGACAGTGGTTCATCACACTGGGCTTGTTTGTATGAAGAGCAGGCAGGTCCCTGCGGCTCTCTAGCCAATCACAGAGTACATCCTGCGTACAGAAAAACAAAACGCGACAAGGAATTTCGCACTGAACCTATCAGTATCAGGCATCAGGGCACATATTTATATGTGGTAACAAACTTATTTGTTTGCCTGCGTCCGTGCGTATCCACCTAGC
The DNA here is from genome assembly GCA_013340265.1 of Coptotermes formosanus. Classification (NCBI taxonomy): domain Eukaryota; kingdom Metazoa; phylum Arthropoda; class Insecta; order Blattodea; family Rhinotermitidae; genus Coptotermes; species Coptotermes formosanus. Next base: position 633,366 of record BLKM01000621.1, read on the forward strand.
TCGATCATGCATCTTAAATGAATTTGAATGTAAAACAGACGCGCACCAGCATTAAAATTTACGCATTTAAGAGAACACTGAACGTATATTTTTAATTTAAGGCTAAATGAGTTAAACGCCTTTTACTTTAAGAACTGGGTTGTTTTATTTATTTTTGTGTTGATGTACAGTATTCAAATCACACGAAATTGTGTGTAAAACAGTAGTCATTTCTTTTTAATTTTACGGAATTTGCTGATGCCAACCGAATTAGGTCGAAACATGTGGTTGTTCTCTATATAGGAATGTTTACTTCAACTGTTGATATTTCTACAGATCCGTGTGGAATACTGTCACAATGTCTACTCGTTATTCTGCGTGTCTCATTGGTCTTGACATATTTATATACATCAGTGGGTACGGGGGGGGGGGACTTTATTCGCGGGTAAAGCTGCCGGCGCGTGAGGCTGATCACTCACCCGCATCAAGTGCTGAGCTTACGAATGAGTGGAGCTATAACTCTTCTCCCCCTACACATCTTCATGGCCTGTACAGGGACAACTTTACCTTCTCGAGATATGACATTTATTGATCTACTTTTCAAAGCTACCGTGGGGGGGGGGGGGATAAAATTGAACTGGATCGCATTCGAACATAATGGGTGGAGGGGGGGTCGTGGACTGAATTAATCTGGCTTAGCATAGGGACAAGCGGCGGGCTTTTGTGAACACGTTGATGAACCTACGGGTTCCATAAGATGACATGAATTTATTCACGAGTTTGAGAACTGTTAGGTTTTCGAAGACTGTGCTCCGTAAAAGTCAGTCAGGGAGTGAATCAGTCAGTCAGTCCATGAATTAGTTAGTCAAAGAATCAATCAGTCAGGGAATCAGTCAGTCAGTGTATTAGTTAATGAATCAGTCAGTGAATTAGTTAGTCAATGAATCAGTCAGTGAATCAGCCAGCCAGTTAGTCAGTCAGTGAATCAGTCAGTCTGTCAGTGGATTAACTAGCCAATGAACCAGTCAGTGAATCAGCCAGTTAGTTAGTTGGTTAGTCACTCAGTCGATGAATTAGTTATTTAGTCAATGAGTCAGTCAGTCAGTGAACAGCCAGCCAGTCAGTCATTAATGCAGTTAGCAAGACAGTCATTCCCTCGACACTGTCTATACAAGACGATCTGTGATACAAGACTAACTGCTTCGCGAATGCGTCAACACGTCGAAGTTCCATGACAAGATGTGAGAACTTCCCACAACACCATGACAAGTGGAGGGTCCCACCCTCCTACACCAACACGACAATGGCTCTCCCGCGCCCCCCCCCCCGCCCCTCCCTGACCACTGCAGTTTACCTTATCAACAAATGGACCAGCCCATGCGATGCCCAGACCACCCTTAGTTCAGAATGCTTTTCCCTCTTCTTCAACCCTCAGTGATTAAGAACACAGGGGAGGACATTGTGGGGGTGTGTTGGCTACATAGACGTCGAACCCAATAAATAATAAATTTACCTTCAAGACAATGTTAGACGATGAGTTGGTACTAATGTCGGGTTTAAATCAGTTGTCTGTGAGTGCATACGAGCTTGGCTTACGTGGCTGAAATAAATCAAATATGAATATCTCGCCGCCTTATTACTGTAAATTCGCGTCGTCTATGCGTATGTGTGTATGCGTGGGTGTGGCTATGTAGGACCGTGACGATAACTACTGACACAGCGACGTAAAAAGGGCTGTGTAGGACCTGGCGAGAGATGCTGACACAGCGACGTAAAAAGGGGCTGTGTAGGACCTGGCTAGAGATGCTGATACCGCGACGTAAAAAGGGGCTGTGTAGGACCTGGCAAGAGATGCTGATACCGCGACGTAAAAAGGGGCTGTGTAGGACAGTGGCGAAAAATGCTGACACAACGACGTAAAAAAGTCTATGTAGGACTTGGCGAGAGATGCTGACACAGTGACGTAAAAAGGGTCTGTGTAGAAGTGTGACGAGAGATGCTGACACAACGACGTAAAAAGGGTCTGTTTAGGACCTGGCGAGAGACGCTGACACAGCGACGTAAAAAGGGTCTGTTTAGGACCTGGCGAGAGACGCTGACACAGCGACGTAAAAAGGGTCTGTTTAGGACCTGGCGAGAGATGCTGGCACAGCGACGTATAAAGGGTCTGTTTAGGACCTGGAGAGATGCTGACACAGCGACGTAAGAAGGGTCTGTGTAGAAGTGTGACGAGAGATACTGACACAGCGACGTAAAAAGGGTCTGATTAGGACTTGGCAAGAGATGCTGACACAGCGACGTAAAGAGGGTCTATGTAGAAGTGTGACGAGAGATATTGACAAGCGATGTAAAAAGGAGCTTTGTAAGACATTTCTAAATACAGGCAATATAAAACAAAGCATTAAGTTTGGATCATACTTTTATACAAGGAGACTAACTGAACTCATTCCTGTGTCCTCCACAAACACCCCACCAATGTTCTGTCGTGTTTCACTCATCTGCAGTGAACGAAGGAAACCAAACATACACACCAAATTACAAAAGTTAAGAAATAAGTCTAAAACCACTAGACGCTATTATTCATTCATTACACTTTCGATGCTATGTAAACTTTACTTACAGTTGACAGCGTCGTTAAATGAGACACACACAGCAAACTGCAGCCCATCAGCTATTTGTGCGCTGTGCATTTGCCTCTAAATAGGAACAAGGTGTGTCACTATGTGTCAGCACGTGTTTTTCAGCACTGTAGATACCGGCACAGCACTGTATGCCCTCTGTTTGGACGCAGGTCTGAAGATGTGTGCAGCCAAACCCCTGATTGTGTTTTGCTCTCTATGCTTCTCTATTTTTTGCTGGGATTCGGTTTGTAAGCACTAAGCTGTCGGCGTGAACTTCTCCTATTATCCTTTCAAAGCAAAGCCTGCTTGTAGACTATATTTTCTGGGGATTTGGTGTGTATTTTATCTTGGCGATTTAAAAAGTTGGGGCCCATTCTACTTGGGAATGTGAAGAAATAGACTTATTCAGTGTAGCCAGGCTCGTATGTGATTCCATATAGGAGGGGTTGCGTCTTACAACTTAATATTCAAAGCCCCTACTTTCCCTGGGAAGGCTAGTCGTGTTGTGGGCGCGTATTCTAACAAGTTCATTGTGTGCCTTTCGCTCGCCTGGCAGACGGAGGAGGGCAAATGACTGTAACATTAACCCTTTTATTTAATTTTTGCTACGTGGGGCCTCTGGCAAAGTTAATTTCCAAGAACAAGCGCCATTAACACTTTAAAAAATTACTGACAGAGAAAGAGAGAGAGAAGAATAGTGAGAGGTACTACTGCGAGGGGAGAGAAAATTTACTGCTCTGAAGGATTCCGGGCAGTACCCGCTCGTCCTTCTGATAACGGTAGGCTGGAAGTGAGGTAGAGCCCTGGGAACTGAAGAAGGTAAAGTGATGTGAAGTGGACTGTTGGGGTTATGCAGCAGGGGGAAGAAGTTGAGCATTTGGGCTGAATTTTGTGTTTGGAGGGTGGCATTATGACGAAATTTTGATAGCGTTTTGAGGGTTGCGTTTGGGCGGAAATTGGGAAGTTAATTTTGTGGAATGGGGGGTGCTGCATGATAAGAAAAGTTAGTCCTGAGTCTGTTCGTGAATTACATATAAAGACTCAGTCCATACCGCGCAGTAAACACACGCCGCCTTGGTTATAAAAACCAATCAGTTAATGCCGTATAGGGAAATAATCGCTGTTTGTTCTGAGATCCATACAAAACACATAAATACACTGTGTGGGCAGAACGTAGAATTGCACCGACCTCACTGAGCCCTACTGGACAGTGCAGCGACACAACAGAAAATTCAAAAGATAAATAAACATAACAAATTTAATATAAATTAATTACATAAATGGAAGTAACAAACCAAGAAAATTTACAATACTTACAATAATGAATACAAGGTGTTGTACGTGCCGAGTAGAAAAGCCACCAAAACCAAGGTACCTCCCTGGAGGCGTGGGGCTAAACCCGAATCAAAACTCCATCCACGGGACCACGCCGCCAGGTGAGGGACTCCTACCCCCAGCAAGCCACATCCGGACGGAATTTTGGCTCCCCCGCCGAAACCGAATTTTGTTGTAACCCACTAGCTGGCTGGACGCAGAGTGACGAGTGGGAGCAAAAGTGAACTAGGCGAAAGGAGAGGAGGGGTAAAGGAGGGGTAAAGGTGGGGAGTAGGTGATTGCGCGCGCAAGTAAGGTGCACGGGGAGGAAACCCCGGCACAGAATTGTTGAATGTTAAATATGGCGGCACATACGGTAACCACTGGACTTGAAAGATTTAATATGGCCGGTAGGCAGACATATGGAATTATCTCAGGATAGCGTCCACAGCCTATAATTTTACGAATTACTCTGAGGCCACACACAGAAGTCCCACAGATCGAGCACCTCCACGTCTTTCTCATATTGCTAGATCCCTCCCTCCTCTTGCGTAATATTTGTGTTCTGCTATTCAGATAACCCCGTGTCGAACTTCGTTAGCGACAAGCGCTTTGTTCTGGTTATAGGCCAGAGGGGGAAGTAGGGGTATACATCTGTGTACGGAAATAACCGCTGTTGAATGTTCCGTACTTTTACATCAGTACTTCCCGCAGTACGTGTGCAGTGCCCAGTACGGCTGTTCTCTGCAGTTCCTTGATTTCGTGTTTTCCCGGTATGTTGCTGGGGTATTTTCGGAATGATTTTGAGACGGTTCCAGTTTACTGGTTATCACTGTGTTGTTACATTCCACACGCGCTGTATTTCTATTGTAAAGTCTTTATATGTTAGAATCTTCTCGGCTTCTTTCTTTGTCACATTTCTGTCTCTTGAAATTGCAACATCTATTAACATGCGTGTTCCTTTTTCATTATCACGCGTTATTATTATTATAACTTCGTTCTGTTTTTGTTTGTTTTCTATGTGTCATGTTTATTGTCCATGCTTTTGTGTGTGAATGCTGTGCTGTCTGTTTTGACCACATGCTTGTAACACCTCATTCATATGCAACCACTTTTGACACAAAGCCCCATTCTCTATTTTCTTGTTTCCGGATTGTACAAAAGCAGACCCGTATGTTTAATTTGACGTCTTCATTACCTGCACATAGCCTGCCGCTTGCTCTTACAGACGCCTCTTCCACTTACCCTTCGTTTCCGAACTGCTGCTTTTAACCAAGCTGTCCCGTTTCTTTGCTTGCTGACCTAACATTCCGTATACTGTTACACATATGTCACTGTTGCACTAACTGTGCCCTAACATTCTGTTCACAAGCCGCGCCTCTGTACAGCTTTAGCTATACCGGACCACAAAACGTTGCATGTCGGTCAGAATTTTGACTTTCTGTTCATGAATATTTATATTATTAGGAACCGGGATAGCTCAGTCATTATAGTTACTAGGCTATGGCCTGGACGGGCTGCGTTTCGAGGCCCCACAGGCGTAAGAGGTTTTTCCTTTGCTACATATCGTTTAGACCGTTTCCGAGTTCCACCCAGCCTCTTATGCATTGGATAAGTGAGGCTCTTTACCCACAGGTAAGGCGGCCGGAGCGTGGGGCTGATGACTCACCTCCGTCAAGGGCCGACCTTAAGAATGATTGGAGCTATACCTCTACTCCCTGTGTTTGCCGTCGTTTCGTAGACAGGGACATTAGGTCTGCGCATTAGGTCTGCTCACTGATCATTCATATATGTGGTACACTTTGTAGGGAAATATTGCCACCATTGACCTTGAGGTCAAAATATTTTATTGGCTCAACTTATCTGCCTTGTCAGGTTCACTGTCACTCCGTCCGTCTGTCTGTCTGTCTGTCTGTCTGTCTGTCTGTCTGTCTGTCTGTCTGTCTGTCTGTCTGTCTGTCTGTCTGTCTGTCCGTCCGTCCGTCCGTCTGTCCGTCTGTCCGTCCGTCCGTCACTCCGTCCGTTTATACACACAGCCAATCAATACATTACGTAATTAAAGCATTGCAGCTCGATCGCTATCAATATTTCAGTTTATTCCAAACCCCTTTAAGTTTATTTACGTTTTCCAATTCATTTAAGGAATTTTATTGCCTAAAACAAGTTGTTGTCAGTCAAGAGTTAAGTTTCTCGCAGCACTGTTTGTAAAGTCTCAAGTCTTCTGGGATATGGAACATGTAAATTGGTATATATTTACCGACGTTTCAGAAGATATTGCTGCTTCCATCTTCAGCATTGTCTTTCCGCTGCGGCTATAAATAATATATATTTTGTTTCCGTGAATATGGAGACAACAAGATGCTCCGAAACGTTGGTAATTTATGTACCAATCTGCACGTTGTTATACCCTAAAAGGCTTGAATCTTCAACCCCATATTAAGAGCAGTATGCGTGGCGTCTTACGCATTCTTACGCACAGTTAACTTTACCTATCGAGGCTCCGTGTGGTCATGACGACCGTTCCTTGACCCCACATGTCATGTTGCTTGGGCGTTTGCATCGAGTGTGTGCCTCTGAATGTAACATTGTGTAGACACAGCAACTGTGTGTGGATCTGAGTGTAACATTCTGAGGACACAGCAACTGTGTGTGGATCTGAGTGTAACATTCTGAGGACACAGCAACTGTGTGTGGATCTGAGTGTAACATTCTGAGGACACAACAACTGTGTGTGGATCTGAGTGTAACATTCTGTGGACACAGCAGCTGTGTGGCTCTCTTATAACATTCTGTGGACACAGCAACTGTGTGGCTCTATCGTGTAACATTCTGTGGACACAGCAGCTGTGTGGCTCTGTCGTGTAACATTCTGTGGACACAACAAATGTGTGGCTCTGTCGTGTAACATTCTGTGAACACAGCAGCTGTGTGACTGTCGCATAACATTCTGTGGACACGGCAAATGTGTGGCTCTGTCGTATAACATTCTGTGGACATAGCAACTGTGTGGCTCTGTCGTGTAACATTCTGTGCACACAGCAGCTGTTATTAAATCGAACTCGGTATGCCACCCCCCGCCCCCTCACAATTCATCTGCAGATCCTCGATACTGAAATCTCTTCGGGCATGTAATTCTCTCTATCATGTTCCCTCAAAGAAAACTCTTGCTATACGGTGTTTCAAAATAAACTTTAGTTTTTTCTTTCAAGACCAGTCCTTTAAGGAAGGAATGGAATAATGTAGAAACGTTTTACTGGGAGATCTCTGCCAATAATCACGTACCTCCAGAACTCACGTGAACTGACCAAGAACACGTCTAAAATTGTCTTTAAACTAGCGACTAAATTAGCTTAAATTTCACCATGATAATATAAAGCAGTTAACATATGAAGCCATTAATAAACTAGCCGCGACGTTTTCCGTTGCGTTCTGAAAGACTCCACGTGTCTCGGTCCAGCACAATATCGGAAACTGCTTGCGAAAACATTAACCGTGCGTGTGAAGCTCATAGAACGATGGAAAGTTTGGGTGGTTGAAGAATGACACTGTGCAGAAGAGACGTGCCGAATCTACAGCAAAACTTCTGCTGACTCCATGGCGCAGAGTACTTATTCAGACGCTGATAGTAGTTCGGCTATATAGGGAAATAACCGCTGTTTGTTCTGAGATCCACAGAAAACACACAGTCCGTACCGCGCAGTAAACACACTCCGTCTCGGTTATAAAAACCAATCAGTTAATGCTGTATAGGGAAATAATCGCTGTTTGTTCTGAGATACATACAAAACACATAAATACACTGTGTGGGCAGAACGTAGAATTTGTGAATGTTAAATCTGGCGGTATATAAAGTAACCACTGGGCTTTAAAGGGTCAACGAATTTGTTCGTGCATATTTTATTCTGTAAGTCTGTATATACGTTTACAAGGTCGCAATTTGCTGCACGCCCTAGTACACGTATTATACAAACTTGCTCAGCACCGCTACGCTGTCCCATTACCTCATTTTAACGAAACGTCCAGTGTCATTCTGCTACATAAGTACTGTAATTTTTAAACGCCCGTTATGTCAAAAAGTCACCCTCTGGGCGGCCCCTAACATGAAATAAGAAACTGGAGCTATATTGGAGCCTAATATACCTGTTTGTAGATCAGACATTTCCGGGATTTACTCCGTGCAGGCAGAAAGGAGAGGAAATTGCTGGAACAAATGTCCTGGAAATGATACCGTTCCTGCAGCCGCCCACAGCAGTGCGATGGACGTCAGAAACTTAGGATAGTGCTTGTCAAATTGTGGTCGGCGGGCCGTGTTTCTTGCATCAATTATTTTAATATTAATTTAGCTGTCTCCTCCCTTCTTGCGCAATGATCTTCACATTCGTTTCAACATATCAGCTTAAATTATTTAGCACTTAGCTTTTTTCTCCTGCGGTCCTTACGGCTACCCGTCTTACACTGATTTATTCTCTTACACTACTAATGGCCTCTTTCATGAACAATGGAACATATTTTGTACGTTTATCTGTGCTTTCTAAATTAGGGCTCAACGAATAACACTCGGAATGGGAACGTAACAGATGTGTAAATACAGTGGAACCCGGTTATAACGACATCGGTTTACACGACACCTCGTCTATACCGTCAGATATTCTGTGGTTCCAATTAATTCCTCACTGTTAACCATAACATTATACTCCTCGGTTATAACGACACTCGTGTATAACGACACAAAATATTCAGTCCCTGTCATGACCTTATAAACGAGTTCGGCTGTAATTTGCTTATAATTTCGTACCGAATCCATTTTGACTCATAACCGTCTTTCCCAACTATTCAAGTTGTTCCACAATTTTAAGCTAACCGTCAGTATTTGCGTCTGTTGTATTGTGATTTCATTCCGCATTGTGGTGAGAAGATTTTAAAATATTTTTCCATCTGGCATAAAAATAAAGAATGAATTTAAAAAACAGAGAATGAAAATTTTAGTAGTCGTGCATTCCAAAAAAAAATCTGTTGTAAAGATAAGGTTATCTCTGTCCACGGTATGAAGGTACGTGAGGAGGGGAGGTGTACTTCCATTCATTCATAACCTCGGCACTAGATGGAGGTGAATAACCAGACTCGTACCGCCGGGAAGACGGCCCCCTGTACCCTTTGAATAGGAAGCTGGGAGGGTCTGAGGATCGGTCTGGGCTCTTTGGAGAAGAGGAGTATTTCTTGCTGCTACCGGAATTCGAACCCAGCTCCCGCCTTCCAGTTACTCTCGATGTTTGAACTTACTTGCCGTTGGCCTTTGCGTCACTTCTTTAACCGTGAGCGATGGAACCGGTTGTTGGGCGAGGGGGATCGATCGACCGCTCATTGCTCTCTTTGAGACGTGTTTGTTTGTTTGTTTGTTTGTTTGTAAATTCAGTGTCGATACACTGTTACCTTAGCCCTGTGGCACTTATTGGTTTGTTAGTTACGAAATGTAGGCTGATACTACGCTGCGCTTTGTGACAGCGGTACAGTATTCTTATGGGGGGATTCTGTTTGGAAATCGGACTATCCAAAGCCCAACGGTTACTGTATGTACCGCCAGGTGTAACATCCACAAATTATACTTTCTGCCCACACAGTGTATTTATGTGTTTTGTGTGGATCTCAGGACAAACAACGATTATTTCCCTATACAGCATTAACTGACTGGTTTTTATAACTGAGACGGAGTGCGTTTACTGCGCGGTACGGACTGGGTCTTTAAATGTAACTCAGGTTAATATTCGTCATTAAAGTGTTGACGAATAGTGCAGATGTTGCTTTACATTTGGCTCTGTCTGTGTGTTGCGGTAGAAGGGCAACGTGGCCGGTTACATGAACTGCTACAGTCGGCGGTAGCACTACAGACTTTCCCTCTGTTACAGACGTGGCACATCGATACTGCCTAGTGCAATTCATGTTCAGCATTTGTTTTGATGTTGGAGGTTGTCCTGGCTGTGTCTATGAAGGGTACCGTTTTCTGGGACCCCATATTGTCTAGTAGACACATGTCGACATTTCTGAAGAACTTAATGCTTCCTTAACCCATTCCAAGTGACCGTATTCCTGTTTATGTTTCTGTTTTCTGTGTGCAGTTTGTTGATTTCTGTTTCCAGTAAACATTTTTGTCTTATTTATTCCCATGACGTATGGCAGCTATGCTTGTGTTGTCTGTTGCTGAATTCAGGACCCTTTGTATAAACCCACTTTTTGTCTGTTACATCCAGGGCCGAATTTACGTATAAGATAAACAAGCTGCAGCTTAGGGCCTCACATAAGAAGGGCTGCTTCACTAACAGAATTAAATACTTTTAGTAAATGGTAGGATTTACAACACGAAGTAATGGTAATTATTTTTATTATTATTGGCTATTTTGGGTTATTTTATATTTCACAAGGATGAAAAACTGCTAAACCTAAAATTTAGTACAATAGAAGGGACCTCATAAATTTTACAGCTTAGGGGCCACAAAAAACTGCAATCCAGCCCGGATTGTAGCGCCTAATATGTAGGAACAACTTTATGTAACTGGCGCAGCAGGGTAATACCCTTGCTTATTATTGAAAGCGAAGGCAGAACGTTTCTCTGAAACGTCGCACATGCGAAGGATGTTCAATGAATGAGGGTCACTACATCATACAATTAAGTGACAAGTCAACACAGGGTTAAATGTAGCCCACTTAAACTCCGCTGAAGTGTCGTTATATCTCCACGCAATCCCCTCACGTCTTTACGCGTTTCTCCCATCATTCCACGGGTTTAAAAATTCTGTCGCTTTAGAAATCGGGCACTCTCATTTGTAGCTATTAGCGAATAGCAGATTCTACTTTCTCTGTTTTGTGGAATCAGCTTTCTTCAAAATTCTTCTTCAGCGTCTCAAACAAATCGTAATCGAATGGGGCAATGTCAGCAGTACAGGATGGGTCGTCCGGGTGCTTCGTTGACCACTGGGGCCATCATAATGCATGTACGTTTGACCATTTTAGAACTGATTTTATATATATAACTGTCGTTTACACGCTGCGGTGTTAGTTTGACTTGTATTTGCTGTCATTCCCAAACAAGTAACGCAAATACAGAAACATCTCACGGAATGACTTGCAGTATTCCCCCACCTCCTCTATAACCTCCTTGAACATCACGTTTCTGTGCCATCTGCCGTCTTACTGCAGTGACATGTAAACCTGAATTTAAACATTTAAAGTGGGGATACGAGAGTGACCACACCAAGTGTGGACCAGTGCATCAATTTTTATGAAACTTATCATGAAGAAGGTTCAGACAATGACGACACTATTCAGTTCATCCTGTATATTTGTATCTCTGATTCTTACCTTCCTTTTAAGGCTTTCTTCACGAAGTAAAAGCGACGCCTTATATGGAGTCCTTTCGTCTGTTCGTGACCCAGTGTCAGCAACCAAAATGTCTGTTGAGTTTTCATACGGTTCGGTATAGGCGTTCTTTATAGAAAATTGTCGAACGTGCTCGAGTTTTATGAATATCGTCTCACTGAGTGACATACTTTATTTAAGTCGCAAATGAATTGCTGTCCCTTCTTGTCTGGTTTTGCCGAAATTGTTTATCAAACTCGCCACGTGATGCCGTTCAACAGTTGGGAGTTTTGTGAAATTTGGTGCAATGGAGGGGACACTTCATTCATGTCAGGGCGAAAGTGCAATGTTTCCACGTTTTCTGTGTTTTTCTTTCAATTTGAATAAAATTCGGAACTGCTACACGTCTGCCTTCACTCTGTACTTACCTGACGTGTAACGGGCAGCTTTATATTTTTTACATTTCACAGGATACGTTCACAAATTTTTAGTGACTTTAGTTTTTTTAAGATCGGCGCAGTTAAAGCCATACTTTACTCGGAGGCCCAAAAAACTTCAGCCCACACTTTGCACGTTAATTGTCTATTTTGTGTACAATTCGGTGCAAGCGGTCTGCTGCACGTAATGCTGTTAAATGTTTGTGAGTTTCGTGAAAATCGGCCCAGTGAAGGCCGTACTTCTCTTGTGGACTAAATAAAAATATACATTTTACCCGGTTATAACGACATCGGTTTATGCGACACCTCGTATATAGCGTCAGACGTTCCGTGGTACCAATTAACCCTTTAAAGACGAAGCGTATCTGTTTTATATAAGGACCCAGTGCGTACCGCGCTGTAAACACTCTCCACTTCGGTTATACAAACCAATCTCTTAATGTTTTATAAGGCAAAAGTTGCTGTTTGTTCGGAGATCCGTACAAAACACATAAACGCAATGTGGGCACCACGTAGAATTTTTTAATGTTAAACCTGGTTTTATGTAAAGTTACCGCTAGGCTTTAAAAGGTTAATTCCTCACTGTTAACCATCACAGTATACTCCTCGGCCATAACAACACTCATTTATAACGACACAATATATTCAGTCCCTGTCATGATGTTGTAAACGAGTTCGACTGTATTTACTTGTGTACCGTGAAATTGTGTGACATTTTGGAAGTAAAGAACGCCATGGTGAAGTCTGTGTACTGCGTCATGGTGTACAGCATTTGCAGTCTTGTTCTTCCTTCCTTGGTGGCGATATAATGACTCTGCCTTCAGCTGATATTGTATGGAAGGTCGCGAGTTGCATCAGTAAACAGTTGGCCCATTGTTTGTGAAACATCCCAAGGCCGGGCAATCATCCCGATGGAGCGCTCGCAGCACTCTCAGGCGGTTCGGCGTCCCTTATTGGACGGACGGGTCGCAGAACCAGAAGATCGCCTTCTGATGTCTTCTTTTTATGCTAGCGTCTCGCAGTCTATACTATATGTTGCCCGTATTATGGGTATAACTGTACCGCCTAGCAATTTGCTTACAATCCGAATAGCCGTATGCTGCATTTATCTGCCATGTAAGGCCGAGTTCACCTTTTGGGATTCTGGCATCCAACAGTAATGAGTTTAATATAGTCTGAAGTCATCACGTGCGAAGCTGACTTCCCGCTCTCTTGTATACATACAGGGTGTTTGTAACGTACATACGTAAAGTTAAGTAGCTGTACCTCATGGAAGGACTGTAATATTGCTACAATCATTGCAGCACTTTAAAGCCTATAAGCTGCCATTTAGTGTCACATTTCAACACAGGCCCCAGCAATTTGCACACTACGCCAACCCGGAAGACACAAACTCAATATTTGTCCTTAAATAGTCGAGAAGAACAGCAGTAGCAGTATCTCGACTTTGCTGTTCCGGTTCATCAGGTGTTCTTGGTTTTCATCAGTAGACGTCCCCTTTGGCCCGACCCCACAAAAAATAAATCGCATAGAGTCAGATCGGGACTTCGTGGAATCCACTGTTTTTTTTAATCCGTGCCCAATCCACCGACCAATAAAGTACTTCTACAGCCACGCACGAACGGCAAATGCAACCTGTGGTGGTGCTCTGTCTTACAGGAAGTGCAGTTATTAATAATAACCACACTGAGAAACGGTGGGCAACACGAAATTATCGAGCACGTTCAAGTAATTACGTTAGTCACTCTGTACTTTCAACTACTTAACAATAAAACTAGCTATACCAGTTAACACAACTTTCTCTCCATGTTTTACTTCTTAAAAATTAGGAGACTACGTGTTTTGACCTCTTTCTTTAGGCAGTCATCAAATCCATCCGTATAATGTTTATGCTTTAATTTCCTCTAATGATGGACGTAGTACTGGCGCTGTGAAAGCGGTCGAAACATGTAGCCATCTCACCCGTTAAGAGACGGAGAGAAAGTTGTGCAGGCCGGTGTGCCTACTTCTTCACTGCAAATAATCTTCTTCGATTGCTTGACCTTGAAGACGACGGCATAGCGATCTCAGAACAAACAGAGATGCTTTCACTATACAGCTTTAACTGATCGGTTTTTATAAGCGAGGCGCAGTGTGTTTACTGCGCGGTACGGACCGGGTCTCTACATATAATTCAGGTTAATACCAATCTTTAATTCGGTGGCCTTTCACCCCGGAGGCCCTGATTTTATCCCAGGTCAGTCCATCTGAGGTTTGCGGCGAAAAAAAAGTGACACTGGCACAGGGTTCTGTCCCAGTACTTCAGTTTTACCCTGTCAGTATCATTCCTCCCTTGCTCCATACCCATTCATTCATCTACCACCGACGCTGTATAATGTTTTTCTCCCAGTACTTCAGTTTTCCCCTGTCAGTACCATTCCACCAGTGCTCCATATTCATTCATCTACCACCGACGCTGTGTAATTTTTTTCTGCCAGCACTTCGGCTTTCCCCTGTCAGTATCATTCCTCCCTTGCTCCATAGTCATTCACTCATCTACCACCGACGCTGTGTAATGTTTTTCTGCCAGTACTTCAGTTTTCCCCTGTCAGTATCATTCCACCATTGCTGCATACTCATTCATTAATCTACCACCGACGCTGTATAATGTTTTTCTCCCAGTATTTCAGTTTTCCCCTGTAAGTATCATTCCACCAGTGCTCCATACTCATTTTGATCTATATGCTGCTTTTATCAGAAGGACAAGCGGGAGAAGCTTGGGAACCTTCATGAAGCAGTGCTGTTTCGGAAATCGTGGAGTTTTGGATAGCCAAGTACCTTCACTTATTATGTAAAGGGCTAAGCTCGACAAGTAAGTAGCGGGCATTTGTTAGTACAGAACATTTAATCGTCAACAGCAAGCCCAACAGAACTGCTGCTCTCTAAGACAGTTTTTTTCAGAAGCAGAGTGAGGTGTGTGTGTGTGTGTGTGTGTGTGTGTGTGTGTGAGACCCAGATTGTGGTAACTAGAATTTGCCGACCGGCTGACAATAGGCCGTGTGACGGGCAGCCCCCCGCTGTACCGTTACAGGAAAACTGAGTGGGCCGGGGCACGTCAGGGCATTGTTCAGTGTGCGAGCGAGTTGACGCGACTGCAAACGGCACGTTCCCTGAAAGCCATAGGCCTCCACAGTACAAGCGTAAGCAAAGGGCGGCCTTCCCTGCGCTGGTTTCAACGAAACCCACGAATGATCAACAGCATTATATAAAGATATAACAATTCCTGCACAGGCCCGGACAGGCCCTGAGGGTTCCAGGAGGCTGAGGTTCCCAAATTTCAAGATAGGCAGCACATGAAGGTAGCAGGGTTGTCAGCCCTGTTCATCTGTCGCCTTTAACCCCTCAGGAAATATTTCTGGTATTCACTTCTGTTAGAGGCTGAGTTGACTCCAGGGCCATAGTGCAGCCGGAAGGATTATGCCAATGAAAAATTTCAATGACACCAACAGGAATCGAACCCGCGAATTTCCACCTTGTAGCGCAGTGCCTCAACCAACTGCGCCACGGCGTGCCCCCAACAGCATTATGGGCAGATCTCTTGTACCAAATTTTACTCAAATCGTAAAATAAATATGGAAAGTGCGGGTAGGAATTTCTCTACGTCCTTCAGTAACGTATGACTGTCACTCAGCCGATTTTCATGAAACTCGCGTGCTGGACAACTCTCTGTAAAGAATGCCTGTATTGAATATCATGAAAATTCTGCAAATTTTTTAGTCGCTCATACGTGATCACAGATGGAAGGATGTGGTATCCACATAAGGCGGGCGTTCTTTGCTTCATAAATAACGCCTAGTAATGCAAAGTCAATGTATCGCTGAGTTTCGGACAGAAGTGTTTAGCACTTAGCCTGTTGTTTAGCCTAAGCCAGTGGACACATCGCATGTCGTAACGCAGCGTTGTTCGCGCTGTTATTGCTGTTGAACTTCCTGCGACGCAACGCGATGGACAGAATACATGTACGGGATGACTCCTGGTGCAGGTCTGGATTCTGCCTACATGAAGCGGACACGAACGCATCAGAAGTCGTGTACAGTCGAACTCGGTAAAAGCGTCACGAAAGGTCCTGAATATTTTAGTGTTGTTATAACTGAGGAGTATAATGTTACGATTAACAGTGAGGAATTTATTGGTACCACAGAATACCTTACGCTATAGGAGAGGTGTCGCATAACTGATGTCGCTGTAACCGGGTCAAATGTACTTTATTTTCACATTATGGAACCCAGAAGGTTCATTGCCATATTCATAAGAACCTTCCACTTTCCTGTTTCCCAAGCCATATGAATAGAGTTCACGCCCTTTTATCGTATTTCTTTACGATCAGTTTTAATATCATCCTGTCTATGGCTTCAGGTTTCCCCACCAAAGCGCCATATGCATTTGACTTTTCCCCATCCGTACCACGTGCCCTGCCCATCTCAGATGAGCAACAAGAATTTTTCCTTTGGGAGGGGGGGGGGGGGGCTGACCCTGAGGCTACATATAATTGATATTTGATTTTAAGGATTATGTTGTAAATATCATGTCGTAAGTGCAACATAACACTGCCTGCAACTGAATTTACATGCATACGAATATAACTACATGGTACACGACTCAATCACAGTGTCCTATCTTCTTGTGTTTTTTAATTTTATTAATTTATTTTTCAAAATTCTAATGTACTAGTCATCAGCCGATTTCATTGGCTGGTTTTGGCGGAAGAGTAAATCACATAAAACTTTTGATGTCATAATATCTCCAAATCTGTGTTTTTTTATTTTTCTTTTGGGGGATTTGGGGGTAGCCCCCCCCTCCCCCTTGGTTACGTCTCTGGCCCATCTTACTTTCTTGGATTCGCTAACCCTAATTATAGTTATACCACGGAACTAACCTAACTTGTACACTTACTCTACAAACGTCATTGGTCACATCCCCAGTGTTGCAATGCTGACAGAAGCCTGTTGCAACTCTGCATGTTAGGGCATGCTGCGGGTGTGGTTAGAAATCCCTCTGGGTCCAAGAGGGCGTCTTCCTTTGTCATAAATCATTCTTTCCATGAGAGTGGGAGTTCTGTTTAAAGACAGACAGGCGAAAAGAGAAGTGTTCGCCAGTCATTAATTTGTACGCAGCCGTAGTATGATGAACCGCACAGTTGCACTCTCATGCCGTTGGCTGATTGGCCTTGATGTCTCTGTGTTGTTAATGCGAACATGCTGTCGCAGGCTCGCCTTGTTCCTTGTATTTCTTCACTGCATGACATAATGCTTCTAATAATAGTCATAGTTTTAAACGAAATATAACTTTACGTTTTGCAATGTTCCCTCTAAGCTGCGCGGGTGCGCGGCCGCGCAGTAACTGAAGTGCTCCCGCGCAAACAGAATTGTTGCCGCGCAGCTGGGATTTTTCAGTTTTAATTGTAAATATTCTTATTATGCATATTACGAAAAACTTCTGAAGTGACGTGCAGTCTTCAGGTCGTGTAAAAATTTTTTGCTCAGTGCAGTAGCAGCTCCGCGCAGCTCTAAAAAAATAGAGGGAAAGTTTATCTCCTGTATTCGTTTTAACTTCTTAGCACAGATATTACATGAATAACACTACGTATTCCCTCTGGCATAACTTGTATTTATTATTATTTTTTAAACACCACATGTTTCGATCAAGCTGATCGTCAGGTGTTTTTTACACAAAAACTTAAAATTTGAGGTGGAAATGTAGAATTTTGCGAGATCTCACACATGATGTAAAGTGCATAACATATAAGTTACAATCGGCTTGTAATCGTGATTGTGTGTCACTAAACACAAACGGTGTGGTGCACAAACCAAAAGTTAAAATTTAAAAGATTTTAAACAATTTTTTTTCAAATTTAGGATGCTAGTTTCTTATTAAATTTTAAAATGACGGTTCAGCTTCTGTACTTTTTATACTTTTGAATCCATTGTTTAGTCCGTTACATAGAATAAATTATTTAAAACTGTCCAATGTTGTTCGAGTAATTAGCTGTCTATTACTACTACAAAGTAACTCGGTGTTGGTCCCGTCACATTCTTAGAATTGACTGAACTCCGCCTTAACACTTACTTGCTTTTCTTTATAGTTGTGTGTTCTTACCTGATGATGGTCACTTTGTACGGCCGAAACATGTCGTTAGACAGTAATAAAATAAAAAACAGGGAATGTTGTCGTATTTGTCTCTATACTTAAATTGGAAATAGGTATGTATACAGGTACAGCGCGATAGGTAGTCCAAAAATTACGTGTAATTGTATTTGTATATACATAAATGCAGTTGCAGACAGTGTTATGTAACAGTTATATGTATGACATAATTTTTATAACGTAGTTTTTAAAATGAAGCCGATCGCAGTGGCCGCGCGGTCTGCTGCCGAGTGCTTCCTGGGATCGTGGGTTCGAATCCCACCGGGGGCATGGATGTTTGTCTCTTGTGAGTGTGTGTGTTGTCAGGTAGAGGTCTCTGCGACGGGCCGATCCCCGTCCAGAGGAGTCCTACCGACTGTGGTGTGTGTCTAAGTGTGATCAAGTGAAAATAAAAACAACCTCGACACCTGCTGTGAGTGGGTAGAAGAGGTAAGGTCTACGAAAGTTTTTAAAATGAAACGCAAGTTATACACAGCCTCAGGTTCTGCCTCTTCCCCCCCCCCCCACCCCCAGGAAAAATTCAGGGTGCGCACGTGGACAGGCAGACAGACAGACATGATGAAGCCAGTTGTCGCTTTTCGCTGTTTTACGAATGCGCCTAAAATTGGGTATGCAAACTGTAATAGACCTGCAGCTTTATGTTGGCGTGAAACTAGTTCGCCGACCCTGATGGAAGATTAGCCTGCACATAGATGGGCAGCCTTCAGGAAGACATTTCGACGTAAGAAAAGTATTAAAGACGGTAAATGTCATGTAGTATGCAGCTTAACCAGACTCAGTTAATGGAATTTAATTAAGATTAATGAGATGGAAAGGAATGTGAGAGGTTCATACAAACATGTTGTCACAAAACCACTGTTTCAATCTTTACAGAACAAACAGAACACTAACTTCATGCTCCTTTTATTATCTTACAGCATGTTTCGACCGCGTACGCTGGCCATGATCAGGTAGAAACTCACAAAATCATAGAAGAAAAATTGTAGTCACAAAATAATGAAAGGACAGATCATTTGAAAGATCCAGGTACACACGGGCTGATAACATTAATATGAATCATAAAGACGTATAGTGTGAGTGGCTTTACATATGTGGCTGGCGACACGCACCAATCAATGGTGAGGTACTGAAGCTGCCAGTGACACGGTAGTAAGACGTGCGGGGAGCATGAAGGACACGACATTGCTTGACTGTCTGATTGTCCCGTGGTTTGAGCAGCAGCAAATCAGTTCGCACTCCAACACACACGCACACACACACAATACCGATTGTCTTCAGTTCAATACCGCTAAAGAAGACGAGGAGCAGGTCTCCGCATCAGCTGCGCTCTGTGGTTGGGACCAAACCAGGCGTGTGCGACGACGCAGGGTCTCGGCAGACGACAGAGGGATTGTTGAATGGTAAAGGAGGGGGAAAAGAGGAGAGGGGATGAGTTCCGTGGAAGAGCTTCGAGGTGTATTTTTCGTGGCATGCACTACTAAAAGTCCTACGACTAACGCCAAACGCAGACAACATCGGCTGCTTCCATTCCGGTCTGAGAAGTTGCATGAACTTGGCGTTCCGTTATTTCGCTTTTGGTGCGAAGTGAAATGTGGCATTCGTGTGCAGTGATTTGAAGGCATCACCGGCAAGCAAAATATAAAGGAAAATAACATCTGAGGGTTATATTAAGCTCACGCAGGATTTCGTTTAAGAAATTCATGTTTCTGCGTCCGCGTGCTGTCAGGCACTCCTTCCTGTGTCAAATGCTACCCAACTTCTGACATCTGAAGTCTACCGAAGCATACAAGAAGACCCGAAACAGCACGGAACATAAGCAGAAGGGTGTCCTGAAGAATACCACAAAGATGTTAACCAGGTAATAAGCCATACAAAAATGTCAGTGACGGATTGTGAGTGTGGGTCATTTCATGACGTTGTATTACGAAGTGTGTCCAGTAAGCAAGGGTTCCTAAACTAACTAACTAACTAACTAACTAACTAACTGACTACATGGAGCAGAGTCCTTCTTGACGACATACCAGGTCCTCAGCTTGTCATCAAATTTCCCGCGTTTTATGCAACCTGGAGGTTTATCACCGCATTCACAAAAGCCCGCCACCTGTCCCTATCCTCAGCCAGACCATTCCAGTCCATGCCTGCCCATCACGTGTCCTAAAGATCCGTTGTAATATTATCCACCCATCTACGTCTCTGTCTTCCAAGTGGTCTTTTCCCTCTTGTTTCCCCACCAAAACCCTATATGCACCTGTCTTGTTTCCCACGCGTGCCACATAACCTTCTCATTTCATTCTTCTTCATATAATCACACGAATAATATTTGGTAAGGAGGATAGATCATGAAGCTCCACGTTATGTAGTCTTCTCCACTCCCCTGTTACCTCATCGCTCTTAGGCCCAAATATCCTCCTCAGCACCCGAGTCTCCCACACAATTAGGAGCCCCTTGCTCATAAAAATTACACGAGGAGTCAACACAACGATAAGTGGCAACCCATTGATTGCACTGAAGTGTCGTTAGGTGTCAACGTAATCTCCGAGTACATTGATGCAGTTTCTTCTCTTGGGACATTTAAAAATAATGAGCTAGTGGAAGTGGATATTCGTGAATGGTTAAGAATGCAAGTTCCCGATTTTTACCGCGACGGAATTTTTAAACTCGTGCCAAGGTGGGACAAATACATCAACGTGCCCGGGGATTTTGTTGAAAGTAATGACACTTCAGTGGAATACGTGAGCTGCATTTAACGCTGTTGCGACTTGTCTTCTAAGTGTTATGTGTTATGGAACGCGTTTTGATCCCCCCTTACAGAGGCTTGTAATTATGTACAAAGAATTGCGAGATATGTGGCGCAGAGTGAATGGCAAAATAAGAAAAAAAAACTGTCATTCGGACCGGTTACTGTAGGTACCACTGAGCTAGCCTGCTCCATTTTCAATAGATCTATAGCACTTGATGTCAGAACAAACGCAGGATTATCTGACGTATTTTATTTCCAGTTTTTGTATGGATCCATCTTACGTAAAGCACGTACCCCTACGCATACAAGCCGCCACTGAACGTTTAAAGTAACTGCTTTTTGGTGTGTAATGGGGTGCTCACACGTCAATTGTGACGTGTGTTGGTACCATTCGCTGTATTAACGAACAGCAGTCCCTCTTGAACGTCGCATGCAGAATGAAGCACCTGATCTTACCGTCCTGCAGCCCGCCACGCACTACATAAAGTTGCTCGCTGCGTCTACCAAATGTTATTTGCGTGATTGTGACACGGCCTGAGCATGTGGAATATATGAGGGGGGGGGGGGGGATGAGAAATACATGAAGACATTTTTGAGTAAACTTGAAGGAAAGACCCAACTTGGAAGATCTAGGCATAGAGGCATACTAGATCTTAAGTGAGTAGGATGGGAATGAGTGGACTGGATTAATCTGGCTCATGATAGGGTAAAGAGACGGGCTGTTTTGAACACCGTAATAAACTCAATAGCAAACAACGAATGCAGATGGCATATACATACACAATGTCTAATTAAAACCCCTACATATATTTCCACAAACCAGTGTCATCCTCAGGGGGTTTATAGAAAGGAACCCCATGAAGATGACACAGGTTTGTCGAAACATATGTAGGGGTTTATAACACATGTTGTATGTGTATTTGCCAACTGCGTTTGTTAGTTGTTATTAAGTTTATGACAAGATGCATGGTCTATATAACACAAAACGGCAATGAACATTCGTTTCGTTTCGTAATCCTTCCGTCTTATACCTACTCACAGAAAGTGTCGAAGTTTCTGTTTTCTCACTTGATCACACTCAGACACACGCCACAGTCGGTAGGACTCCTCTGGAGGAGGGATCAGTCCGTCCCAGAGACCTCTACTTGACAACGCAAACACTCACAAGAGACAAACATCCATGCCCCCTGTGGGATTCGAACCCGCAATCCCAGCAAGCTCTCGGCCGCAGACCTACGCCTTAGACTGCGCCGCCACTGGGGTCGGCATGAACATTCGTGCTACGTAAAAATGGGAGAATTTTTTGACTAGCTGACGAACTGTTGGCTTCAGAAGGACTCTGCTCCGTACAGTTGGTTGGTTAGTTTTAGTTCTATTTTGAATTTGATTTATAAAATGTGGCACAACCCGTCAGATCTCGCGGCCTCCCATTTGCTACCTGTCATTATATTCATTACTGCACAATTTGTTTATCGCTGTTTGTATTTATTTGTCCTTTATTTCTCGTCCCTAAACTCCCGTTAATACGTTTCGTTTTTCTACGAAATGTCTTTATTCCGTATAATGTCAAAGCCTGACTTAACTGCTGGGTTCTTCGGAGGCAGTGCTCCTGTTGTAACTTGCCTGTCAATGCGATGCTGCTGAAGACGTAAGTGTTGTGGGATGTGGCGCTGTGGGTTGCACTGGCAGGTCTCTGCGTTTCGAAGGTTGTTGGTGCTTTCATCTTCAGGGTCAAGTAGTTTTGTTTGACTGGTTGACCCTGAAGATGAAGGAAATACGTTCGAAACGACAGGAACTGTTGGCCCAAAGACACAGTCGCATCTGAAAAGGCTTGCCATTTTGTCGAAATTTCTAAATTTTATGGTCGTACTTGCTTTCATGGGAATTTATGGAATATTCAGCACGTAAGGAACAAAGGGGACAGCTGTTTGGGAACATTCCCTTTCTTAGTGTGTACGTCGTTTAAAAATTATATCAAATTGTATGTCTGAAGAGCAGATGTCACGCAGGATTTTTTGATGGGCGGGGGGGGGGGGCTGACCCTGAGGCTATGTATAATTTATATTTGAATTTAAAATTTATATTACAAGACTCATGTTGTAAGTACAACATAACTCTGTCTGCAACTGCATTTATATATATACGAATATAACTACATGTTCCGTGACTCAATCACAGTGTCCTATCTTCTTGTATTTTTAATTTTGTTCATTTATGTTTCAAAATTCTAATGTACTAGCCATCAGCCGATTTCCGTGGCTGATTTCGGCTGAAGGGGAAATCACGTGAAACTTTTGAGATCATACTATCTACAAAATCGATGTTTTTCAAATTTAGGTTTTGGGTGTTTGGGGGCTGCAGGCCGGCACGCTCCCTCCCGCCACCCCTCTTGCGTGCGCCACTGCTAAAGAGGCTGAGAGTATGCCGAGTTCCCTGAATGCCTGCTACCACTCGGTACATAATCTTTTGTCTTCTGTTTTTGTGTCTAATAACATAAAGATTATGACATACACAACTATAATTTTGCCTATTGTTTTGTATGGGTTATGAAACTCGGTTTGTCTCACTGAGAGACTAACATAGGCTGAGGATGGTCGAGAATAGGGGTATGAGGAGGCTATTTGGTATGTACTAATGGGTAAGAAGTAACAGGGGAGTGGGGATCGCTGCATAACGAGGTGCTTTATGATCTACACTCCTCACCAAATATTACTCGGGTGATCAAATCAAGAAGAGTGAGATAGGCAGCGCATGTGGCACGTGTGGGGGGAGAAGAGAAATACACACAGGGTTTTGGTGGGGAAAGAGACCTCATGGAAGACCTATGTGTAGATGGAAGCATAATATTAAAGTTTATTACAATGAAATAGGATTGGAAGGCGTGAGCCGGTATTATCTAACTCGGTGGAGGAATATGACACTTAATATTGGGGTTCCATAAGATGCGGGGAATTTCGTGACTAGTTGAAAAATTATTAGGTTCTCAAGAAAGATTCTGTTGTGTGAAGTTAGCTGTCTGCAGAGGGTGTGTGTTCATATAACTTAGAGTCCCGTTGTTTTGAGAAGAAGAATGTGGATAAAGAAGTTCGGTACAATTTTATATAAAGCCGGATGTAAACGGGAGCACCATACGAGAATTTCACGACAAGAAGAAGTTATATTGTAGCGGGTGTAATTACTAGCAGATTGATGCAAATAGATTCGCGCTATCTGTTTCTTCTTATTTACTAAGGTTGAATGCGCTGCGCACTGCAAAATGCCTGGTTTTAGCGGGCGCAGCACCACACGTATTGTGCTGTAATATTACATATACTTGGCTCAACTGATAAACTGAATAGAATGGATAAAGAAATGTAGAAGAGGTCGGGGCTGAAAGAAAGGAGAAAACGGAGAATTAACAAGGAAATAAGAAGAAATAAAGAGGTAAAAAAGAGTAAAACAGCAGGAAGTGAAAGCTGCAAGTCTGACATTCACCTTGACCATGGCAGTGGTTCAGATAGTGTCTGAAGCAGGCAGGAGTGTTGTGTCGTGCCTGGCCAAGAGGGCTTAAGTGTGTCTGTCCACTTAACGTAAGCCGGTGTGCCAAGTGCCCACTCAGCACTTTTCATAGCCCAGAATGTAGGCCTCAAGTACCTGTACACGACTGTGTGAACAGCGTGACCCTTGAAGTAAAGGCAACATGAGCTTTCGAAACGTCCGGGGCCAGTCACTGACTGTCACTGCGACGATTTTGACTGAACTCACTCTTGCTGGACACGTGATTTTAAAGAACGCCTATACCAAATTTCACGAAAATCCGACACACCTTTCAGTAGCTGATACTGGGCAGCGGACTGAAGTAATCTTAACATAAGGCGTTCTTTTGTACTCCGTAAAAAACGCCCGACAAAAGAAGTGCTACAGTTCTGTTAGGGTAACTGGCATACTATTGCCTCAACATGTGTCCGGCTGGAAGGCCGCAAGGGGAGTCATGTGATCGCAGGGTTTTCTATTATTATTATTATTATTATTATTATTATTATTATTATTACATCATCTCCTTTATGCAGGGTATTCACACTTATATACCTGATACAAACCATGTTTCTAGGGTATACAGTGTCGCAGCTATTCCGCGCCTACTGTTAATGGTGCACACAACGCTGTCTTTAATATTATACTCTTGTGTGCTTCTACATTAGCACTTTCCGCAGTACGTGTGCTGTGCCCAGCATAGCTGCTTTCTGTATTTCCTTGACTTAGTGCTTTCCCGGTACGCTGCTCAAGTATTTTCTGAAGGATTTTGAAATAGTTCCAGTTGCTCCTATTATAACTGGCGTCACCTTTGTTTTTACATTCCACATGCGCTGTATTTCTTTTATATGGTCTTTATATTTTAGAATCTTCTCGGCTTCTTTCTCTATCACACTTGTCTCTTCTTCTTCTTCTTCTTCTTATTATTATTATCATTACCCTGCACCACAGCAGACTTCGTCTTGCTGCTTTATTTTCTATTTCTTTTCATTCAGGCACAAAATGTTGCCCGTCTGTTTCGGACGCTACCGGTATTCGTGTTCTTGCTCGCAATTTCAGAAACTCCTCCCTGCCTACCGCTACTTTAAAAACTCCCAGTCTGCGAGACGTGTTTCGGGCGCTAACCGCGCGTGCGCAGACATCGATATCTTTAGCAAACCCATTACGTCTGTAAAAGAGATTCTGCCGTAGTCTGTGCCATTTTTAAATCAACTTATCAATGCTTTCAGGTTATAGGGTCTTTGCCCCAGTACTTCTTTTATATTCCCCTTTTGTGTAAATTTTTTTGCCTGTTTATTATTTTGTTTTTGTGGATTTGCACTGTTTTTGTGTTTTATTTGTGTATTTGTGCTGGCTTTATAACAGGCACTTGTGCTGTTAAGCGTGCACCTTAATAAATATCCACTGAACTGGACTGAATTGCATTGTATCATTAGTTTCTCCTAATGTCAGAAACTCCTCCCTGTTCACTGCTACTTGTAAAAACTCTCCGACAGCGCGATGTGTTTCGGCTGCTAACCGCGTGTGCAAAGACACCGATATGTTTAGGCAGCCCGTTACTTCTTTAAAACAGATTTTGCGCTGAACTGGGACATTTTTAAATAAACTTATCTGTGTTTCTTCAGAGTGCAGGAGTTTTGCCCCAGTGCATTTATATACCTTTTCCTGCCGTATTGTTTTCTTTTGTTTGTTTTTTAGTGCTTGTTTTGTGTATTTGTGCTGTTTTTGTGTCGTATTTGTGTTTTGTGCTGGCTT
The DNA here is from genome assembly GCA_013340265.1 of Coptotermes formosanus. Classification (NCBI taxonomy): domain Eukaryota; kingdom Metazoa; phylum Arthropoda; class Insecta; order Blattodea; family Rhinotermitidae; genus Coptotermes; species Coptotermes formosanus. Next base: position 659,258 of record BLKM01000621.1, read on the forward strand.
TGTAATAGACACTTATACTGTTAAGCCTGCATGTTAATAAATACCGATTGATAGATTGATTAGTAGTAGTAGTAGTAGTAGTAGTAGTAGTAGTAGTAGTAGTACAGAAGTGGTCTGCCCCTTTGCATAAAACCTGCACCGTGCATCTCTTATGACTTACTATGTTTCTGCCACTGAAAGTTTCATAATCTAAGCTGCTGAAATAGCGTCGTTAAATAACTCAGAGCTCCATATGCATGCAACAACGCATTCCTCGTTTCGCCGTCAGAGGCGCATTCCTGAGCAAGCATGCTGTAAATCTTTCAACAGCGAGCTTTGCGATACATTGCGTGCCATTAGCTGAACACGGCCTTCTTCTGTGGGGATGGTAAGGGTTTGTTGGCGCGGCACTTGACGGCACGCACCCTATGGTTCGTGATTCTGTGGTAATGGACTCGCACAATAAGGTCGTTAATGTCTGTTTATACCTACCAACCCACCATCAGCGCTGCACACGCTAGTATGCAGGCCGCTACGATTAGTTGTGCTCGGAAAGTAGAGTCGAACTCGGTTATAACGTCATGAAAGGGACTGAGGATTTCGTGTCTTTATAAACGAGTGTTGTTATAATCGAGGAGTAGGCCTATAGTGTTATGGTTGACAGTGAGGAATTAATTGGTACCACAGAATATCTGACGTTTTATACGAGGTGTCGTATAAACAGAGGTCGTTATAACCGGATTCGACTGTACTACACAATCTAATACCGTTGATCGTGTCTGTCTAGCCGATGCTGCGTTATTAAAGACAGGCTTTCTTGTAAAGCTGATAGTAGATAAGCTGGTCTAATTGAAGAGCCCGAATGTTAAATTTCGTGTTTACGTGAAGTCCTTCTTGAACCAGTTGAATGCAATATTAGTATTAGTAATATCATACTAAGAGATAGCTCAGTCAGTATAGGGGCTGTGGGCTGGATGATCCGGCGTTCGATTTACGGTTCGGACGAAACGTCCAGACCGGCACTGAGGCAGACCCAGCCTCCTACTGCTCGGGGTAAAGAGGTCGGGGCGCGATATTGACAACTCACACCATCCAGTGTCGAGGTTAAGAATGTGTGGAGCTATACTTCTACTTCCCCTATACGCCATAATGCCGTGGATAGGGACAGCTTTACGTTTGGTGTCATCATCATATCTCTCGGCTTGCACATATTGGAGGATACACAATGTCCTGTCAAGATATTTTTGGTTGCAGGTATACGTCAGTACATAAAACGTGTTAGTGAATGATCAAAAAATATGATGGCGTAAAAAAGAAGTGTACCTAATACTGTCATACTCACCAGAGGGGCAGTGCGTGAGAAAAACTGAGATATTAAAACTTGAGGCTTTTTTTTTAAATTGTATACCTTGTATATGGTAGATATACGACGTCTGATGGCAGCTTAAGATACTAAGCCGCAATATGTAGCTATAAAATCAATTGTACTGAAAAACTGTCGTGTTAACTGAAGTATCCTCCTGTTTGATTCATAGTTTACAGAATGGCATGCCTTATGCAGATACCACACCCTCACGTTTCACGTCTTAAGATGCATTTTAATATTATGATCTCATCTACGCTAAGGTCCCCTGAGTGATATATTCCCGTCATGTTTTTCCGACTAAGATTATATGTGCATATATTTGTTGTCCTTTGCGTGTTGTTTGTTCTGTCAATCGTACCGTACTTCAGTAAATAATAATGACGTCTGATAAACTGTGCCAAGCGTCTCCTTCTTAGAATTCAGCGTTCCTTTTGTTTTTTTTTTGTCTCGCTTAACTCTACGATCGTGAGCGCTTTGTCGTTCATTACTCTAAGCAGTAATTTCCAATTTTATCGGAAGTAGATGCTGTGTGAATTCTATGCCCTATGCTGCATAACTAGCAGTTGCAGAAAATACCATCGTCGCAGCTTTGCTGACTTCCGGTTTCGGAACATTAGAGCCAATTATAAGGTTTTCTATGATGTGACGCAGTTTACTTTGCTAGATTGGAATCGATGTTTCGGAGGAGCCTGCTGCTCCAGTTTGTAGATTTCTCTAAAGTTGGTACTGTTGTTGAGTCATGAGAGCAGCTTTGACCTTGGCAGTGGTGGCCCAGGGAAGTCGGTCCCTTACATATGTGTATGAGCAGTAGCAGTTATACCTCTGGTAATGTGCATTTGGCCGAAGTTTAGTTGTGTCCTGTGCGTAAGAGTTAGCATTATTTTCTGTTGTGTTGTGTCTGGTTAGAGCTGTGCATAAATTTGTTTATATGCCTTTTATAAGCTGAAACCTAACAAAGGGTGATCAGTTGGCAGTGATAAATGCAGTGATACAGACTTTCTGCTCTGACAGGGCCTACGTGCTTTCTGTGCAACATTATTCCTGAGATATGCGAACTTACCCACACACTCAAGGTCAGGAATGTTCTCGTCAGTTGAGGACAATACCTGTCTGACAAGTTGTGCTATATCGTGCCCCGGAACAGAATGGTTTTGGCACCGCCGATAGTACCTTAATCTCTGCAGTTGTTTATATCTCTAAATGTCATAAGTCATAAGCCGAATACTGATTCTGAGTGTCAAACTGCAATTGGGATAAGAGGAGGTGGTTGTGGCCGGTATATCTTCCTTCTGTGAGGAGTTACTAAGAAGAACATGGAAGGTCTTCAGGATAGACCGTCTCCTGTCTGACACCAAGCAGGATCGAGATGTTGATCTGGAGGTATTTATACAGGTGTTGGGAAGGAGAGGATCGGCACATGGAGGCCAAGGGTAAATGTGACTGCTGCAGGTGGAACCGGCCGTGAAATATAAATTGGAGTTCTTGGGAAAAGCTTTGATAATCAATATGTTAGGGTCTAGTAAGGGCGGTTGGTGTTAGAGTGCACGCAAGAGGAAGTAAAGTATAAGGGGTGATTCAGGAGGAAAGGTCAATATTTCGGGAGGTGATAGCATTGGCCATTGTGAGAAAAAAGGCTTATATAAACATAGTCTAATTCTGACCAGTTACCGAGACAGAATTGTTTTAATCTACAAATGCAAAAGCATTGTGAGTGGTAATGAAGGAAGAGAAATTACTTGCTTTTAATTTAATTTTAATTTTAATGTAATGTTTAAACGACAAATTTTTTTACGGTGCACAATAACTGTAAGAAAATCCCACCGTCAACGTCAATGCACTTGCGGATCTTGTGCGAAGATCGCGTGCTGTTCGTGCGAATTGCGCAGCGCAAGTTAAATCTTTAAATATAATTCATTGTAATTAAAGTTTAAGGGAAGAACACATGCTAATGAAAGCACTTGTTAAGCTTTCAAAGCCTAGCGGTAACTTTACGTACCACCAGGTTTAACATTAAAAGATTCTACGTGGTGCTCACGTTGCGTTTATGTGTTGTGTACGGATATCAGGACAAACATGGAATATTGCGTTATAAAACATTAAAATATTGGTTTTTATAACAGATGTGCAGGGTGTTTACAGGGCGGTACCCAACGAGTCCTTATGTAAAACAGACACGCTTTGTCTTTGAAGGGTTAAACCTTGGAATCTATTTCAAAATAATATTAAAAGGGATGTTGAAGAGTAAGAATAAACTCTGGATTCATATAGACTGCTATAAGTTACAGTGGTGAGATTGCGTGAACACAGTGGTGAACCTTTTGTTTGAAGATTAAAGTCTTCTGTGACATGACATGTATCGTTAGGTCGATAGTTATGGCAGTTTCGAAGGATTTTGTTGCGTCAGTTTTCAAGGTCACGCAGTCCTTGGATCCTGAAGACGGCAGAACAGCAATCCTTCGAAACGCCAGAAGCACTCACCCAACGACAAAGCGTCACACCCCAGAAAAATTGAGCCCTCAGCAACACCGCTGTGAGAACCCCAAATCTGGCCACATTAGTGTATCCGTTACAGGCAGAGAATTTGTTGACCAGCTGAACAACTGTCAGTTTTAAAGACTGTTTCTCGCCAATACAATTAAATATTTTTGGGATGTGCAGATTGTAGGTTGAGGCTAGTCAGGAGACGTGTACCCATAATGCAACACGCCTGTTATTTCTGCTAGTTACAAGAATCTGGTTAGCTGCCCAGTATTTACTGTCATGTGGAATTAAGACCTTGTATGGTAACGTCTAGTTCCTGGGAAGAATAATGTTGACTACATAATATGGAAAACACATCGAGAGATTTCTTGTAAATCGTGTGTTGAACTTGCCCGTAGTTCAGCGGCCTCTGAATATGCTCTGGCATTCAACAGACATCACCTGGCAGACGTGAAGAAGTGGACAGCAAACTATGTAGAGTGTTTTATGACCACGTTCATACTCTTGTAAAGTTCAGGTATTATTGTCGATCCAAGAGAATAGCTGTAACCTTGACAGTGTGCGTGGGGTCACTTATCTGCGGGCTATCTTTGCGGACAGTTTGTACAGTTCCTCTCAAAAATATGTCTCTGTCACTGCTGCTGTCTTTTGCCACTGGTCGCAGTTTATTAGGTGTTCAGTCTGTAACAAACCTGAAGCCAAATTTATGCACAGATCTAGCAACGTAGAACATAACAGAAAGCAGTAACTTTAATTCGCAAGCACAAGACACGACTGCATGTCAGTCCCCTGTACTTGTAACAGGAGTACATCGGTTGTGGGTTATAAACGCCTAAGACTGTCTTCCGAATGCGCCACCTCTGCCACGATCAGAACCAGTCGCGTGAGTGGAAGATTTTACAATTCTGTCAGCGGCTTGTGAGTCTTGAGCGGCCGTGGCTAACAATGATACCCCACTCGCCTGCCAGTCGAAATTGTATTATACGATGTGGACTTGCTGGTAAGGGGGCAAGCTGTTAGCCATGGCCGCCCAGAGATTTGTCTGTATCGTCTCTTCAAAGTAACAGGAAAGAAGCAAAGAACTTCCCCTTGGGCAGCTTCATCGTGAAGATGAAGGCACTACGACCTTTCGAAACGTCAGTAATTATTAGCCCAAAGACACGGCGTATCATTCCGGGAAAAGAAAACCTTCAAGGGCTTTCACAAGATGCACTTTTGATATAACTTTTTAAAATGTTGTTGAACAAAGGGGAAGGGAAGTAGCTGACCGAGCAGATATTTGGCAGTGACCATCGCATACTTGGTCTGTCACATTAAGGGAAGAACATAGGTTGAGGGTGTTCGAGAACAGGGTTCTGAGGGAGGTATTTGGGGCTAAGGGGGAGGAAGTGACAGGGGAGTAGAAAAACTTTCTTGGCTATGTGAGAAACTATTATTTCTGAAGAGAACTGATTTAACAAGGCGGAGGTGTGTGGTACTTATAGTATGCGTTGAGGAAATAAGATTTACACATAAAATTTTCGTTTGGAATATTCAAGGATATCAGTTTGTGTTGTGTGAGTTGTACAGTCCGTGCTGTGTCTGTGTGTGAAGAAAAAAGTGAAAAGGTTAAATGGCTGTGAAATTAAATAACTTGGTTCATTTGGAGCTCAGAGCTGTCAAACATTTACGCGTATTTTTATCTGTGCTCTGTATTATTTCTGATCCACTGTCCGTTCAGTTGGCACCTGCCACGTCTAGAAATAAGGCTGTAAAGGGCGTAAAAAGTGGTAAAGTCCGTGTGCATGCCGTGAGGGCATGTAAGGCAATTTCACCCTAGAAGAGGCCATGAAGGCTGGGAGGGGGAGCAGAGATGCAGCTCTCCTCTTTCTTTAACCTCGGCGCTAGATGGCGGTGGGTAGTCAACGCCAGGCCCCGGCAGCTTAACCCCGGTAAAGAGAACCGGTACCCATTTTACATGAGGCTGGGTGGGCCCCAGGGCTAGGGACTGGTTCGAAAAATGTCGCCCCCACCGGGATTCGATGCCCGGACCATCCAGCCCGTAGAGAGTCGCTATACCGACTGTGCTATTCCGGCCCACATGAAGGCATGTAGGGGGGTGTAGATGTATAGCTCCACTCATTCGTAACATCAGCACTGGTTGCAGGTAAGTGGTCAGCGTCACGTCCCGGCTGCTTTGCCTCTGGGAAGGGACTTCATTGCGCATTTGATGAGACTGGGTGCTTCCCAGAGCTGGTCTGCACGTTGTGGATGTGAGAAGACTCTTGCTTATGTCGGGATTCGAACGTCGGTCATCCATCCCGTAACACAGCCGCTATACCGACTGACATATTGCAGTTGCTACAGTAACACTGTGCAGATGATGGAGGAACGCCTGAATGGAGAACATTTGACAGCTGGCTGCAACCATGAGGCAAGCAGGGAATGAACTGAATTGTTTCGGAAGCACCTCACTTTGCTGCTGAGAATTTCGAGGCATGAATTTGCCTTCATTCAAATTACAGTGTAACGGTGTATGTTGCTTTTTGTGCATCTAAGGGTCGGAGAGGGGTACACTTTTAAAGCACTTTAGAATGGAAGAAATCCCAGTGACCGCCATCGCCAGTGACCAGGTTAGCGTGTGATTTGCAGTTTTTGTGTCGCATTGTTCCTCTGAAGCACTCAGTCCTACTTGCAGCTTCCTTTCATCTCGTTCCTCTCCAGTAGATGTCGTTTATATAAGAAGTGTGTTGAGTTAACAGATGTCTTTAAGCCAAGCATCAATCTAACCCTTTGCACACTGAAATAGTGAAAGTACTTTTCTATCCAATGCTCTCCAGTTTGAAGTTTCCCAGGCTTCGCCCGCTTGTCCTTCTGTTAAGAGCAGCATGTAGGGGAAGATAAGTATGGCGCGTTTGTGGACTGATTTCCGTCTATACTCCGTACTCACCAAGGAATAACATTAATGTTAGTTACATTTAAAGATTCAGTCCGTACCGCGCAGTAAACACACTCTGTCTTGGTTACAAAAACCAACCAGTTAATGCTGTATAGGGAAGTAATCACTGTTTGTTCTGAGATCCACACAAAACACGTAAATACACTGTGTGGGCAGAAAGTAGAATTTGTGAATGTTACACCTGGCGGTACATATAGTAACTACTGGGCTTTGTATCACGAAGTTACTCGTATGTGCCGAGATGCAGACTGTTCCCTGTGGAACTCATTAAGCCGTCTATGTGATAGCAGTAATAGCGTGTGTGGAAACTGCAACGCGTGTGGTCTTATGTTGCTTGCTACAAATCGAAGGAAAGGGTTGTTTGCTGTTCAATAATTTGATATTTATAACACGTTTGCTATAATTAGTCTGTTTATGATTCCAGTAATGAAAACCTTAAAGCAGATTCTGAGAAAGATTTTAACATTTTTGTGAATTGAAGTAATCCCAGGTGTCATATTGAGTCCCTCCTGATGTGTGTTTCCTCACACCGTGTCCCACTGTACTGCTGTCATGTTTGTTATGGGATATAGTTCAAAGGAATGAAACAGACTGTTACAGTACATTCTAGACTATTGACTGGTGCTTTCAGTTTCTAAGCTATGTGTCTATTCAGCTCATACAAGAAGGGCACAAGTACTGGTGTTTGGAACGTGAGTTGTTTAGTGAGTAGCAAGCACAGTGTGTTTACAGTAGACAGTAATACTGGCAGTAGCGTCTGTATAAGGTGTATATATGGCAGGAATATATTGTAAGTTACAGAATGTGAAAGGGCGGAGTGTGGATCTGACCACTCACAGTACCGTCCCGATGTTCGAGATTAACTGGGGCCAATAGAACTGTCACGAACATCGGAACCACGAACGTGGCAGCATATTTTCAATGTAAAATGCTTTTCTGCTTCCAAAAACTTGGGATATTACAGTAATAATAACATAAAATAACCTGAAAATATTAAAAACATGAAAATCTATTTTAATAATAATAATATTAATAGTAATACAAACAGTACTTGAACACCGGATTTGTGGAGCACGGGAAAAATTAACCACAAATGAGCTGAACGTTCCTTGCACAATAACAGGAGACTGGGGGGAAATCGACTTGCCAGTCACGTACTCTCATACTGATCCGTCGGACCCAGTCACGAAAGATCGAAACCTGGGTCTTGTAATTGGTTATCTAGTGAGGCAGAATACAGTGTGTGCAGTTTTACGGGTTTCCAGAGGTTGCTGTAAACGCAGTGACGCCTGCACTGTACTCAGACCCGTTCAGTATCGACTCGCCTTCTTGTGCCGAAGTTGAAAGTCCCGTATCGCAGTTTCTGCTCTCGAGCTTTATGGTAAAATGCACAGAAGTATCCGTGACTTCACTAGTGAATGAATGGTGTAGCGTGTCTTCACTCCTGGTTAAAAAATGTGACAATGGGGCAGGCTGTAAGTCTCAGCGCTCAGATCCAACGTGCTTATTTGTTGTGAAGGCTGTGTGTACATTACAGCCGGTTGCGCAGCGTGCTGTGTACGGTACATCTACTGTGAGGTGCCTTTTATGGCAGCTTGTCTCGTGTTTGACTGCGGGTTCGTGAAAATAGTGGGTTTCCTAACCAGTCGACTGTATGGGAAGATCTGGGGTCACTGACATGAGGTGACCTACCGAGCCGAAAGTGACATGTTTGCGTGAAGTCGCAGTGCGACAAGAATGTAGGGTCTGCTGTGGCTGCGGCAGTCAGCACCTGCTGGGACCTGGGATCGATCACAGGCCATCCCATATCGGAAATTATGGTTAACACAGTGGCACTGGGACAGTTTTTCTCCCAGTACTTCCGTTTTCCCCTGTCAGTATCATCCCTCCGTTGGTCCATAGTCATTCATCCATCTACCACCGACGCTGTGTAATGTTTCTCTGCCAGTATTTCAGTTTTCCCCTGTCAGTATCATTCCACCATTGCTGCATACTCATTCATTAATCCACCACCGACGCTGTATCATGTTTTTCTCCCAGTGCTTCAGTTTTCCCCTGTCAGTATCATTCCACTGTTGCTGCATACTTATTCATTCATCTACCACCGACGCTGTATAACGTTTTTCTCCCAGTACTTCAGTTTTCCCCTGTCAGTATCATTCCACTGTTGCTCCATACTCATTCATTCATCTATCACCGACGCTGTATAACGTTTTTCTCCCAGTACTTCAGTTTTCCCCTGTCAGTATCATTCCACCAATGCTCCATACTCATTCATTCATCTACCACCGACGCTGTAATGTGTTTCTCTGCCAGTACTTCAGTTTCCCCTGTCAGTATCATTCCACCAACGCTCCTTACGCATTCATTCATCTACCACCGACACTGTAATGTGTTTCTCTGCCAGTACTTCAGTTTTCCCCTGTCAGTATCATTGCACTGTTGCTCCATACTCATCCATCTATCACCGACGCTGTAAAACCTCAGCCACTGACAGAGTCACCAAACAGCCCACAAAGACATAAAGATAGCGGTGAGATCGGATATTATGATGTCTCTCTTAGTCTGTCTACTTGTTGTCGATTTGTAGATGTATCTTGTAAGAAGTGCGACAGGGGATATTCGTATCAGTAACACGGCTGCCTAAACGTTGGGTGCTGGGGTTCAATTCCTCACAGCCTTACCAATCTCTTTACCACGCCTACCACATCTTCTGTTCATGAAAAACCTGTCTTCTGTCCAGTGGGTTTACTTGGAATAAAGAGGCCGGAGTGTGAGTCTATCTCTCAAATATCGGGAGCGCTACATCGTAGTTGATTGGCGATGTTAAAGACGCCTGTTAGTGTACAAAACTTACGGAATATACTACCAGTAGTAAAATGTAACAAAACATCAAAAGACATGCAAGGCATTTAAGTTCCACTAAACTACGAAGAGTTCCTGGAAGAATTAAGTACATTCAGTAAATGAAGAATGGTCATATTCCGTAAAGCACAAAAGCATTAACAAGAGACTGGGATTTACTGAGCTGAAAGTGATCTGCACAGTGGAAGGATGGGAGAAACCCAGCCGGCAGCCACGTGTTCTCGTTCCGTTTCGTCGGAAGCAATCATGAAAAATCAAAGCGTTGTTGAACGATTACGAAAGACCGAAATGCGGAACGTTGAAGTAAATGGCAATGGTATATGGTGACACCCCTGCCTGTGAGATTCCGACGAGTGTGGGTATCTGTCCTGAAGATGGAGGCAGTGAGTTCCTCCTAAACTGTAGCCCTGTTTACAGACCACACGGCCTCATATCCAAGAAGGTCTTAATCCGTTTATTCACAGGTGCTGGAACCTGGATTCTAAAATAATATACAGTTCACAGGCTACGATCGTTACACGGTCATAAACTGTAGCTGGTCCTGTAAGGCCCTTCCTGTTGAAGCCTGTGTGTGTCAGGTTTCCCGCGTTAATTTCCGTGTGGTTTTGCCGCTGCACAAAGTGAGTCATTGGATTTGGCGTATGCTCCCACAGACTGCACGCTGGTGTTGGTGTTGGGACGGACTGTTGACCTTTGAAAACTTGTACAAGTCACTCTGTGATTGACAGTCTATAGGCGTCTCCCTCTTTCGGCGCCTGGTGCCCGTTGGGACCCATGATAAGCTCTTTGTGCTGTGTCTTTTGAAGCACCGTCTTCAGCGTCCTGACCCGTCACGGGTGACGGGTCAGGACGCTGTCAGGCTCTGAGTCCTTGTCAACTGGTCTTACGTTTCAATTCACATCTTTTGATTCCTGTCATGGATGTACATATTTACGAGGTTTTAATTTGTGGAGCATACGCAGTGTGCAATCCATCCATATCGCCAGCTACTCCGGTCCTTGTAAAAAGAGAGAAAGAAAAAGAAAGGGGGTTGCGGTGCAGTGAGAGGGACTACACTTATTATTATGCTGGGGTTCAATTCCTCACAGC
>BLKM01000621.1:670040-850040 GCA_013340265.1 Coptotermes formosanus
CCGGCCGGGGGCCGCCCCCCCCCCCCCCCCCCCAGAAAAATTAACAGCTCTTAAGTTTCCCATGCACTCCGCGCTCGTCCTTCTAGTAGGGGTAGGCTGCTAAGAAAGTAAAGCATCGGGTGTGTGGAGGAGGGAAGTGTGATGGGAAGTATTGGGAGTGTGAAGCAGAGGGAAGAAGTTGGGAATTTGGGTTGAATTTTGTGTTTGGGGGGCAGCATTATGACGAAATTTTGATCTCTGTGGGAGGGCTGCGTTTTGGTCCTTGTAAAGCAGATCATACCTCAGCTCGTACCGCGCAGTAAACACAAGTCTCGAGTCCGATGTATGCTTTGTGGCTCGGCACTGTCATGCTGAATGATAGACACCTCGCGACAGATCACTTGTTTGTGCCACTTGAGAAGTAGCCGATTACGCAATAATGAGAAAGCGGAAATGGCTCTTCGTGAATGATTGCGTACGGATATCCACATTTACAGGGCGACGGACTTTTCATAAATTCCTGACAACATGGGACAAATGCATCACGTGCTCAGGGATTGTGCTGAAAAAATAATGGTACTTAGTCAAGTAGCCGATCCCAGTGGCCGCGCGGTCTAAGGTGTAGGTCTGCGGTCGAGCGCTTGGTGGGATCGTGGGTTCGAATCCCACCGGGGGCATGGATGTTTGTCTCTTGTGAGTGTTTGCGTTGTCAGGTAGAGGTCTCTGCGACGGGCCGATCCCTCGTCCTGAGGAGTCCTACCGACTGTGGTGTGTCTGAGTGTGATCAAGTACAAATAAACAACCTCGACACCTACTGTGAGTAGGTAGAAGAGGTAAGGACTACGGAACGAAAACTTAGTTAAGTAAATGAGGTAAACTTGACATTGTAATGACTTGTCACTTAAGTTATATGATACAAGAGATTTTAATTATTGAAAAACATTCGCTGAACAGGTTAAAAAGGAACAAAAATTGCAGCGATAGTAACAGGAAAGTAAAAATTTCTGTTTGCATATGTTCTTGCATTATTCCGAAAATCATTGTTTTATAAAATTGTGCACTATTTACTGGTTTAATCTGCGACGTGTAAAGACATTTTTGAATACCTGTTCTCAAGACATAGGTCAGTGTGGACGGAGAATATAATGTTGAGGAACGGACTTCACAGACCACCCTCATAGAGGTTGTTAAGATTACTGGCACATGTTCTTGTATAATTGCTCTTCTTGTGTGCCCGGAGGGTGGGGTGGTGGGGGGTGGTGGTCTTGACACGAACCCAATTCAAATAAGAAGACAAAAACAAAAAAGTACGGGACAAAAACACAGAACAGACCACCCGGTTAAATACTTGAGGCATTAGAAGGCATGGATATCCTTCCGGCATCCAAAAAGGAAAGCAACGGCCGTTTCCAAAGCCTGGTTCACAACAGAAACACAGCAGGTAACAGCAGTATGCAAGGATCACAGATAACACAAATGTTATCAGTGTTTACGCGGAAGGTATGAATGACATCGCCCAGTGTGTGGGGGTGTGTAGCCAGATGAGTTCGCTGTTGGTCTACTGTCTTTACAGTGTTGCTAGCCCCATGCAGACGAGTAACGCCTACGAAGCTCAGCGCCACAACGTTGGTGAACAAATCTGCAGCCTCTTTTTAAGCCCTATTTGAATATTTTTCCAAAACCTGTCTAGACAATTCAAGTTTCACTAAAATCTGACAAGAATAACGGGTACTGTACACGAAGACCCGGGACCGCGGTGGCGCAGTTGGTTGAGGCACTGCGCTACAAACCGGCAGGTCGCGGGTTCGATTCCCGATACTGTCATTGGAATTTTTCATTGGCATAATCCTTCCGGTCTCACTATGGCCCTCAGAAATGAGTACCAGGAATATTTCCTGGGGGGTAAACGCGGCCGGTGAGTAGGGCTGACAACCTTACCACCTTCAAGTGCCGATTCTGGGAGCCTCGACCTCCCGGAACCCTAAGGTCCTGTCCAGGCCTGTAATGGGATTGCTTTTTTTTTTACGTGAAGACCCATGTACATTTTGATAATATCTCGCTGAATTCTTAGAGTGAGAAATGTTTCTGACAAAAGTTGTAGAGAAAATCAAGACACACATTTTACGTGCAATAACGTATTCTTTCCGAAAATCGTGTCGCTTATGAGATAATGTGGAAAAATAGTGTACAGCCAGACAGGCCACAGATGACAATATAATACGGCGCATGCGCTTTGCATGCTGGATAAATGAGGCTACGGACACACACACACACACACACAAACATTTTAAAGACTCAAATTAACTTGAAGTATTGGGTGTTCTTTATGAAGTAAGAATGCCTTACGTGGAGACCGTGCAGTCCGTCAGTCCGTTCGTCCTTGCATACTATGACCTACTGTCGGCTACTAACCCGTCTGTCAGATTTTCATCAAACTCGGCGTAGCAGTTCCTCACCAAAAGTGCTCAGCCCAGTGTCAGTATAGTGCACATTGGAGCAGCGACAGTGATGCCGTGCTGAACCCTCCACAGCCTAACGACCAGGATACGGGCTGCAGGCTGCTGGAGTCACTTCCCGGACGACGCAGCATATGCGTCAGCCAATTATGACCATTCATATACAGCCCTGTTGGGTTTTTTCCATTTCGTTTTCCTTATTTATTTAACGTTTGCATGAAAAAATTACATCCTATTATTTAAATCCGGGGTTTTGCAGATTACACCGGGTTTTAATTCCAGCGTCAAGAGTGTAAATTAAATTGTGCACGTAATTTTAACATTTTTCAGCGGGTTTGGGTGAAATTGGGTATCAGAAGTTTCTGCGTCATGCTGTTTAGTAATTGTCAGTTTTGGGAAATCAGTAGGGTAAGACACAGTTTACTGCCGGGTCTACATGAATATTCTTAATTTCGATGTTTATTTTCCGTCTTGGGTGAAATGCGCTGTCAGACGTTTCCACTCTGTACCGTTAGAAATCTCCAGTTTCGTAAAAATCGGCGCAGGGAAGACGTAAAATTTGTATGAGAGTAAATGAAGTTTCATTACATGTGTACCGTACACAATCTACACCATTGTATTTAAAGAATCATTTCGTACCTCGCAGTGAACACACTCCATCTTCGTTATAAAAACCAGTTACTTTATGCTGTATAGGGAAACAATCGCTGTTTGTTCTGAGATCCACACAAAACACATAAACACACTGTGTGGGCAGAACGTAGAATTGTTGAATGTTAAACCGGGCGGTACATATAGTAACCACTGGGGTTTAGAGGGTTAATAGATTAACAACAGGTAACCTTCAACTTACATTCAGTTTAACGACTTTAAGGAAAAGTGTAGATTGTGATTCACATGTGACTCACTCCTTTATTCAACTGTCTCAAACGCCTTGTTGCTTCCTGTCTCTCGGCTTCACGTACCTTCCTGTCAGACATCTTCACCCTGTGCTCTTCTTTAAAACGTAATCTTCATTAGTCTTATTTGGTGTACCCAACATTCGTGCTGTTGTGATGCAGTCTTAAGACAGCCTAAGGAAGGAGGCTGTAGTGACGAGTACACTGGCAACTGAGGCCACGCTCCACTTGTTCTTGCAAGTGAATGACAGCTGCACTTGGAACGCACGATGCGAGTAGATGATGTCCAGTTCTCTATTCTTCTCTAATTACAGCAGTGGGCCTTTGTAGTGTCTGCCTCAGTGTTTGCCTCGCCTGTGGCAGTTACGCCACGTTTTTGTTGTGCCGGGACCAAAGAAGCTCAGCAATTACGTGACATTGTTTGGTTCACAAAGCAGCGCTCCATTTATGCATAATTAGTGACGCTACAGGTACGCCATGTAGGAGGGTCTTATGGCGTTGTCATGGCAACTTCATTTCTGCGCATGAGTGAACTTTGGAATGCCTAAATTGAAATGTTTGTCAGCCCAGTGTTCACCTTAGTATGCGTCTTTTATTTCTTATTTGTTAGCACATTGTTCCTACTTCTTCCGTTGTTTGTTGAGTCATTTATTTTGTGTTTGTAGTAGGAAACATTCAGAAGAAACACTACTGTTGTCGACTCAAGAGAAATGCTTTGACCTTGGTTGTGTTGACGCAGAGTGAAGTCAAACCGTTAGATAGTTGTAACTAGTAACCGACATGTGTGTGTGTGCACGCTACAGCAGAGTCGAATACAATGTACAATACTAAGAGTGTTTGAGCGAGCTGAAGGATCCAGTGGGATGATATCCCAAGTTATTTCAGAGATTATAAAATATCCACTGCCTGTTAACTAGCTTTAGCTACTCTGAAATTCCCTGCAATACGTATAAAAAGAGAGAAGATTCATATTTTGTGTATCTTTTAAAATATGAACTCTCTGTAAT
This sequence comes from Coptotermes formosanus, assembly GCA_013340265.1. Classification (NCBI taxonomy): domain Eukaryota; kingdom Metazoa; phylum Arthropoda; class Insecta; order Blattodea; family Rhinotermitidae; genus Coptotermes; species Coptotermes formosanus. The sequence continues at coordinate 674,382 of BLKM01000621.1, forward strand.
ATTCTAGTGACTTTTCTTGCATGGGGATACGTAAAATGAAACAATTTGCAGACAGCGCAGTAAGAATAGCGACCAGGCCACGGGTTGGATGATACGGGGTTCGAATCACGGCAAGGACAAAAGATGTTTCTGTCCTCCAAAACGTCCAGATCCTTTCTGGGACCCGGCCAGTGTTTTTTTAATGGGTACTGGGAGTTCTGTCTCGCCGGGGGTAAAGAGGCCGGGATGTGAAATTGACCACTCGCATCTAGAACTGAGTTTAAGAAGTAGTGGAGCTATGCCCCCATTCCGCTTACATGTCTTCATGGCGTTTACAGCGACAAATTTACGTTTATAATTTGAATTTAGCAATGATACTGAATGTGAATTGACAATCTCTAATGACATGTAAAATTAAACCCCGTTTAACGAGTACAGTTACAGGATTGTGCGACCGAAACGAACATGTGTGGACTTCGTCAAAAGAACCGCATCAGTCTGTCCCGCGTCTAACGTTTGTACATATGCCGCTAAAAGGACACGCTATTTCCATGGCCCTACGTGTTGCAGGTGCGTCATGACCATCATGATTGGCGTGCTGAAGCGCCACGACATGACAGTGTGAACGTAGCCTCGCGGTAGTGACCGCCTCTCATCACAGAGTAGGCCCCACTTTCCTGCTATGGTGAATGATTTGGCGTGGGAATTATTTGTTGTCTTTAAGTGTTGCAGGGGGTGGAAGAGACTGCAGCTGTTTTGGTCCTGCCATATTAGATAATTTGTTATAAGCAAGAAGGAGACACTAGAGCCATTTGTTCGCACAGTACAGCGAAGAAAGTAAACTGCGTGATATAATACCGTTGATGTAAGTGAGTGATTGAGTCACATTCTGGTTGCCCTGACAACCATTGTGCCTTCTGACCTGGTTGTCATGGACAGACAGATGTAAGATGTACTGGGAAAGTAGAAGGAAGGGAGGAGTGAGAAGCATCTTAATTTGGGGGAGAAGCACAGTTTTTTTTTAGAAAAACCTTTTTTAAATTGCGGCACGTTAAGACCTTCGCATTCTGAACCCCTCTCAGGTGGTCACACAAGTAAGTCCACTGTAGCCACATTTGTATTTTCACAGCTGTGCACATTATATAGCATCTGTCACAGCGTGGTGTTTACACGCTTAATCTGATTTTGTTAAACTCAACATTCCTATACCAGAATTCATGAAAATCAGAGAGACGGTTTAGTCGCTGGTATTATGTGACAGAGGGTCGTCGTCCACACGCGAGGCCTTTGTCACATTTCCCGTTGACTGCAAAGAGCAATGTCTGTAAAACACAGTCCGTGGGCCAGAATCTCACAGGGAAAGGCAACCTTGTTATTTACAGGTCTCACAGTTCGCGTGTACACAAAAATCCGCTATGTGTTTCACAAAGGAACCGTTTGACGCTTTGTGCTCTGAATGAAGGAAGGACAGGCTCATGGAGCTGCTGTAATTGAAGTCAGGGTGCAAATGCAGACAGACGGCGTCCATACAGGTCCAGAGCGCCCTGTCAACCCTTCACAGCTCGGTGGTTACTATATGCACCGCCAGGTTTAACATTTACAAATTCTACGTTCTGCACACACAGTGTATTTATGTGTTTTGTGTGGATCTCAGAACAAACAGCGGTTATTTCCCTATACAGCGTTAACTGATTGGTTTTTATAACAGAGATGTAGTGTGTCTACTGCGCGGTACGAGCGGAATTTCCCTGCTTCTTTTGTCTGTACAGCGATCAAGCAAAAGACTCTTTACTCCAGTAAATATACACTATGCCGAATTACTGAGGTGTTACGCTGGAAATATGCGTAGAAAAGCGTGTAGGTATTCGTGCGAAATGTACCTTATTGTTTTTCGATTTTAACCCTTTAAAGACGAAGCGTATCTGTTTTATATAAGGACTCAGTGCGTACCGCGCTGTAAACACTCTCCACTTCGGTTATAAAAACCGATCTCTTAATATTTTATAAGGCAAAGTTGCTGTTTGTTCTGAGATCCGTACAAAACACATAAACGCAATGCGGGCACCACGTAGAATTTTTTAATGTTAAACCTGGTGGTACGTAAAGTTACCGCTAGGCTTTAAACGGTTAATAAAGACAAGAATGTGTCCATAAATTTGCAGAAAGAAAGTTAATGAAAATGTACGCCGGTCTTCTAGTTGTGGCACGTGGACGGACAGACAGGCAGGCAGGCAGGCAGACGGGGAGACGTAAGAAATTTTCGTTTAAGAACGCTCCAAGAAGATACGTAACTCGCATGTGATCGCTACGTGTGTCTGCTGCCCCTTCTCTAACAATATCGCTCACTTCGCTGACAGACACTTGGGGCCCTGTGACCACATGAATCACTGTAGGGGGAGGAACCCCAGTATTGCGGTCATCTAAGGGGAACGGAAATCTCATCTTAGTAATCAGTGACGACGGTTCCATTTATTTGTACACAGCTGAATGATGCGAATTTGTTTTGCAGCGAGGTGCAACACGTGATGAGTCTGAAGAAGTGTGCATGGGTGTTCGCAGTGTCGCTTTGTGTAAAGTAACGTAGCTGCACTCACCGCAGCACACATCAGACTAATTCTGTTGCGTCTATGGCGTATTACCGTCACGACTGGCCACCTTATGGCAGACAGCTTAATTAAATACACACAGTCTTGTTACGTTGAAAGCTACGTGTGTCCAATGAGTGAGGCATGATGAATACACCCGTTTCTAATATCTTTGCTCCTCTGGGATCTTACGCGGCGTAGTTTGGTGGTCAGTTTTTGACGTTTCGAGACAAATTATTGGTCCCATCTTCAAAGATCCGGATTTCTTGGCCCTTGAAGATGGGACCGATAGTTTGTCCCGAAACGTCGGTACAGAACTACCACTCGACGCTGCGTAATACCCCGGAAGTGCGCAGATCTCATCTACAGCGCGGCGGAAGCCTGAAATCGCGCATACAGCAAGTGTTGTCTTATTGTAAAGTAGTCATTTGTTTACAGAATCGCATCTAGTTTCGACCTTGGGCCGTCTTCAGGAGAAATCATAACTTACGAACATCAAAGCCCGAAACTCATACGGCGAATTGTGCCTTAGGGGTCCGAAATATCATGTAAACTTTTTGAGAGGTTCACGGCAGAACTGGCGAGCTTGGCAATGGGGCCGTCCCTACGTGCACAACTGAGAAACGTTGCTGTAAAGCCTCTCTTATCTTAACATTCTCACGCATGCGCATGTAAACTCAGGTTGTCAAGACGAAGGTGTTCTACTGTCATTTTTAGGGGGGGGGGCTGGGGGGGAACGGTAACTAGCAGTACCAGATTTGTTATGGAAAACCTTTATTATAGGAGAGGAGTGAGAGGGGCCGTAACGGTTTGGTCGTGGGAACTTCGTCGAACAAAAGTCACTAGTGCTTCGGGGATCATCTTTAGAGATGGTACACGTAATTAGCTGGAGGTGGCAAAGAGATACGTAGTTACAGAGAAACAGGAAGTTGTCTTTGTGTTGGAGTTGAGTTACCGGAGGGCTTAGCAACTACTGCGAAGCAATTGGCGAATACAGCAGGTTATTGAGTATGCGCTGGCGAGAAGTGCTGTTACTGCTACTTTCTTTGCATCTTCTGTATTTGTTATCATAATACAGTTACTGATCTATTGTGTATTGGTAGCGGATTTTATTATTTAACAGTCTGAAGACTAAGTTTAATCTCAGTTTTATCTAAAGACTCAGTCCGTACCGCGCAGTAAACACACTCCGTCTCGTTAGAAAAGCCAACCAGTTACTGCTGTATACAGAAATAATCGCTGTTTGTTCTGAGATCCATACAAAACACATAAATACACTGTGTGGGCAGAACGTAGAGTGTGTGAATGTTAAACCTGGCGGTACATAAAGTAACCACTGGGCTTTGGAGGATTATGACAACCTTAATTTGTACATGTTACGTAGTGTCTGCTCTTAGACTGAAAATGAATGTTGAACTCCTACAAAAGAACAGGTCGTGGTTTATCCTAATGTCAGTAAACACACGAAGTAGCCATCCAAAGCCTCCCGTCCCCAAAACCAAGACCTCACCTGACGACTTCCGGTAGTGCCAACCGCCACAACCTTGCTTTCCTATAATACGAGCAGCAATCGTGAGGTTTTCAAACTTCGTCTCAGAGTTTCGGTATTATCATACGTGTTCTTCTTCAGGTACAAGAGATGACGTCAGTATATCGGTAAATCTTCCGGTCGGTGCAGACTGTGTGTGTGTGAACCGAGACGCAGGCGAGCCAATTCCGGAAAAGGAAGCGGCATTACGCCATGACGCGTAGACGAAATAAGCCGCTACATACATCCTGGGTGGCCAGTTTCAAGCTCATCCCACATTTACTTCTCAAGAAATACTTCTTGTGAACGTTACTTAGGAGGCTGTGATTTTTATTCATGAAGATGCAGTCGAACTCGGTTATAACGTCATGAAATGGACTGAATATTTTGTGTCGTTATACATGAGTATTGTTATAACCGAGAAGTATGATGTTATGGTTAATAGTGAGGAATTAAGTGGTACCACAGAATATCTGATGTTATAGACGAGGTGTACCATAAACCAATGTCGTTATAAATGGGTTCTGCCGTATTTGTAAATATCCGTGAAGTCACACTGCTTCAGTCCCTTGTTGGAGTTTAGTGTGTGTGTGTGTGTGTGTGTGTGTTTAATGACGCTGGTATTTGTTAAGATTATATAGCTTCAGTAACAGATGGTGGAATGATAGTGACAAGAGAAAGATCGAAGAACTCGAAGGAAAACCTGTCCCAGTGCCACTTTGTCCTTCATAAATCTCACATGGACTGTCCTGGAATCGAACCCGGACCTCCGCGGTGAGAGGCCGGCGATTAACCGCCTGATCCATGGCACTGCGCTTCCTTGTATTAATATTTCGTGTGAGTTACGGTGCTTCCGTTTGTCAGAGGTAATGTCAACCTGTTTACACTTAGTCTGCAGCAACGCCGATGTTTTATAATAAAAGTAGGCCTCGCTTGAGTGTGATTTCCATTTGGACATGGAAGCCGGGATAGCTCAGTCACTACGTGATTGTTTGTGGACTGAGCAATCGAGTTTCGATGCACACCAGCGATTTAACTCAGATCTTTAATAATTCCAACTGACAGCGGAAGCCGATAGTTCGAGCTGTGAACAGACACTTCCCCCCAAATTAATGCCGAGTTTAGGGATCCTTAGAGGCGCCTCTACGCCCCATAGCATCATTATTTGATTCAGAGGCCTATTACACTAAGTCTTCCGTAAAAATACAGTTTTGTGGTATAGCTTCTGGAAATAATGGATGATTATTTTATCTGACAAATATTATCTATCACGTCCCTCCGCTACTCCACCGTGAAGTCTTTGCCGTCGTTTCAGCGTGCTACGTTAATACGATAAAGGAGCCGACATGAAGTGGCAAGTGATGGTTGTCAGATAAAATAATACCATCTATTCACAACTTCACTTGTGCTTTCAGAGTGTAGTAGTTCTTTTTTGTTCCAGGTTGTCGAGTCTTGTGCCGCTGTCTTTGCTGATCTGTATGCTGATAGCCTGCAGCCTATCAGCGCCACCAAACAGTGCAAATCACGAACTGCTGACGCGGCTTGGGATGTCCCGCAGAAGAATGCCTTTGAACCACCACAAGAAACGCGTCGCTAGTGAGTCCAGACATCGCGGGGTCAACAGCGACGACTCACACATGTTCGTCATAAAACTGCCACCCAACCCTTACTATTACTCGCACCTGAAACCCACGAAAGTGTCCAGCAGTTACAATTCGGTCAACAAGGTGCCAGTTAGCTTCAGAGCTAACGGCAAGCCGGCGAGAGTCTATCATTGGAATATTCCCGTGCTGAAGAAAATGGCGAACAACTCAAGACAAAAGTCGGCGGAGTCCAAAATGCAAGCACAAGATAGCAAGATATACACAATACACAGGACTCGGAATGAAGGAGATGAAGTGCGTGAAAAAGCTAAGCCGATGAAGCAACACAGGAAAGCTAACGACGTTCAGAAACAGTCTGTTTCTTATTATGCTCCCGTCAACCAACGCAGAACAATGATACAGAAGTATTTCTCTGGAAATGGCAAACCTCATTCCTTTTACGTGATCGAGAAGAGCAAGAAACCGGGGTACTATCAAAGGCTGTTGACACTAAACAATTAGTGTGGCTGCTGCGTTTATCGTGTGAGGCAGTAAGTAGTGCTCCATTGACACTAAGCGTGTTCAACATGGCTTAAGGAACGCGCTGGACAGACTTGTGAGTCATCTTAACAAACATCAATGCATAAAAGTGCATTCATGTGTGTTAATTTGAAATAATTATGATTTTGTGCAATTTTTTAAAATATTTAGTATTCTATATACATTGTGGTTAAAGAACTTAATATGTTTTGGACAATACCAACGATACAGGCAACCCCAACTTACCTTGTGTGCTCCCAGACCAACCAAATTATAAAAAGCGCCTAAATTCTTCCGTACGACGCTGAAGATGTCTTCAGTTGTTGAACTCCCATGGGCAGGAGGTCACGCTGGATGATCTTGTTGAAATTCGGAAGCAAAGCGCCCTTCAGGAGGCTGAGGAAGCTGAGCCAGAGGAGAGCACTGTGACGGTGTTGAAGTTGACTGAGGGACTTGGACTGACTGAAGCTGGTATCACGGTGTTGGAGGACACTGACTGGAACGGGCAACGAGCAGCAACAATTGGACGGGGAATCATGAGGACGCTTGCTTGCTGTGAGGAGGTTCTGGTGGAGAAGAAGAGTTCTTTGCCTGGCCGGACTCCAGTGTTGATGGCTTCAAGTCATCTTCAGGGGTATGTGCGTCGCCAGCGGTACTGTAGGACATTGCAGATGATGACACATATGAACTGCCTACAGTTCAAGGGGAAGTGCTTCCTGCTTAGATTGTCATTTGATTATCATTTCACACTTTCTGTAAACTTTTTATAAGTATGAACCTATCTTCTCTCTTGGTCAAAATATACCATCTGGAACCACCCTCTCCATTTTAACGCTGCGTTTGGGGGAACAATCTGCCTCGAATCGACGTCTCGGCTATCGTCGCTGGTCTCGCAATCAGTGACGACGGAACTTCGGGGGATGACTGTAATTGGTCACACACGTGTCACAAGCGTTATCCTGACGAACTTGTTTCGATGCTAACACTAGCTATGCTAAAATCAGTTTTACGGTTGTTGCGTAGGAATTGGTGACGTCTTCCATCCTGTAGTACAAGCCCCGCGTTAAAAGAACTCCCTGTAAAATTTTTATGTAGTGAATGCTCAAGCACTCAGCAATAATGAAGTCATATTAATGGTCATTCCGCGTTACATATTGCGTGACATTCCGGTGATATCAAACGAAGCTGTTTATCTCTTGAACCTTATTAACCCTCTAAAGCCCACTAGTTACAATATGTACCGCCAGGTTTAACATTCACAAATCCTGCTTTCTGTTCACACAGTGTATTTATGTGTTTTGTGTGGATCTCAGAACAAACAAAAATTATTTCCCTATGCAGCATTAACTGGTTTGGTTTTATAACCGAGACGGAGTGTGTTTACTGCGCGGTACGGACTAAATATTTAAATGTTAAAATTAGAAATTAAAGGGTTCTAAAGACTGTTCCATGGCTCAGGCAGTTAGTCTTCGGCCTTTCAAAGCGGAGGCCTGGGCTCGATACCAGGCCAGTCCATATGAAATTTGTGGTGGACAAGGTGGCCCTGGTACAGGTTTTTCTCTGAGTATTTCAATTTTCTCCTGCCGGTATCATTCCACCCGTGCTCCATACTAGTTTTCATTTACATGTTGCTTTTTCTAAGATCGATGAGCAGTGGGTAGGGAAGTACTTGCACCTTTTGAAAGGCTTTTAATGAAGCATTGTATACTTTAAAGGGCAGCAGCTACTTCTGCTGTATGATTATGATACACGTATGTAGTAACATTACGAAAGATTGAAGACGTATGGATTAATTTAACATCTAGTGACTGTGCCATCAACATGCCGATTTATCAGTAAAGCGCCTGTCAAACAAATGAAATTATGGAGGCTTGAGGTGTGTTGCTTAAAAGAAGGTAATGTAGAGTATAGACTTACAATATTGTTGTATTTTAGTGCATTTCATTGCTATACTATTTTACGAAATGCATTTTTGTATTTAGGTGTTATAAATACAATGCAAAATTATTTTAGATAATTGGTAGCCTGATATCTTGCATTGATAGATTGTTATACTTGAATTAATATTAGACCATCAATAAAGCCTGAAATATTACTGTGGTTTGGTTATCTGTGGACCCATCTTTCGTGTCTTGCCTGCAGCAAGGCATAACTGAAATTTAGACTTTGTAGTTTTGTATGCACGATATTCAGTGCTTTTTTTCTGGAAGGACAGAAGGAAGAGAGCGACGTTACATTTAGCAAAGAATACATGTAAAAATGGCGAGAATTTCACGTGTAACCGAAAAACCTCCAGCGCTGTATCTGACGTTTGATTAATTTTCCGCTTTATTAAAAAGACTGAAAATTGTATACTGCATGCTCTACAGGATGTTATTAATGCAAATTGTGTACACCGTAACGTACAGGATGTTCTGTATGCAAATTGTATACTGTGTAACGTACAGGATGTTCTTTATGCAAATTGTGTACTGTGTAACGTACAGGATGTTCTTTATGCAAATTGTGTACTCCGTGACGTACAGGGTGTTCTTTACCTTCTAAATATCATGCGCTTTCACGGTGCATGCTTAAATGTAATTTTATGAACATATTTGAGAAAGATATAGCCTTCCCTACACAGGTTTTCATGAAACTCACAAATGTCCAACAGCATGACGTGCAGATCGCTTGTACTGAGTTTCACAAAAACCGGACAATAAACGTGGGAAGTGCGAGTAGAAATTCGCCCCCCCCCCCCCCCATGTTCTGTAAGCCAGCTTCCACTGCGCCCTGTTCCATAAGGCCTACTGCCGCTCACTGAATGACTGTAGATATTTCTGTACTGAATTCTATCCAAATTTGACAAAAATAAATGAGAAAATATTACAAGATTGTATTGACGCTCTTCTGTAAAGCATGGCTTTCACTGAGCCAATTTTCAGGCAGCTCACAATTAATGACATTACTTTTGGATTGTCTGTACTGCATGTTGCTTATATCTGTAGAGAAATACAGAAATTATGGGTGTCAATTTTACACGCCCTTAAGTATAATGTGACTGTGACAAACTGATTTTTAGGAAGCTCGCATTTGCTCGACAATTTTCTGTAAAAGAAACATTTTATACCAAAGTCTGTAAAAATCCAACAGACGGTTTAGGCGTCTCTATTAGATCACCAATGGTCCGGACGGACGGACGGACAGGTGGCAGAACGTGTTGCCATATAAGGTGTTCTTTTTCACTTCCTAAAGAACGCCTATGAAGGATCATTGTTGTCTGGCATATCCTGTGTTCCATCAGTACAGAACCATAGACCTAGCATGTTTGCCCCTACAGAACACAAACGTCGGTTGTTAGTGACATTACCGGACTGTGTGGGGGAGGAACGGGTCATCCGGCTTACCCGGGAATCCAGACGACCGAGGGGAAATTCCGTAGTACAGGTAACGTACAAAATGTCATTTAGTACTAAAGTAAAAGTAGATGATTTAAAGCGGAAGTACTGTAACTAAGAGTACAGCATAATAATAATAATAATAATAATAATAATAGTGCACTGTAATAATAATTTCAATGGTTAGTAGTGGGCTGTAGTTGGCCCAAAACTTTCCCGGACCACCGGGGGTCTGGATTACAGAGGGACGGATCTAATGATATTGTGTACGTGCTTAACTGTACAGTTATGCGTGTCCCTGTGCTTGAATTAGGGTACTCTAAATTATTGTTGTTTCTGTCTTGTTTTTTTTTAACTCTTTAGAGAGGAAGGCGTGACATCCTTTGCGTCCTCTTCCAGTACATTTCATTAAAACGTGGGCAGTCTTCAGTGATATAGTAAAGGTAATTACTTTTTCTTTGAATTATTGAAAAATAATGAGTCTTTCAGAAAAGTTTTAAGTATTTTAGCTTCGGAATAACTAATGAAGCAATCAAGTGCAACGGTAATCCCTCTCTTCTGTCTTACTTGCGGTTCAGTGGCTGCAACAGCAAAGAAAAGCTCAGGGCGTGCGGTTTACAGCCTACACCCTGCTGCCATCTACCGTGCAGGGTTCGTAACATTGCTTTATTCGTTTGCCAGATGCCTTTGTTAAGTAACTCCTAAAATATTGTGCAGTAGAATAAACAAATGAAGGGTGTTGGGGGGGGCGGGGCGGGGGGAAGGAATTTACATTCCAGGGGAGACAATTGCAACTTCCCCTTTATGATATGACCCTGGCAGCATCCAGCCTTGGACAAGAAGGTTCTTTCAGGGAATATTCGGGCGGTGGGGGACCGCTGAGATGGCCTAACAACATGTAGCTGATTGTAGCAGGCAACAATGTGCAGTCACGCTTATTTTTAACATTAAATTAATTCTTCACTGTACATGGCAGTTTTTAGGACGATCACGCTTACGTCTATAATAGTGCAGGGGTGTCCAAGTTTTCCAAAAAAATCTACGAAACATTTCAAGATCGGTTGCTGCCAGAAGGGTGACGTGAAGCGAGTTCCACTCTGAGGATCCAGTAATATTAGAGGCTAGAGTGTAATATTTGGTAGCCACGGCGACCTGGCACCTGAGATTTGTGCACCCTGTAATAACGGTAATTGACGGTACTTCAGTTTGGGCTGATTTGCTACATTATGTTCTGATGACTCATTATCGTCAACTGCCGTTAAAATGTGACAAGTTCACGTGTTGAAAAATTATACTTTGTCTTAATTAATCATCTTAGTTTAAAACTCTTGTCATGTAATCTTAAATGCCTCATATACAGAACATTAATTAGGCCAGTACTCGCATATGGCTCCGAAATTTGGCTTATGGCTATGGGTAAACAAGGATAGGGTCTTCTTAGGTCGTTTGAGCGGAAAGTTCTACGGAAAATATTTGGCCCGGTACTTGAAGATAGATGTTGGTAGACTTAAATGGGCTGGACGCGTGATAAGGATGGACGAAAGTGACTGCGAAAGTCCCGTGTACTATACCGGGAGGAACTGGAGACAGAAGAAGAGGCAAATCAAAGTTGAGATTATGCGACGACAGGAAAAATCATTTACGTAAGTTATATTTAATGTGTGGTGTTTTTACACGTGAAGCGGAAGGACAAAAGATTCTTTACCACGTGGCAGCAAGCATTCCCTAAATTTAATCTGTTGTTTTGATTTACTTGATGACAGGACTGTAAAGAAAGTATATCTGGGGGAACCTGACGGAAGAAGAGAAGCAGGAAGGCCATAGGATGGTTAGACTGTAGTGAGAATGATCTAATATGGATGGGTGTCAAGAGGTGGAGGAAGACAGCAGAAGACAGATCCGTTTGCCTTACCATTCTGAAGGAGGCACTCGTTAAACTCGAAGGACCTCATGCCAAAGAAGAAGGTTTGTGCCGTTTCCAAATATCTTAATATTGCCACGTTTCCAAATGGCGTACACCATATGCAAGGGGCCTGAATAAAATATATGGACAGAAGAAAATGAGGTGAAAGGGGAGAGACATTATAAGTTTGTTACCTGGAATATGACACAGTAAGCGAACATAGTTCATGGTGCCAGGTTATTCAGCCAGTGTTCATCATCATTACAAAAGCTGTCAATACCTAATAGAGAGACGTCACATCTGTAGTGGTAATTGTTCACTATATTGCGGGAATAGTGATGTGTGTGTGATTGTACGCGTAATTATCCATTTGCTGAGAATTCGCATTGTAATTGAGCGAGTGCGAAATGAAACGATGCGATTGCTATCTGTCAGGTGGATGTCTGTGTAGCCTGTTCACATCTGGAGACTCAAACACCTGGCAGGCACGCTTGTCAAAAAGCACAGCACCCGAGACAGCAAGAGTGCAGACTGCGCGTGTACTGCGCGACTCTGTAGGCTACACATACACGGATTTTAACGGGGCCTTTTTAGGCGCCTTTGCAATATTGCGAAAGCCGCTTATGAGCTTCGCCATGTCTGTCTATCCGTCCGCATGCAACAATTCTGCTCCTATTGGGCGGCTTTCCATGAAATTTGATATTTTTCGAAATTCTGACGAGAAAATTCAAAATTAATTAAAATCTTACAAGAATTACGGGTACTTTACATGAAGACTTTGTACATTTATGATAATATCTCGCCGAATTCTTCTTAGAATGAGAAATATTTCAGACAAAAGTTGCAGAGAAAATCAGAACACATATTTTATGTTCAGTAACTTTTTCCGAAAATTGTGCCGTTGTGAGATAATGTGGAAAAATATGGTACAGCCGGACAGGCCACAGATGGCAGTATAACACGTCGCATGCACTTTGCATGCTGGGTAACTAAGGCTACAGACACACACTCATACTTATTGCTTTTCCGCTACAACAATGGTTGAGCGAACGCGCCTCAGCGTTACATTTATAGTACTTTGTCTGTCTTGTTGACTTTCAAAATGCACAGTATCATGTTACACGCGTAAAATTAATCTCTTTTAAGCCTACAACAGAAGTGCGGCCCTTCCCTGCGCCGACTGACTGACCCAGCAGTACCTCACAATCAGCTTGAAACTTGTTACTCGGATTGCAGAACATCCTGTAGTGTTTATTCACCTTCTATCTGAACTCACGCTGCAGCATCTCACAAATTTAGTGACCTCTTGAACCCGCATTAGTCATGAACTCATGCCTTGCCTCAGATGAGCGGACAACAGCGTCTGCCTCGAGGAATGCCTGCCTGTTGTTTCTACAGCCCACGTGCACATTTCTGACGCCCGAAGTCTGTCTTAGTGTGCGAAACTTCAAGTGGTTAACTTCACGCACCGGCCGCTTTACCCCCACTGCCTATTCAGAATTATCCAGATAGAGTCGCTTATCGACTCGAGAGATCTGGGTGGGCGTGGCTAGCAGTGTATCCCCCTCCCCCGCCAGTCCAAATTACACAGAACGATGAGAAGTGGCAGGGGAGAATGGGGTATGTGATGTGGTGATTGCAGGTGCTGAATTTTTTGTGGAGGTCGGAAGGAGCATCTTGTGGCTGCACAGGTGTTTGTGACCGGCCAGACGTCTTTCATCGCTACATTCAAAGCGGTGGCCAGTGAACGGTACAGACTAACAACAAATGACAATTTGTTCGCGAAAGAACAGTTGCAAATTGCTAACAATGCACGTACAATCATCTGCTTTTGTATGGCTGTGATAGCTAAGATGTTTATCCAATCACAGCGAATGCCCATTTATCTTCCTCAGTCTATTGTTACGTTTGTCTTTTATAATCTACCGTCTGCAATTTCCTCACCAACAGGTTTGTATTATTTAAACTTTTATAAAGTCTTGTGGTAACTATACATACCACCTGCTGTAACATGCTGCCCACACAGCCTCTTTGTGTGTTCCGTATGATGCTCAGAGTGTAGAGCTGTCATTGCTATAAGCAGCATAAACTGATTTGTCATTCTAATGCTTAAAACTCAGTGGGCTGGGATAGCGTTCTCCGACATTAACATCCTTAGCTGTATCCACTGACCTGTAGTACTTAATTTGACAATAACTGCTAAATTTTAAGCCTGACGCTATCGACACTTGAATTTCCGGGTGCAAGAATGGCTGGTGCACAAAACCCTTTGTGGTCTGTGAAATGATTATGTTTGAGGAAACTCTGTCTTTAAATACTTCTGTTGTGATACATTAAGGAGAAACAACAACAGACTTCACAATTATAAACTCATTCTTTAATTAACTTCCTTCTTCTTTCAGCAGGCCTTCCATCATCAGAGATAACATGAAAATATATGGAGAGATTTTTGAAAAATGAAGTTCAGGTTTTCATGTGATCTCTGATGATGGAAGTGCCGAAACATATAGGAACTTTAGTTAATAAACAGTACTTTTTAACTGTGTGCTCTGTTGGTATTTCTTGTCAATGTTATACTATTACTGTGGGAAGTACGTAAACAAGCACGCATCTAACCAAGCAAGCAAGGAAAGAAAGAACCAACCGAACTCATTTTTATTGTGCAGTTCTTTCTCCACGTTCTGTTCGAAGACGTTCGTTAAACAGTGGTGGTACTGATCTCAACATGGTGCAAATATCACCACTTGGTTTTCATACTACAGACTTACGGCGACCAAAGGTGCTACAGTGCCTGCTCGTCGGGCTATAAATTATGTCTAAATACAGACGAAGCCGGATGTATTTAAAACAGTAACGCACTATGAAATTTGTAACCGAAGACGACTTCTTTCAGATGGCTCGAAGGAAAGAATGATAGAGTTTCCGATTATGCGCAGACACATAGAAGAATTTGTTCCCCTCAAGTCTGAACTATAAATACCGGTGTATTTCATTGCCATTTATTGTTTCCATCGTGTGTTTGTAATATAAGTAACTGAGATTGTCATTTCGCTTTCAAGAAAACGAATAACGAACTCAAAAACAATGCCGTGCTTTGACTAGTTGTATCTACCTGCTAATAAAAATGTCTGTCAATACAGAAACATTAAACGTACCACTTCAACCGAATGACCGGTCTGCTGTTCATTTGTTTAGCGATCTGTAGTACGCCCCTATAATGGCAGGTGGCAGCACTTGTGATATGTTGACATCGCAGAGACGCCATACTAGTTCCGTACTTGTGCTGTCATATGGTTAACATGAAGGCAGAAGGAGTGGAGGAAAATTTGGAGGTTAAGTATCTTGACGCTTATGTTAGTGATAGTTAATTTTTAAATGCAGACCTGTATATAGTTAAAGCGGAACACTAAGTACATGTTGTTTAGAATTAGGAATTTATTGTAGGTATAATAACGTCGAAGGGGATAGTAAAATCGGGCGGTACATCAGCTGTTTATGGACTTCAAGAAAGCCTTTGATTCAGATAGGATTGAAGTTTTGTGCAATATTCTAAGTTTGTTTTAACAATGTGAAAGTATTTAGGTTAATGAAAATGCGTTGAACTGAAACATGTAGCGAAGTGCGAAGAGACATAAGGTAGCGTGCTACTGTACCTTTCCTATAGTGAATCGTTTGTGATAATGCCATTTAGAAGGTTCAAGCAAACCAGGAGTGATTGAAACTGTGGGTGGAAGACATCAGGTTCCGGTCTGCATGGATGGCATTAATTTACTGGGAGAAAAAGTGCCTTAAGCTTCTTTAGCAGCTAGTGAGGAGATTGGCTTTGAAGTAACTACTGAAGAAAATTAGGTACATATTCATGTCTTGTGAACTGAATGTAGTAAATATCACAACATTGAGGTAGGTAATAAATAGTATTAAATTACTGCAGCGTTAAAATACTGGACAGGCTACTAAAAGGTCAAACATGCATTGGTGAAATTAAGAACAGATTACATTCAGGTAATCCCTGCTACAAGTCGGTGCAGCATCTTTTGTGTTTCAGTTTTACATCCAGATACATAAAGATTAAGGCTAATTTTGCCTGTTGTATTATATGGGGGCGAAATTTCCGTTCAAATGAAGGGAAGAATATGGGCGGAGAGTGTTAAAAGAATAGAGTGCCGAGGAATATATATGGGAATAAGAGGAAGGAAGTAGCAGGGGACTGGAAGAGATTTTAATAATGAGAGGCTTCATATTTTTATTCCAAACCGTGGGTAGGGCATTTGACAAGAATGGGGTAGAAGAGAAATGCATAGAGGGTTTTGCTGGGGAAGGCTGAAAGAAAGAGACCCCTTTAAAGACCTAGGCGTAGATGGAAGGATAATATTAAAATGAATCTTCAAGAGGTGGGATGGCGAGGCATGGACTGGATTGATGTAGTTCGGGGACAGGTGGCGGGCTGTTGTGGTTGTTGCAATGAACGTTTGGGTTCCATAAAATGTGGAGAGTTTTTGACTAGCTGAGGATCTATTAGCTTCTCAAAAATGACTGTACTCCTTGGAATTAGTTGGTAGTTAGTTAAAAAGTTAATAATTAGTTAGTTAGTTTGTCTGTTTGTTTTTTGGTTGGTTGGTTGGTTGGGTGGTTGGTTGGTTGGTTAGTAACAACGTTGGCCTGTCTAGTAAGCTGAAAAACGTATCGTCCACATCTGGTAATTAAATCGGCCAGTACCTTTCCCAGCTTCCAAAACAGTCGCACGGTATTTACCGTACTTTGCATGAAAATCCAGTCAATGAAGCCTGATAGTTACACCAATTTTTGTCTAGCAATAACGATAACAAAATGTCAGCCTGTAAACTTTCGAGATGAGAACGAAATTTACTTGACGTCCTGTAGTCTCCATGAGGTGCCAGTGGTAACTGATCTGAAAAGAAATATAAATTTAACTAAGACGTGATTTGTAAAACTCAAAATGTCAGGCCGGTAATGCGAAATTTATGTTTGGGTTTTATGTTATACTAATTGATAAGGAAATATTGAAGAAAGCATGTGCAGTTTGGTACAGAAATGGCACATGAACCTACTTTCAGGTTGTTTCTTTCCTTTAGGTTTCCCCACCAAAATTCTGCGTGCATATCTCTTCTCCTCCATGCGTTCCACATGTCTCGTCCATTTCATCTTCCCTTATTTGACTACTCACCTATTATTTGGGGGGGGGGGGGAGTACAAGTTATGAAGCTCCTCATTATGCAGTTTTCTCTATTCCAAATTTCTTCCTCAGCCCCCTATTCTCAACACCCTCAGCCTATGTTCTTCCCTCAGTGTAACAGACCAAGTTTCTCACCCATACAAAACAACAGACAAAAGTATGGTTCCAATGCTAATATTAATTATAAAACTTCAAACTTACGTAAGATTCAACTCTTCTGGGATGTTACGCTGTGCAAGTCGACAAAATTATCTCTAGTATGCCATAAAGAAAAAAGATTATCTCACATTTGGGATGTTACGCAGCGTAGATTGGTAGTTAGTTACTGACGTTTTGGGGCAAGCTGCCGGTGCCCTCTTCAAGGGTCGAGCAGTCCAAGTTGAAGATGGGGCCAGTAGTTTGTCCCGAAGCGCTGGTGACTACGAATCAACGCTGCGTAACTTTCCAGAAGAGCGAAGACTTCACACAGCAGCAGAAGTCCGAAATCATGATAAGGCGTAATATCTCAGAAGACTGGAATCTTTAACAAAACCGCCGTGAGACCCTGATATCTTGCATGTAGCCACGTTCGTCATATGATTGGATAGGAGGGCCTGTCCCGTGTTTATTATCCGCCACAACAACTTAGCTACTGTAGTGCTAGGTGGCGTGAAGTGTTCATAAATATGGCGTTCCCCGTGCTTCGTTCTAGATGTAATGTTGAAGGCCTTCAACAGATGGCAGGGTTACCCCAGCACGTCGCGCTAGTGACTGAAATCGGAAGGAAAACACAGCGAGCGCTGAAACTAAACAAGATAGGAACTGTCCGTGAAGCGTAAAGTTTCCAAGAAGCGTAAAATTTCTGGCGCATTCTGTGTCGTATTTTCCCTCAATTTTATATTCATGGTTAATGTGAAGGAAAACACTGAAAATGCGCGCATTCTGAAATGTGCCTTTCCGCGTTTTACACAACAGACGCCGTAAAATGTCAGTGTGAACGTAGCAAGGGTTGTACAGTTGATCACAACTTGTCTTGTGTGCTAGGTGAATTTGGGACCCCTGCATTAATACTTCGGGGGGTGATGGTATTTTCTTGTCAGAACTACGTGGTGGTAGTGGTGATGGGTTGCCTTGCTGCCTAGCAGACATTATGAAATGGCCCCCTTGCTGGGATAAACAGAAGGCAGTTAATGGCCGCTAACACTAGAACGTGGGGGCGGGGGGAGGGGTATGGTTACGAAGAGATTGTGGATCAAATGTGGCCCTTTGGCTTTTGTACAACCCTCACATCTTCAAGTAGATATTTAAGGCAGTGTTGCTCAAAATTTCTGGCGTGATGGGCGCCTAATGAAATCTCAGTAATTCTGTGGATTCCCTGCCTATAAATTCCTCAACTTGCGGACTCCTAAGGTACGACTAGCAGAAACATGCAGAAGTTCAAAAAATTGCAAAGAACAAAAACAATTGAACTGTACAAGAACATTACTAATCAGTGTAAAAATGCATTACAAGTACTGTCGTTTTCCTGTCAGGAAGACAATGACACAGAGATCAGGAAAAGCTTGTTGCTTCTCATGTTACATCTTTCTTCTAGATAAACAGATGTTGTAACATACTACAGCTATTCAGTACAATGTATAACAGGAATTCAAAAATAATACCGCAGGCCACCTGGCAAGCCTCGCGGCCCCTTTGGGTTCATTACCTAACATTTTGATAATCACTGCGTTAAGTAAATGGGAAGGACATATTGATGTAGTATGCATGGGAGTATAGTTTCAGTGAATCATTCAAACTTTTTAAATGCAGTTTATTACTTGCATGTAATACAGGGTAATACATGCCTACTCTCTTATTGCATAGCAAAATATTTACACTTTTCTAAAACCTTGCTTTGCCAAGATCCACAATACATGACACAATTTACTTTTGTTTGCTAAAGTGTAAGTGTACTTTACAGTCATTTATTTTGATAGATATAAATATATTTAAATACACAGAAAAATATGTAATTGCATTAATAATTTAATATTGAGGTACAGTTAGGTTTTTAAAAATGTCTGTTTGTCCTTCTGTGTGACACACTGTCAGTGTGACATTCATTACAGTTGCGCATCAGAACAGCAAGTATAGACATGCCACTTGACACACACATTACAATACATGATTTATAAACAGATGTGCAAATGGAATGTGACTCACTTGACTTGATTAATGTATTAGAAATGTTTAGTATATTCATGTATCTGTTTTTCTACATGACAGTGAATTTGTGCTTATATTTGTGACGTTGTTAAATTGCACATAGCACTTGTCCATGACACTTTTTGCTACACTCCTGATACACATGGCATAGCTATTGTTACATGATAAATAGTTGTTACAGCAATATACATTGTAGCTACACATTTTTAAGTTCATCTCCGTTGCCATTCTAACCTGCCCTAAGTTGTAAATTGCAAGTCTCTTTACAGCAACACCGAACACTCTTCATCTTGATTACATCACATATAACCAACCACCCATGCTAGGCTTAGCTGGTATTTACTCTATTTACGTTTTTCTACCAGCATTTCAGTATCAGCCTTTGTAGCATCAGCTTACTCTCAATTTATGTTTATGTGTCTTTTCTCTTTGTAAACCAAGTAATGTAGAAATATTTAGATGTGCATAAGGCATATGAACATTTAAGTAACTTCTCAAGCCAGTAACATGCACTTGAAATGAAAATTAGAATCTGTAGCTGTTTGCTTGTGTAAAACAAATTTGCAAGAATTGTGACTGCAGGAGATACAATGAGATAAAATGTAGGATAGTTTCACAGGTACTGTTAGCAGAATCTAACAATCAGTGGTTATGTGCGATATACATTCTACTATTTTGACAAATGGAAGAAGGCTTCTTTTGCATAACATCTACTTTATTCATAATTTGTACATATAAATTAAAATACAGTCTTCAATTTGAAAATGTCCAAGTTAATAATTTAATTTTACAAGGAAACTCTGTTAATATTAAATATGTTATCATTACTGATGCTTGTGATGGAATCATGTCAAGTGTAATCAATATAAAACTGAGAGTATATGCCTTAATATAGAGTCATTATTTTATCTGACAACTATAGTTTCCATTTCCCGTGGCCACTTCAGGGAGCCTGTGGACGGGCCACTGAGCCATTATATTTATACCATAAGCAAAACAACAGGAAGTAACAATCGATATTGGTCAGGTAAAATAATTACCCTGGAGCCATTATTTTATCTGGCAACTATCGTTAGCCACTTGCAGTTGGCTCACGTCAAGGGCGCACCGACGGGGGAGGGGGGAGGCTGCCGGACTGCAGCCCCCCCCCAAAACACCCAAAACTGAAAACTAAAAACAGATTTTGTAGATATTATGTTATCAACAGTTTTACATGATTCCCCTTAAGCCGAAAACAGCCACTGAAATCACCTGATGACTAGTACATTAGAATTTTGAAAAATAAATTAATAAAATGAAAAAAACAAGAAGATAGGACACTGTGATTGAGTCATGGAACATGTAGTTATATTCATATGTATATAAATGCAGTTGCAGGCAGTGTTGTGGTATACTTACAGCATGATTTTTATAACACAATTTTTAAAATGAAACATAAATTACATATAGCCTCAGGGTCACCCCCCCTCCCACTCAATGAAAAATTCTGGGTGCGCACCTGGCTCACGTAACATATTAATGTAGCCCACTCAACCAACTGCCCACACGTGCAGTGGAGTAGCGACAGGAAGTAACAAACGGCAGTTGTCAGATAAAAAAGGATCCTGTATACGCCTATTTTTAACTGAATAAAGTATTATTTAAATAATGTCCAACGTGGAAATAGCTAATTACAGCATATCAGGTAATAACTAATTGTAGGATATCAGAAAAGAGCTCATTACACGATATCAGGAAATATTAACAGCGCGTGAACAAACATTACATTTTAATTAAGGATAGAAATTCTGCAGAGCGTCAGAATATATGGAATTTACGGAATCTCTCAATACGTAGACGTCACTGGGCCTTCCGTTGAAGATGTAAGGTCCTTTGTTAAGGTTATTAACTGATGAATCAGGTTTTGGTTTGGGGTAGGGATAGGAAGGGAGACTGGGCCTGTCTGTCATTGTAGGGTCCATAGTTGGCGCGCCTGACCACTGGTATATATTGGTTGGCTTACCGTTGGCGATGAAGTCTATGGGTAAATTGATGAAGGGGTTGATCTGGGGAGACAACGGTGAAGGGGGTGGGGGTGGCTGACTGACGTAACCAAGACCAGGAACAAAAACGTAGGGAGTTGGGGGTAAACGGATATAGTATATCGGTGAGTCAGGGTAGGAGGGGATCGTATTCTTGGGGCGGATAATGCTGTCCAGGGGGTCCGTTCTGGCTAGGATGTCATTAGTGCCCTCACTTCCGCCATATCCGTCGAAAGAAATGTCAGGCATGTAACTGGCCCTGAAGTACGGGAGCACTGGATAGTCGTAGAAGCCGAACGATTTGTCGTCTCGTCGAAAATCACGACTCTGGCGTTTTTCGACCATGGCTGACTTATCTCCATCTTGGTTTTCAGGTGTGGCGTCTCGCCGAACTAGATGATGATGCATTGCGTCCTGTCGTACTGTCGTATAGGACGAAGTCGGACGTGGCAGTATTGCAGCAGCTACCATTAAACTCGTGGCGAGTATAAAGAGGTTGCAAGTAGCGAAGAATCTGGAAGGAGAGCACAAGGTAAGTGTCTGGGATACGAAGCGTACACAGTCGATATATAGCCTACAAAGGTCGATATGTATCATACACAGTTGGTATATAACGTATAAACGTCGATACGGAGCGTACACAGTCGATACATAGCGTGTAAAAGTCGATGTCCAGCATACACAGAGGATATTAGCGTACAAAGGTCGATACAGAGCATGCAAAAACGATATATAACGTATGATGGTCGATACAGTGCGTGCACAGTCGATATATAGCGTATAAAGGTCGATGTGAACCATACACAATCGATGTATAGCGTATAATCGTCGATATGTAGTGTTTAGAGGTCGATACAGAGCGTACATAGTCGATAAATAAGGTATAAAGGTGGCCACGGAGCACACACAGTCGATATGTAGTGTACAAAGTGCGATATGCAGCATTCACAAGTCCATACTGAGCGTACGAAAGTCAGCATGTAGCAGGTGGAAAGCACGTGGGGCTCATTCACTTGCATCTAGGATATTACGTAAATTTTAAGTCCCATCAGATGAAGTCACGTCTTGGATTGGCCCAGCACTGGGATCATAGGTGGAATTCCGCAAGGGTCATTGGATCATGTCAGTGTTCATTACGAAATCTGTCAGTTTATTACGTGCGGGCTATATCAGCACGTAAAGCTGTCTGTATGCCTACAATTATTGCCTACAGGCAAGTGACTGCACGGGCCAAGTTTGCTTGTAGCTTCAGAAGTAGTCGACAGATGGCACCTCGGTGCGCAATCCTCCGCCCTCGTGGTGCCATCTTCCAACATACTAAACAACTTCCCAGAGGAGAGTTTTTCGCCAGAAGTTAATGCATTTTAGCTGGCAAAGATACACCCGGCATTTTATGGAACCCGAAAGTTCATTACCGCGGTCACAGCAGGCCACCTACTGTCCCTATCCTGAGCCAGTGCAATCCAGTCCATACTCCCCATCCCACTTCTTCAAGATCCATTTCGTAATCATCCCTCATTTGCTCTTAGGTCTTCGCAGTGGTCCTTTTCCCTGAGGTTTTCACACCAAAACCCTGTGTGTACCTCTCCTGTTCCCCATTTGTGCCACATGCTCCTCCCCTCTCATCCTTCTTGACTTGATCTCCCGAATAATATTTGGTAGGAGTACTGTTCATGCAGCACGTCACAATGCAGTCGTGTCCAGTCTCGGAATATTCCTTTGGCATCCTACACCCTCAGCTTATGTACCGTGTCACGGGTACACCGTTTGCAGGCTTGTTACAATGGAGACGAAATGTGTTTACCGCGCAGTCCGAGTTGACTGTTTAAATATATTTCACCCTAATTTCAGTCTCTACAGATTTTCGTCATGCTGCTGCCCTCCAAACACACAGCTCAGCCCAGGCGCTCGTCTCCTTCCCTCTGCTGCATATTCCCAACAGTCCACTGCGCGTCACGCTACTGTATTTACTTCCCAGCGCTTTAGCTTGCTATCAGCCTATCTTTATCAGAAGGACGAGCGGACACTGCATGAGGAGATTCAGAGCAGTAAATTTCGGGTTGTGTGTGTAATAATAATAGTAAATTCAATGCCTCACGCTACCTCCACACCACCCCCGCTTTCTTCTGTTCTATTCTCCCGTTCTCTTATCTTTTAATTTGGACAGGTTTCTGGCCCAGTACTTCAGTTTTCCCCTGTCAGTATCATTCTACCAATGCTCCATACGCATTCATTCATCTACCACCGACGCTGTATAATGTTTTTCTCCCAGTACTTCAGTTTTCCCCTCTCAGTATCATTCCACCAATCCTCCATACACATTCATTCATCTACCACCGACGCTGTGTAATGTTTTTCTCTCAGTACTTTGGTTTTTCACTGTCAATATCATTCTACCAGTGCTCCGTACTTTACCAGAGGTACAAACGAGCGAAGCTTGGGAAGCTTACAAAAAGCGATGCTGTATGGACGCTGTAGATAAAAGTACTGTCACCTAATCTGTAAAGGACTACTTTCACTGTTGTATGTTTCCGTGGTTGTCCTCAGTCCCCGCAGGCAGGTACCGGTATAACACGAACGTTAATTCAGGCATACCATTGAGCTGTAACTGACTATACTTCATTCAATTCACGTTAAGTTGGCAGTACTGAATACTCGTGATTTTTCATTTCCGGTATTCCTGCTGCATGTTTCGGCCGCAAAGCTTCATGTTTTGACCTTGCACTCAATTACGTGTAAGTCAGTACATTTGTGCAGTGTGAACTGTGTAACTGTGTGACATAGCATTGCTATAAAGGAGGAATGTAAAACCGTAAAATATAAAAATTTAACTACATAGCGCAATATCGAGTGGTGCTCGACATAGTGCATTATCACTTCCATGACAATGGCTGTGGCATTTCGGTTTCCGTATTGCTTGTTGATTTTATTCATACACTAAGTAGCGAATTTCCTTTTTTACCTGCTGAATGGATTTAATTTTCTGTTTGTTTACTTCTGCTAGTTGTTAGCTCCTGCCTTTATATGCTGCGAGCCATTCTCAGTAGATGTTATTTGTGCGTTTGACAGGCACTGGGGATGAGATACTCTTTGCGTTTTTTTTTACCTCCATTATTTTCAGGCATCTTAAATTTGTTTATTTTTCACGGAAACTTGAAGTCTTAACATGTATTGTATAGGTTTTAAGATTTTATTTCTAATGTGATTTCTGTGTACGAACCAGCGAGTGCATCTTTACATATTACAGAATGCAAAATGGCGCTAATTTGCCGCGATGTAACTTAACCCTCAAACTTGCATTCTTACGGGCCTTTTATGTGGCGGTTCTTAAGCACAGGTTAAGCTGTCCCTGCCCACACCATGAAGGCAGACAGGGGGAGTGTGTGTATAGCTCCACTCGTTCTTAACATCGGCACTTGGAGGTGAATGCTCGACCTGACTCCGCGGTCGTTTTACCCCCGGGAAATAACCCGGGCGCTCACTGCATATGATATTGGGTGGGCCCCAGAGCCGGTCTGGAGGTTCTGAAGAAAAGAAAATATCTTGCCTGTGCCGGGATTTGAACCGCGGACCGTCCAGTCCGTAGCCTAGTCACCGACTGAGCTACCCCAAGACGAAAAAATGTTGAAGATGCGCGGAAAAGTTCATTTGCTGCGCTAGGTAAAGTACGGCATCCACTGCAGCACTTTTCACGAAACTCAAAATTCCTCGGTGGAAGTACGGTGAGGTATACTGTACCGAGTTTGACCGAAATATGTCAAGAAGTACGAAAAATATGCGTGAAAATACGTTACGTTCTTCCGTAAAATATGGTTGTTACATAGCAGTTTTTAAGAAACCCATGATTTGTGGGCAACTCTTGTAAAGGACTCCTGTACGAAATTTCATGAAAATCCGACACATGGTTTAGCTGCTGTTAGTAAGTCACAGATTTACGGACGGAAGGACAGACATTACGTAGGAAGATCTTTTTAATTTCATTAAGAAGGCCTGATAATGATTATTTTCCTGTGCGACATTGACTGGATTGACTTTGTAATAGAAGTCGTCTGTGATTTTTGTGTGGTGTGAGCTAACGTTTGGGGTCACGCGATGGCGCAGTTGGTTGAGTCACTGCTCTACAAGCTGGCAGGACACGGGTTCGATTCCTGATGTCATTGGAATTTTTCATTGACATAATCCTTCCGACCGCACTATGTCCCTGGGGTCGACTCAGCCTGTAACAGAAATAAGTATCAGGAATATTTCCTTGGGGGTAAAGGCGGCCGGTGCGTAGGGCTGACAACCTTATCACCTTCATGTGCCGACTGTCTGGAAATCTGGGAGCCTCAACCTCCTGAAATCCTCAGGGTCTGTCCAGGCCTGTAACGGGACTGCTTTACCCTTTACCTTTACGAACTATGGTTTATATATAATTTAGTTACATTTCAGCCTTCAGGGGGTTCATAAGTCCTTGTTTTGTTTCCACTGCTCTGGCCGTTAGCATAGAATTTGCTTTCGTTCGTAGTAAGCGTCTGCCGGCAATTTACTCCAGGATGCAGGTCTTCTGGAATGTGACGCCTTACCGCTGGGTGAATGGTCAAGCAGCCTGACACTTTGACTGCTTCACACCTGAAGATGGAGGCACTACTATCTTTCGAAACGTCTGCAACCACCCACACTGCGTCACATCCCAGAAGACCTGAATCCTCAGCAACACCGCTCACATAACCTCAATTCTCGCACACTAATTAATTCGTCATCACGCCTGTTACCGCGTGAGCTGCAAAAGACTCATTTGTGTAGTGTATAGACTATACAGACTATAATCAATACCTTTATCCGGTCTATTAATTCTCTATAAAGTCTAGTTGAAGAAACGTAAAAACGGTAATGAAATAGTGAACTGATGTTCCGTGACGTGGCAGATTCCTGCGCGTGTGCAGATGTCACGTCCGCACAAAGTCACGTTTACTGTCGTACGTGACACCCTGCCTCTAGAGATAAGACTTTTTGTGTTTTATTTCCAGTCTTGTTTTGGTTTTTCACATTCTGTCTACTACTAAATTAAAATAACAGTTCCTTTATGGTGGACAGTCGAATTTTTTTGGATGCACTATTGTACCAGCGTTAATTTCGCTGAAAAGGGCGTGTGTTTTTTTTTGTATATCCAGCTGTCTCAATCTAATATTTGACATGCAGGCATTTAAACTTTAAAGGGATGTGCCGTGGCGCAGTCGGCCAGTCGTCGGCCTCTCGCAGCGGAAGCCCGGGTTCGATCTCACGTATGTCCGTGTGAGATTTTTGGTGGATAAAGGGGCCCTGGGACAGGTTCTTCTCTCAGTTCTTCTGTTTTTCCCCGTCACTATCATTTCATCAATGCTCCATACTCCTCCGCATCTATCAAGATCGCCATTAAACACCTAAAAATTCATGTGCACAAAGTAGAATGTCCGACCTTGTTCTTTGAACACAGAATACACCACATTTTGGAGAAATATATCATGGTAGAATTTAATTTGGCCCCCCTTTTTTAGGAAACAACATAAATTATAAGTGTTTGAAAATGAAGTAAAAGTGAAGTTGTCTACACGAAGGCTATGAGGGCATGTAGGGAAGTAGAGGTATAGCTCCACTCATTCTTAACCACAGCATTAGATGGAGGTGAGTGGTCAACTGCACGCCGCGATCCCTTTACTCCCGAGAAAGGCCCCCTGGTACCTATTAAACAGAAGAGTGTGTGGGCCCCACAGCTGGTCTGGAAATACTGGAGAAGACAGAAGACTTTTGCCCCTGCCTGGAATTAAACCCGCATCTTTCAGCCCGTAACGTAGTAATTATACTGACTGAGCTATTACTTATAAAACATTTGAACTTAATAATGTTATCCTGCAGCATCATTAGCATGTACTTATTACAAAATGTGACTGAACATACGACACAGTGGGCATAGCAAGACAAATTTGAGACAAAGCGGGTGTTACCACTGCCCAACGAGTTTCAGCCTTGCAGAGACATCTTCAGGGAGAACAGTTAATATTCCTGAAAATTACCAGTGGCATAGAACAGGTGCATTCTTAACAGTTTTGCCTTATACAGTATTAACTGATTGGTTTTTATAACCGAGATGGTGTGTGTTTACTGCGCGGTACAGACTAAAGCTTTATCTATACATATACATCGGAACTACAATTTGCGAATTAGAGAAAGTTACGAATGCATAGAAAATGTAGTAGAACGCACTCGGAATATATGGGCTGCCAAACGCGATCTAGGAAACTTCAGCTTGGAATTTCTGTTCAGCTGTGATAAATATGCAGAAATATAGAAGTTTTAATAGAGATCTGAAGTTATTGAGTGCGCTGTGCCGAGTGGTAAATAATTACGGACCTTTCGAAAGATGTAAGTGCCTTCGTGTTCAGGGTCATGAAGAATGTTTCTTTCCATCGGTCCATTCTTTCTGTCCTTCCATGTCAACATGGAGGCAGCAACTTCTTCCGTAACGTCCCCAACCACATGCAAGATATAAGGATCAGGACCCCTGTACAGAGATAAGAGAATGTTTGACGACTCATGCGCAGTATCGCTGTATTGAGTTTAGTGAAAATAACTCGGTCTGTGTTTTGTCGGCTAAAATCCACGATTGCTTGTACAAGTATGCAGGATGAAACGTGGGCGCTTGGATATGACAGAATACGCGTTGTTCTTAGTACAGTGAAATGCAGGTTAATTGTGAGACGGACATTGAGATTAACCCTTTAAAGCCTAGCGGTAACTTTACATACCACCAGGTTTAACATTAAAAAATTCTACGTGGTGCCCACATAGCGTTTATGTGTTTTGTACGGATCTCAGAACAAACAGCGACTTTGGCCTTATAAAACATTAAGAGACTGGTTTTTATAACCGAAGTGGAGAGTGTTTACAGCGCGGTACGCACTGAGTCCTTATATAAAACAGATACGCTTCGTCTTTAAACGGTTAAACAGTTGTTTTTTCTGTAGGTCTGCAGGAAAACTGGCGTGATTCTGCATGTTTCTGTGTTAACCCTCCAAAGCACAGTGGTTACTATACGTACCGCCAGGTTTAACATTCACAGATTCTACGTTCTGCCCACACAGTGTATTTATGTGTTTTATGTGGATCTCAGAACAAACAGCGATTATTTCCCTACACAGCATCAACTGATTGGTTTTTATACCCGTGATGGAGTGTGTTTACTGCGGGGTACGGACTGGATGTTTATTTATAATTCAGGTTTATTGTATTTTAAATGCCTAATTGTGTTATTTGGATGATAGAAGTGGATGACAGAGGGCAACAAGGAAGGCGTTGTCCTTCTTGGTTAGTGAAGCCACATAAGAAAGAAAGGTAAAGGTAAAGCAATCCCATAACAGGCCTGGACAGGCCCTTAGGGTTCCAGGAGAGTGAGGCTCCCAGATTTCCAGACAATCGGCACATGAAGGTGGTAAGGTTGTCAGCCCTACGCACCGGCCGCCTTTACCCCCCAGGAAATATTCCTGGTACTCATTTCTCTTAGAGGCTGAGTTGACCTCAGGGCCATAGTGCGGCCGGAAGGATTGTGCTAATGACACCATCGGGGATCTAACTCGCGACCCTCCGTCTCGCAAGGCAGTGCCTCAACCATCTGTGCCATAGCGTACCCGTAAGAAAGAAAGAAAGAAAATTGCGACGGGTATTGGTAAGTCACTGATGAACCTATTTCCAGTATATGCATTGAAACAGAAGGTTTGAACGATGTCATTTAATAAATTCTATCCCTAAGAGGAAGTAATTTGCCATGTAAAATAACAAACCCTCTTAAATTACCAGAGAAATGGGTGCCCGTATTGCTTACTAAATTGTAAGGGATATGAACCGGGATAGCTCAGTCAGTATAGTGATTAGGTCACGGACTGAACGTCTGAGGAGTAGTGGATTGATTCCGGGCAGTGTAAAGAAATCTGTCTGTCCTCCAAAACATTCAGATTGGTTCTGGTGCTTACACAGTCGGCCTGTGTACGTATGTCACTAAAATGCAGCAGTCCGTCAGAATTCGATAAGTAATTTGTGCGATGAAATATACAGAATGACTGGCATGGACTTCTTAAATATCATATCTTACAGATTTAAAAAAAAAAGTCTTCAAAAATTGTTTTAAAAGACTGAATAATTATGGAGAACGGCAGTTTGTGTGGACCTAACGTTTCCTTTCCTGTGGCGCAACAGCCCAAATCGGGCCTAGGCCGCCTCCTTTTGGTGGGTTTTTAGATCACACTCAGACACAGCACACTCGGTAGGACTCCTCTGGACGAGTGATCAGCCCGTCGCAGAGACCTCTACCTGACAACACACAACACTCACAATAGACAGACATCCATGCCCCTGGCGGGATTCGAAACTACGATCCCAGCAAGCGCTCGGCCGAAGGCCAGCACCTCAGACCGCGCGGCCACTGGAATCGGCGTGGACCTAACATGTAAGAGGGATATTCAACACAGAGTTCACGATAATGAGGAAGTGGTAATGGCTGTTCGCAAGTAGTTGCAAATTCAAGACCTGAATTTCTACAGCGAAGGAATTTTTAAAACTTGTGCCAG
This sequence comes from Coptotermes formosanus, assembly GCA_013340265.1. Classification (NCBI taxonomy): domain Eukaryota; kingdom Metazoa; phylum Arthropoda; class Insecta; order Blattodea; family Rhinotermitidae; genus Coptotermes; species Coptotermes formosanus. Next base: position 703,855 of record BLKM01000621.1, read on the forward strand.
AATGGGGAACATGCATCAATATGCTATTAGATTATGTTGAAAAATAATGATGCCTGAGTGTTTTGCATGAGTTACACTTAACATTGTGATGATTTCATTTAACATTGTAACGATTTCTCATTTAATATCTATGCTGCAAGAACCACGTTTGTTGAATACCCTTCGCTTTTCATTCTGATAAAAGAACGATCTAATATTCTGACAGGCAGCACTTATTACTGACATGTCAGCTCTATACAAAAGCCTTTTGCTATTGACTTGTCAGCTCAATACAAACACCTCTTACTTTATGCGTTCTGATTCATTTCATAGCATATCGGGTTGTATTGGTGCAGTCTGAAAAGCTCTGCTAAGCATCTGGCAAAGTCGGGCAGCGGATATCCTAGTGTTACAGTTTCTAATAATACTTGGGAACGTACTGGAGTGAGATTTTGAGAATGGCGAAGTAAGAGGAGAGTTCCTGGAAGAATTCTGAATCTTCTGTGCTGGCACCCTGCCTTCTGTGCGCACCAGGCACCACACTTCCGCCAAACGTCCAGACCGGGTCTGGGGCCCACCCAACCTCCTATTCAGTGAGGAACGCGGCTCTTCCCGGGGTCAATTGGCCGGAGCGTGAAGATGACCACTCAGCTCCATCTAGTGCAGCTATACCTCTTCTTCCCGTATATGCTTTCACAGCGTGGACATGGGACAAGCCTAACTTTGTACTCTTGCTTACTCCAGGACTTCGTCATTATCACTTGGCTTCTACTGGTTTCGCTTATTTAAAATATGAATTTTTGACGAAATGAAAGTAAAGGTAAACTTGTCTGTATGACGCCATGAGGGTGTATTGGGGAAATGAAGTATAGCTCCATTCGTTCTTATCCTCGATACTATGTGGGGAGGAGTTTTAAGCTTTAGGCTCCGGTCGCTTTATTCTCCGGAGATGGGCCCCCTGATGGGGCCTCAGACCACTATGGACGCTATAGAGTAAATGGATTTTCCCTTTATGGGAATCGAACCACGAAACGACGGTCATCCAGCCTGCAGTCTCTGTATTAACCTTTTAAAGCCTAGCGGTAACTTTACGTACCACCAGGTTTAACATTAAAAAATTCTACGTGGTGCCCACGTTTCGTTTATGTGTTTTGTACGGATCTCAGAACAAACAGCAACTTTTGCCTTATAAAACATTAAGAGACTGGTTTTTATAACCGAAGTGGAGAGTGTTTACAGCGCGGTACGCACTGAGTCCTTATATAAAACAGATACGCTTCGTCTTTAAAGGGTTAATGAAGCTATTCACACCCTCTTTATAAAGTGGTTGATGAAAAAAGGTCAATCGTATGACCCATACTGTAATATGAAATAACAGCTCGCGTAGAAAAATATGCATCAACTGGTTTGTGCTTTCTGCATATCGTAGCAACGGCCCTACAATGGAACGTCGTGTTCTTTACGATTTGTGTACGGATTGTCTAACACGTGTTTTACAGGACCAAATAAATTATGCTTCCTTGCATTTTCCTCCGAGAAGAGCGCAAATTTTCGCATCGGCACCTCCCACCTCAGAATTTTGCACGACCACAGTGTTTTTATTATTGACTGCTGGATATCACAGGCTAGCATGACGTAACGTGCCTAAGTTATTTCGTTCAAAATTTTAAGCAGCGACACGTACCCATATACAAACAGCTGTGCACTCCCACGGCTCTGTTTCTTCCATTTTCAGGGAGGAAAGTAGGCTAGAAATAGAGGTCTTTGTGAACACGGTGTTCGTGAGAAATCCTGGTTGTATTGTGTGTTTGAGGAGGAATTTGCATAATGAGGAGTTTCATAACTGTACATTTTATGAAATGTTACGAGCCCTGTGGAGGTCAGAGGTTACCATATGTACCGCCAGGTTTAACATTCACAAATCCTGCGTTCTGCCCACACAGTGTGTTTATGTGTTTTGTGTGGATCTCAGAACAAACAGTGATTATTACCCTATACAGCATTAACTGACTGGTTTTTATAACCGAGACGGAGTGTGTTTACTGCGCGGTACGGATTGGGTCTTTAAATGTGATGCAGGTTAAGTCCCGTTCACGACTTCCCCTCCTCTTTCTTTTTGAGATCGATGTCAGTACTAACCTCCCATCGTAGCATAGTCGTTTACATTATCTCTTTCGGTCCTCCACGCCAAAATTTTCTAAGCATTTTCCCAATACGTGCCACACGCTCAACAATGTGATTTTTAATATTTTTAAAATGAGACAGGAAATTTAGAATAATTCTCATGAAACTGTATTGGTGCAGGAAGTGCTACGTGAGTGCAGCACGTCAATGTCTGATCCATTGCGAACTTATCAAAAATTATGTCTTTCATTTCATTAGTGTGTTCGTCCAGTATTAAAACGTAACATTGTGATTCCGGGACACTTGCTGAATTCCTGCTCAATGATGATTTGAAGTACAGGCCGAAACGTGTAGCTGCAGTAACACACATTTTTACGCCTGCATGAGAGGTTTATATATAAAAATATTTTATAATTGTCGTTCCGAGTTATTGTGAATCATTTGTGTATGTGAAGAATGAAACAGCCCATCCCAGTGGCAGCGCGGTCTAAGGCGTAGGCCTGCGGCCGAACGCTTGCAGAGATCGTGGGTTCGAATCCCACCGGGCGCATGAATGCTTGTCTCTTCTACAGTGTTTGTGTTGTCAGGTAGAGGTCTCTGCGATGGGCCGATCCCTCGTCCAGAGGAGTCCTACCGACTGTGATGTGTGTGTCTGAGTGTGATCAAGTGAAAATAGACAACCTCGACACCTACTGTGAATAGGTAGAAGAGGGAAGGACAACGAAACGAAGAATGAAACAAACACAAAGCACAACTTCATTCACTAATTTGTATTTTAGTGTTGAAATATATAAAATACATAAAAACACGCTACATGTTTCGGCTATACCTCCGTCATCTTCAGGTGTGTGCAATAGGAACTGAGTAAATGCAAGTATATGTCATGTTTGACATGTGTATGGTAAGTGTGAGATCTGACATCTGTCAGAATAAAATATATTTTAGCCCATATATTATTTACAGTTACCATCAGACCTTTGAAAGAATAAAATATATACGTAGGCAGGTATAAGGTGAATTAAAATATGTTGTTGGAAATAACGGAGATTAAAAATTGGAGAGCTGGATTATTATAAATCATCAATGGAGTATTCAAGGACAACTGGAGCAGAGGGGAAATACTGTCTCTGTTTTGTTCTAGTGGTGGCTGTTGTCCAGGAACGGAGAGTAGTGGTTTTAGCAAGGCGTATGTTGGCCTCTTCATGTAGACACGAGTCTTGCTATTTTACTCCAAGTTGTGTGTTTGTTTTTGTTTTTCTGAATTTTGACGTGCGTTAGCCAATACGTAGTTACTACTGTTGCTGCTAACCAACCAACCAACCTACATTGTTTCGTCACGGCACGTATTTGTGAGTTAAGTAATCATTGAATATGTTCCGAAACGTCATGAACTGTGTTTTCTTTGTGAGGCAGTGTAGTTTTCTTGGAGGTGGGAACCTAATCTTGTAGTATTTATTTTTTACTTACTTAACCTTTTAAAGCCTAGCGGTAGCTTTACGTACCGCCAGGTTTAACATTAAAAAATTCTACGTGGTGCCCACATTGCGTTTATGTGTTTTGTACGGATCTCAGAACAAACAGCAACTTTTGCCTTATAAAAATTAAGAAACTGGTTTTTATAACCGAAGTGGAGAGTGTTTACAGCGCGGTACGGATTGAGTTCTTATATAAAACAGATACGCTTCGTCTTTAAAGGGTTAATATCTAGATTTAATTACGAATGCTGGGCCCTGTGTCGATGTAAAATTGGGAGGCATTTGAAATTCGTTTTCTGGGTCTCCTCTACCATCTCCTCTCTTTCATCATAGAACTGAATTTCGTTTCTTCGTTTGCCCGTTTATTCGCGTATCTTCGGTCTCAAGAGTGCGGGAGGTATTCTATGGCTTGTACTAACCGTCCAGCATCGAGGGCTCTGTCGTCACTACATTGGTTTACAGGCCATGTATGTCCCGCAAGAGAACGGGATGTGTATCTTGAGACAACGTGTGTGGTTGTTTGGTCTAACTACTGGCATCGTGTAACGCTGTGACAGCAATTCCTAAACTTGCATATTTTAACGCTGTGACAGTAATTCCTAACATAATAACTGTTTGTTTTTCCATACATGTACTAATGAGTTTGGTTTGTTTGTTATTTCCTCGATAGTTTGGCTGGTTGTTAGTTGCTTTCTTTCGTTAGAATATTTTAAAAATATTAAGCCTTCTTCCAAAATTGCTTCAAATATACACGTTGTTTCATTTCTACTGCACCTGCTTTTCGAAGCATTTTTCTGTTTAAAATAATTATTTAGCGACGTAAGCAGAAGGACACAGAAACATGTAATGTGTCATTTATGTTTGCTGTCTCTTAATCAATATTGTACTAAGTCCAAAAACAAAATTTGTGTAAATCCTTTCAGTGTTCCCCGCCCCCTCGCGTGCTTGCAGACACTCTTGGGGCAGAACGTAGAATTTTTTACTGTAAACGTGGTGGTGCATAAAGTAAGCACTGGGCTTTAAAATATTATTACAATCGTGGGACTGTCTGTCGTGAATGCAGACGCTAAATATGTTATGTGCAATGGCAGAAACCCGGACTGTCCCAGATCTGTTGCTCAGACCGCCTTAACAGAGTACGCCTTCCATGGTAGTATGTTTCCCACCCACTGGCAGTTATTCTAACAAACACTGGGACATACACACGGCTATAATAGCGCGCGCTGTCACCGTACGACTATGCTGGGCACGATTCCTTACAGGTGACACAGATCGGCTTTGCACTGCGGAGTTAAAGAACTCACGTACACTACCTTCCTACACGCTTCTTTGATTACGCTGTCCCATATTTCTGAAGACTCACTGTGTCTGACATTACAGTGCCAAGGTAAGTTGTGAACTGTCCATTATTTTATAACTATTTCCTTTGTTTTCTGTAGAGTTAAAATGTTCCATGCAAATGTATTGCAAATTAACTTTAAAATATTTTTTACCCTCTAAAGGGCAGTGGTCACTTTATGTACGACAGAGGTTAACGGTAAAGAATTCTACGTTCCATCCACAGAGTGCATTTAGGTTTCTATGCGCCTTGCAGCGCACTGTGTGGAGAATTCGCCTTGGAAGAGGTTATGGACCTGTGTTAAGAGAGACAACAGGGGGATGATACATTATGTACGTGATTTTATAAACGCAGTGTGGTACAGTTAATTGATTAACGAAGATTCAAGCCGTCTGCGGTGTTAACGCCCTGTCGGCTGCTAACTTTATCAGTTGACATGGCGTCAGACCCCAGAACACTCGGATCCTCATGAACAGCGCTGTAAGAAACTAAATTGCGAAATTGATTATTGTCACAGACGTTTACAGTGAGGCCTGTTTTGCAGCAATAATCTCTTTCCACGCAAAATTCAACATTAAACTTCACGAAAAAGTTGCCTGAAACTTCTTTGTTAGGCAAAAGTGAACGTTGCATTTTCCCGGATGTGTTGGGGCTGAAGATGAGACATTAGACCGTGACATGAGGAACGTTGCATTTTCCCGGATGTGTTGGGGCTGAAGATGAGACATTAGACCGTGACATGAGGAACGCCAGACACAATAAAATGGCGACCCTGTGATGTTTCAATTGTTCGGCACACATCATCACGTGGCTTCATGTAGCGGTAAAGACGGGTCTCCAGTTCGGCACACATCATCACGTGGCTTCATGTAGCGGTAAAGGCGGGTCTCCAGTTCGAATGCACTAGCTCAAGAGTTTGTGGCTTTCCTCAGCCCACGCAGTCTTCCATAGGCTCAGACACAGCACAAACACTACCTCCTGCATCCTTTCGATTCGACAGTTCTTAACGCTTTAAAAACCGACTGTAATCTGAACTATATTTAATGATTCACTTCCTACCGCGCAGTAAACACCTTTCGTCTCGGTTATAAAAACCAGTCAGTTAATGCTGTGTAGGGAAATAATCGCTGTTTGTTCTGAGATCCACACAAAACACATAAATATACTGTCTGGGCAGAACGTAGACTTTGTGAATGTTAAACCTGGCGGTACATATAGTGACCACTGGGGTTTGGAGAATCGATCGCCCTAACGTTCTACACGCCATAAAGAGGCAACTAAACTCAATCACAGATAAACATTTGTAACAACATGCAGGCCTGCTTAGTCTTAACTACATTTCAATGTTTTCAAGTGACTTCTTCTTCTAAAGACTCTACAACTCTACGTGAGTTTTGGCCTGTTCAAGTATCCCTTCCCATTTATTTCTATCTTGTGCGAGTTTCTTCCAGTTTTGGACCTTCATCGCTTTTAAGTCATTCCTGACGTCTTCCTCCCACCTTAGTTTTGGTCTTCCGATGTGTCTTGGAGCTATATGTTTCCAATTTATTTTTTTCACCGTCCTGTCATCAGGCAGTCTTTCAATATGGCCTGGCCAACTGATTCTCTGGGTTTGACGTATCTCACTATATCAGCACGGTTAATAAGAATATCCAGTTCATCATTTGTTCCAGTTCTCCATCTGTCTTCGCTCACTTTAATTGGTCCAAATATTTTCCTTTCGAACACCATCAGTTTTTGTTCAGTTTTGTCTTTAAGTGTCCAAGTGCCACATGCATATGTAACTACTGGTCTGATTATTGTTCTGTAGAGCTTTAATTTGACCTTTCCTGCATCTGCTTACTAGTGAACATCATTTTATTTGCGAAGTATGCACGATTTCCTGCCGCTATTCTTTCTTGGATTTCTTGTTCGATTCAATTATCTTCGTTTACTATTGATCCAAGATACTTAAATGCTTTGGTTTTTTCAAATCGCATGTGTTCTATATTAATGTGAGTTTCAATAGACGTGTTCCTTGAACACTTCATATATTTTGTTTTCACCAAATTAACCACTAATCCTGATTCAATTGCTTCATTTTTAAGTCTAATAAACGTGTCCATCATCGCCTGCCGTGTTCTTGCCATAATGAGCAGACCATCAGCGTAAGCGCATATCTGTCTTAATCTCGTGGATATGTTACCCCCAATGTCCAAGTTTTTCATGACTGTGTCTATTACCACGCTAAATAATAAGGCGGACAGTGGGCCTCCTTGTCCAACAACTGTGTTTATGTCAATAGCTTCAGTTAGATCATTATTGACTCTTACTTGTGCTGTCGTATTCTGAAGTGTGAGAGTAATTACATTTTGTAATTTTGTCGGCATTCTGAATTGTTTCAGACTTTTAATTACTGCAGTTCTGTGCACTGTATCAAAAGCTTGAGTATAATCAATGAACAGGTTGTGCAGTTCGATATTATAATCATGTGACTTTTCATATATTTGTCTCACTATGTGAATATTATCAATTGTGGATCTGTTCGGTCTAAAACCTCTTTGGTTTTCGCTGATTTTGTTTTCAACTATTTCTGATAGTTTGTTATGTAGATAGGAGGAGAACACCTTGTATACCACGTTTAAAAGAGTTATTGCTCTGTAGTGTTTGCACAGTTTAGGGTCTCCTTTCTTAAATACTGGGCAGATTATTCCTTTTAACCATTCGTCTGGTAAGATGTCGTTTTCCCAGATTTTACAGATTAAGCAGCAAATTCTCTTTTTAAGACGAGTGCCATCATATTTTATGAATCCTGGGATGATATTATCTGGGCCAGAGGATTTATTACTTTTAAGTTTATCGATTATGTTACTTATTTCTTTATATGTAGGGCTTATCATTTTTACATTTTCCTCATGTTCCTGTGCTGCTATTTCAGTTTCTTGACTGAAGTATGTTATGTCTTGTTTCATCATCTGTTCAAAATATTGTTTCCGTCTCTTTAATATTTCTTCCTTTTCGATTAATAATTTCCCTGCTTCATCTTTGCATATTTGTAATGACGAGGGTGGGCCTCTACTGAGATTTTGTACATCCTTGTAAAATTTCTTGGTGTCGTTTTTCTTGTTTGCCATTTCAGTGTCTTTTAATTTTGTGTACATCCATGCCTTCTTTTTCTGCCTACAAATTTTGTTAGCTATTTTCCTTTTCTGCTCATAATTCTCTTGGTTACTTCTCGTTCTTCTTTGTATACATTTCTATCTTGCTTTGTTCTTCTGTTTAATTGCATCTCTGCATCCTTCATCCCACCATGGTTTTCAAGTTACTAGTGCTTCTATTTATTTATTGCATAAAAGTGTACAAACTTGTCATGAGTTCCGCACATGATAAAGAAGTATGACCTCTCATATATACACATATCGGTCTCCCAGTTGAATTTGCTGGACTCTACCGATCAGGACAGCACCTAAACTTACTGATGAAATGTAAGCTTAGTGCCGTCCACCATTTGCAGCTCTCGCTGTACACGTCTTAGACGTTGTGCTAAGTCACATAAATAACTTCAGGTTTTAATTTAATATCTATCGGTTAAACGGGTCTCTCATACCTCGTTAAATGTAACTCTTCACGTCCGAAAAGGACGTTGCTATCCCGCCCAGGTGGAGGCATGGGCATTTGAAGCGAAAATAACTCCGGCTGCCGGCTACAGTGGGTTTAAATGTCGGAATATAAAGGTTAACTCTAACCTGGAGAAGTAAACAAACTTCTGTGTTTAGCTTGTTTGATAACCTTCAATTTGAACAATATTTCGTACAAAACTCGTGGGTGTTCGAGGTTTGTAGGGCTGTGTGCTGGGGATCATAGTCTCCTGGGACGTGCAGTGGGTGTGCGGGATAAACTGGCCGGGGAATCTAGTGCTGGAGATAAGAACAAGTGGAGGTATACCTTCACTGCCTCCTGTACTTTCCTGGCATTGCCCAGAAACTGACTTTATGCCAGGAATTTTTCCGTTTACCGTGGTTACCACATGAATTTAGTACCACATTTTTGGTTCATGTAAGCGTTACGTGGAACTGGCCGTTTCCATAACTCTTTGTTGCTGTACACAACAGCTAACGCTTCAGTTGTAACACTGCAAACGCTTATCCTGTGTATGGCATCACATGCTCGCAAAATAACAGTTTAAACCGCACAAATTAAATCGGATACAAACCATTACAAACAGTGAGTCAGCTGTCGGTTACGCGGAGTAGCGTACACAGGACTACAGAGCCATAGTCCTGCGGCCTCTAAGGGCGGTGCAGAAGCTGGAGGCATTTGTATTGCGGCCAGCCCTCGCAGTTTCTTAGAGTAACTGTATTATTCGCGTGCATCGTATTAACTGCTTGAAGAATAAGAATAAGAATAAGAAAGAAAGAAAGAAAGAAAGAAAGAAAGAAAGAAAGAAAGAAAGAAAGAAAGAAAGAAAGAAAGGGGTAGTGAGAGGCATTACGCTTATTACTACGCGGGGTGGGAGGAAAGAAACAGAAGATTTTCTGCTGCGAACGTTCTCGGGATGTGCCTGCTCGTCCTTCTGGTAAGTCAGGCTGGAGGTAACGTAGAGCGCTGGAAGATAAAGAAGGCAAGGTGACGAAAATTGGAATGTTGGGTATACGCAGTAGAGGAAGCATGTTGCGAATTTGGGCCCAGTTTTGTGTTTACTTTGCTGAATGGTAAGGAGAATTTGAAGGTTGATGAAGTACATTTACCCTTTTAATGACGTCATGGCGTCTCATTTCGTTTGTATTACGTAGGGAACCTTACTGTTGAACGTCTTTCACAGATCAGGCCACTACGTAACCGACTTCTTCCTTATTCTGTTTAATTTATTATTCACTTATCACTGACTCTTCGACGCTCTAATTTGACTTACTGACACTGCTTATACTTGCTAACTCCATGCAGCAGAGTTATTTGTGACAAGCTAACAGTTCCTCAGCTAGTCAAGAAATTCCCCACATTTTATGGACCCCGAAGGATCATTACTGCATTCACAAGGCGCCGCCACCTGTCCCTATCCTGGGCCACATGAATCCAGTCCATGCTCCCATCTCACTTCTTGAAGATGCATTTTAATATTATCCTCCCCACATCTCGGTCTTTCAAGTGGTCTATTTCCTTCAGGTTCCCTCACCAAAACCCTACATGCACCTGTCCTGTCTCCCACACGTGCCACATGGCCTGCCTATCTCATTCTTCTTGATTTGATCACCCGAATTATATTTGGTGAGGAGTGCAGATCATAAAGCTCCTCGTTATGTAGTCTTCACCACTCCCCTGTTACGTCACCCCTCTCAGTCCCAACTACCCCCCTCAGCACCCTATTCTCGCACGCCCTCAGCCTATGTTCCTCCCTCAGTGTGACAGAACAAGTTTCACACCCATACAAAACAACGGGCAGAATTATAGTGCCCCTATTGTTACGTAAGCTACCAAAAGACATATGGAGTTTCGTAACATGGAATGAAGTAAGGTGAACTGGGTGCTGTTGGGAAGCAAGCGGTAACAGTCTGGTTCAACAGACTATCCCGGAATGTGACCTGAGGGCTCTTCCGTTAGTCATGACAACTGATTACACGCTCGAGCCTCGAACCGGCTTCTCCCAGGTATAAGTCACTGCATTCCTTCTGCCCGAACCACAAGGGCTTATTCTTAGAGAAAATAATCAGTTTTACAGCACGATAAACACTCTTCTCCTACCAGTTTTTGTGTTACCCCTCAATTTCTTACAGCCTCTTTGTTCCTATTGTTGCTGGAAGAAATTAAGTAGTGTAAGTATGTGAAGGTTCTCCATACATAAATTAACCCTCCAAAGCCCAATGGTTACTTTATGTACCGCCAGGTTTAACATTCACACACTCTACGTTCTGCCCACACAGTGTATTTATGTGTTTTGTGTGGATCTCAGAACAAACAGCGATTACTTCCCTATACAGCATTAACTGACTGGCTTTTATAACCGAGACGGAGTGTGTTTACTGCGCGGTACGGACTGGGTCTTTAACGCTATAATTCAGGGTAATTTTAGTCTTTACTGGGAGAAAAATCAGTCTCAACGCTACTTTTTGCACCATAAATCTTACACCGTTTTCATGCATATGCTGCTGTTGTCAGAAGTACAAAGGTGCAAAGCCTGGGAACATTCAAATGCACGCATTTTTCTTAAAGAAGGGAACATTGTATCGAAAGCAGTCCAGCTTTTCTATAATCTTTGCAGTGTTACGTTTTGTGTATCCCGACATACTAACATCTGTATTATTTGGTGTTCAAGAATGTCACCGCTAGTATTGCGCGAACAGCGGATTTGAAGGAATAGCAAAAAAACCAAAAAAAATCTGTAGTGTGTGTTTCTAAGTTTTATTTAAAAACTGTTTTTGTGCTGACAGTATTCTGTTTGCCTCTGTCTCCGGTAGAAGTCAGTTTTGGTTTATCATCGTCACAGGAAGGAAACGTTTGCTGCAGTTTAGCTTTCCTGACTGTGTGTCACTTTTGACCTCATTCACCTCTGTGTTTACACTTATTAGCACTGTTTGTATTTCTGCACATGTTGTTGTCGTTGTCGTCGTCGTCGTCGTCGTCGTTGTTGTTGTTGTTGTTGTTGTTGTTGTTGTTGTTGTTGTTGTTGTTGTTGTTGTTGTTGTTGTTGTTGTTGTTGTGGGCCGGGACAGCTCAGTCAATATAGTGACTCGCTACGGGCTGGACGATGTGGGGATCAAATTCCGGTGGAGCCGAGATTTTCCGCGCGCTTCCAGACCGGCGCTAGGTCCCACCCAGCCTCCTGTACAATGGGTACCGGGTCTCCTTCCTGGGGGTGAGCCCCCTCCAACAGTCACTTCGATTACAACAGTTCAAATTCAACAGATTTTTCTTATGTAGAAGGGCCCCGCAGCAGACGCTACGGACGCACCGCAGTCTTGAGCCTTATTATGCAACCCTGTGATGAAGATGATTAGTTTTTTCTGTTTTTCCGTGTAATGGAGCACCGTTGGAATGAAACTGACAGGGGGAAACCGAAGTACTCGGGGAAAAACCTGTCCCGGTGCCAGCTTGTACACAGCAAATCCAACGTGGACCCACCTGGGATCGAACTTGGGCTTCCGCGGTGACAGGCCAGTGACTAACCACCTGAGCCATGGCACTTCCGAATCAACAGCTTCCTCAGGGGAAAGTTCTGTTACCTGTGTTCTACAAAGGCCACAATATAACCGACATCTATATACACCCTAATTACCGTGCAATATGAAGTGTTTGACTGTAAAATGAGACCTCACTAAATTCAAAAAACTCATAGTGCAGTAATTCTTCTCAGTATGTTTTGATGCATGTATTACATGATGATGGCTGATTTCGGCCGAAACATGTTGCAGGCAAACGCTTATCGTATACATATATAGTAAATATTCGTAGTTCTGAGCGACGGTGCTTATTCTATATCCTTATCACAAGGGTATGAATCAATTGCACATTGTAGCGCTTTTGTTTTCAAGTGTCCAGCAGTCCAGAGTTCTTCTTGCAGTGCTTGGAGCTGAAGACAAAGGCATTACGACCTTTCGAAAGTGCGTGAACTGCTCACACTACGACACAACATCACATCCGGCAAGATTTGAATTCATTGTAACACCGATCTGAGGACCTCAGATATAGCTATAACATTCCAATTATTTTTATACTGCAATTAAATATTCTTGCTGAATCCATGTTTTCACTTCCCTCCGCGAACACCATTTGAGAGACATTACCCTAAAGTTTGTGTGACACTTAACTCGCTATTCCAACATTTTGCTGCACAATGGCCGTTAGGTGCAGCAGGTCTGTATTTCATAAACACTTCGAAGACATAGGTGTGGATAAGAGGATAATATTAAAAGAGATCTTCAAGAAATATGATTGGAGAGCGTGGACTGACTTTACCTGCCTCGGGATAGACACAAGTAGTAGGCTGTTGTTAAAACGGTGATGAGTATTCGGGTTCCATAAAATGTGGGAAATTTCTTGACTAGCTGAGGAACCGTTACCTTCTCAAGAAAGACAGTTCTCCGTGGGTTTGGTTGATTGATAACTTAGAAGGAAAGATTGAGTATTTTCAAACTCGTGGCACAGCAAGTTTGCCAGTGTTCGCTGTTTGCTGCGCCACAGTATCACTTGCTGTAAGTAACCAGACACTGTGCTAGTGTTCCCTGTTTGCTGTGCCACATTATCACTTGATGTAAGTAGCCAGACACTGCGCCAGTGTTCGCTGCTTGCTGCGCCACATTATCACTTGCTGCAAGTAGCCAGACAGTGTGCCAGTGTTCGCTGCTTGCTGCGCCACATTATCACTTGCTGTGTGTAGCCAGGCAGTGTGCCAGTGTTCGCTGCTTGCTGCGCCACATTATCACTTGCTGTATGTAGCCAGGCAGTGTGCCAGTGTTCGCTGTTTGCTGCGCCACATTATCGCTTGCTGTAAGTAGCCAGGCAGTGTGCCAGTGTTCGCTGCGCCACATTATCGCTTGCTGTAAGTAGCCAGGCATTGTGCCAGTGTTCGCTGCTTGCTGCGCCACATTATCACTTGCTGTTCACGCAACGCTGCTCCCATTGCAACGTGCGTTACGCAAGACCAGGCAGCATTTTCTTCAGCTAGCCAGCCCGACATTCCAGTGTAAATATATCAGCGCCGATCCCACAAACTGGCAAGCAGTGTCATTGCCTTTTTGCAGCGTTCGCAGCACACACGATACGCTGAACAGTTACGCATTCCTGTAAATATCCTTTTGTTCCGTTTATAACAGTTTAACTGCCCGTTTCTCGCCTTGAGGCATAAAGATTTACACTACACCATGTGGCCTGCCATGGTTCAGGCGGTTAGTCGCCGGCCTGTCATTGCGGAGGCCCAGGTTCAATCCCAGGTCAGTTAGTGTGGGATTTATGGTGGACAAGGTGGCACTGTGACAGTGTTTTCTCCCAGTACTTGGGTTTTCCCCTGTCAGTATCATTCCACCGGTGCTCCATACCCATCTTTATATACACGTTGTTCTCACCAGAAGGACAAACGAGCGAGGCCGTAGATTGTTTACACTGACGTGCCATCCTTATCATAATCACGAATGTAACACGAAAAGTTTATTGCGTATTAAAAAAGTAATTTGTTCAATGTTGGCTTTGGTGGGTCACCGGGATCAGCGTGTGCGCATGCGTATTCGAGAAAATTTGGGAACATCCGGCAATCTAGTGGGGGCGCCTGGTGCAACAGTCGGTTTAGGGAGAAGGGGAAACTAGTATAAGGGAAAACTGGCTCACAAATTAAAAAATACGCATTAACTTGTGAATCTCGTCTAAGCGAAAACTCTTAAACCGACTGATCGTATATGGACGGATTTGCTGTGCCAGCAGCACAGTGTTTTGAGTCGGTACCTCAGGACACAGAGCTGCCAACCCTCAAAAGCTAGAGCCACTTTCAACAGTGGAGTGAAGTGAGTCACATTAGCTTTGTTGCGCAAGCTGAAACACCTCTGGCGGGTAATTTGGAGGTAATTTGGAGGTAATTGCATATCAGGCACGAGTGTTTTATGGATTCTATTGAATTACTTTTCAATGGAAAATAAATTACCTTGAGGTTAAACTAGTGGCAAAATTGACGGCTCACTGTGGAATGTAGATTTCTAATGGTCGCTCCCTTGTTGCTCTCTTTGTCTGTCTTCGTCCGCCTTAGTACGGAAGCATTTTACAACTCTCGTCCTTTATCCATTAGAACGTGTATATAAATGTAATACTGCGAAAACTACATCGTAATGAAACAGAATAAGCTGAGATGTAAAGTAATACAGCGTTCGTGACTGGATGGTGACCTTGAACTTGGAACATGACCGGATGGTGGGTGAACTTCTTGTAAAGAATGATTGCTGTACTTTGCAAGGCCGTTGGTGTGATTTGAAGCACGGGGGGGGGGGGGGGGCAGATTCTGTTGTGGTTTTGTTAAAAACAGGGAGACATGCCGATATGTGTATAATTTACAGGAAAACAAGAAGAGAGGTCTGTGGGAAATTGGTTACGAAATGCAGTGGGGTAACCCTGGAGAGCCCAGTGGTTACTATGTGTACCACCAGGTTCAGCGTTCACAAATTCTACGTTCTGCCCACACAGTGTATTTATGTGTTTTGTGTGGGTCTCAGAACAAACAGCGATTATTTCGCTATACAGCATTAACAGACTGGTTTGTATAACCGAGACGGAGTGTGTTTACTGCGCGGTACGGACTGAGTATTTAAATGTTATTCAAGTAAAACTTAGTCTTTAAACGATTAATTGTCGTAATCAAGGCGAAGTTACCATACATAAAGAAGCAGTCTTCTCAAAAGCCTAATCGTTCCTCATCTAGTGAAGAAGTACCCTGCATTTTATGGAACCCTAAGTTCTATTACCTTATACACAAAATCCTTTTACGTGTCTTTCCTGAGCCAGATTAATCCCCTTCGCGCCTCCATTATATCTCCTTTAGATCCCTTTTAATATTATCTTCCAATCTATGAAAGTGTCTCCCAAGTGGTCTGTTTTCCTAACGCCTCCACACCAAAAACTCTGACAAATTTCTGTTCTCCCTATGCGTGACATACGTCTCGCTCATTTCATCCTCCTTGATTTCATTGCAGTGCAAATAATGAAGCTTCTCGTTGTGGAATTTTCTCTAGTCTCCTGTTTGTTCCTACGTCGTAATCTGCAGCCTTCTTCTAGAGTCATTTATGACTGACACCATAAAAACAAAGCATTTCTGCCTTGTCACTGAAACAGGACGCGTGGTTCCTTTTTATACGAACAAACATCAAAGTGAATGAGTTGCTAAGTGGTAAATACAAATTGTGTTCATAGTTAGAGAAAAAATGGGATTCAATGATACTATTTATTGTTCGTGATTAGTGCAAAAACCGTTATGTTGTAATCAGCTAAAACTGCACGGACTTAATTTGTTATAAAACATATAAACTGGATTAAGTACGTGACTGGTAGATACAGGGTGTCCGAAGAGTCGCTTTATGGGCATGAAACTGACCTTTCAAGGAAACAGCACTTTGTATAAAACCAACATACATCCAGTGAAATAACAGCGTATGGAAATAAAGAGCTTGTGTAACCACAGTGTTGCCAAATGTTGCAAATAAATTCTGAACTCATCTGAACAATATAGTCACGTGCTTCGCTCTCTCGACAGAGTGACTTTTGTGACACCTTGTATAAATCTTGTGTTTGAAATTACGGCAGAGAACACGATTTTCTTATTTAATTTATATATACTGACACTATAACACGTAATTTAATTCCAATCAGAACTGTTTACAAAAGCACTAGACTATCTATTTTGTAAAAATTAAAATAAATCGGTCTTTTGGGCGAATGTACTCGCAATGTAATTTGAAGACTCGCAAGCAGTCCGCATATAAGGCACAACAGTGAAGTAGGAATAAGTAGGAACTGGGGGAACATTGTGTCTCCTTGAGTGCGGCGTCACAGAATCTTGTAAAAATTTATCGATATTTCGGAAGGCTGTGCTGCCTCAATAGAAGAGTTTTAAAGTGAAGAGTGAGAGAAGACCTTGTTCCGAGACGTCTGTAAACTTGTACCGGACTACACGGAGTCAGGGCCCAGAAGAGAGTATCGTACATAATCACCGCCTGGTGCACCGAAAACCGCAGGATGCTTGCCTGTCAGATGTAACGGGGGTCCTGCCTGTACCGGCCTGTTAACGCCTTTCAACTGCGGACTGTCGAAGTAACTGCAAGCAAACGAAGGCCCTGCGCCGCCAAGAAGCAAATCAGGCAGTCCTTGCTGTGTTGATGCCTGTCACATCAGTTCGCTCTGCAATTTGGAATTCTGAACACGACAGCAGTACAGACGACAGGCGCCCAGCCCAAGGGGAAGTCATGTGTTCGCAGTTCGATATCGCGCGGGTTAATTTATGCAAGGTCTGACGCTGTAACGATCCCGTTCATAGAGGTTCAAGTCTTCTAGCATATGACGCCGTGTCTGTTTGTTTGTGGTTACCTAATTTTCGGATGGAAGACTTTGTTGTATGTCCTTGAACTTGCAGATGAACGCAGTAAGCGCCTCCGAAACGTCCGTACCTATATACCAATATACACGGCGTCTTACCTTAGAATATTGTAATGTTAATTTATGAGTGGGCTGAGCGATATTTATTTTGGAGTAAGCGTTGTATTGTCCGATATGCATCAAGTTGATCAACGTTGTTGTTGTTGTTGTTGTTGTTGTTGTTGTTGTTGTTGTTGTTGGGCGATGCCAGTGGCAGCGCGATCTGAGGCATGGGTGTGCTGCCGTTCGCTTGCCGGGATTGCGGGTTCGAATCCCGCCGAGGCATGGATGTCTGTCTCTTGTGAATGTTGTGTGTTGTCAGGCAGAGGTCTCTGCGTCGGGGTGGTCACTCGTCCAGAGGAATCCTACCGAGTGTGGTATTGATGGTATTCACCCACAGGCATCACCCTTGACTGCTCTCAGATCTGACCGCAGCTCGCCAAGTGCGCTGTCAGCAATGCTTAATGTTGAAGTACCCGTTTCATGACGTCAAGTAGGCCTATTGATCCTATGGCAATGTACTTCACTTGCAGATAGAACGATTAAAATTGACACTCCTGTTGCGTGTTAGTCTGCTGTTTCTTGCGTCATTGCTTCATCATTTTTGCAGCATTCACTTGCTTCTTGCGTGAGCCAGGGCAACCAATTTGCTTGCCACTTTGCCATTCTCCCCAGACACACACCGTGTCGGAGTGCGGTGATTTCGTGTGAACACGGGGTTACTGCCAAAAGGAAGCGGAGACCGGCCTTTCTTGTGTTTGGCATTACTGCAGTGTAGGTGGGAAATGGACGTTATATGAACTGGCTTTGCAATCAGGTCACGTGGGTACTGAAGAAGTGAGGGGGAACCCCCGCACACAGTGTCAGTATAGGTGCATGGCCAAGTGACCAGTGAAGTGACAGAACTATGCGAAAGAGTCAACTGACTCCGTAATGAATCGCATCACTAGGTGACTGCGCGTCTGCAAAACTGTCAGACTAACGATGCTTGACTGAATGGCTAAATGGTTGACTGATTATTGTACAGACTTATAAAATGAATAATTGAGCCAGCAATGAATCTCTAAGGGACAGACAGACAGACAGACAGTCAGACAGACAGATAGACAGACAGACTGACTGACTGACTGGCTGGCTGATTGACTGACTGACTCTGATATACAGACAGACTGAATACCCGACTGATTTACTGACAGAAAGACTGAGTTAGTGACTGACTCATTAACTGGCTGACTGCCTGCATGACTGACGGAGACACTAGCCAACAAACCAACCGACTCGCCCACCAACTAACACTAACCCGAAGTGTAATTGCCATGTTTGCATCAGCCCTATACTTACCCCTATCCTCAGCCAGATTAATCCAGACCACGCCCTCCCACCCACCACCTCTAAGATCCATTATAATGTACTGCCATCTGTCCCTAGGCGTTCAGAGTGGCGGCATCTTTCCATCAGGTTTCATACCCAAAACTCCGTAAACCTTTCTGTTCTACCCCACACGTGCTACATACCCAGCCCATGTAGAGTCTATTTAAAGAAGCAGTCAGCTACTGAAGGTACTCTGTGCCATGCAACCTTTCAGTGTTACGCCGTGTAGTTCGCAGACAAAATTAACCGATAGACAAAACATTTGTTCAGTGACATTTCAAGGACGTAGCCGTAACACGGGCTAATGACACTGACAGTACGTGCCATGTTCTTTAAAACGTGATAGCTCCAATTACGATGAAATTGGCAAATCGTAAAACCTGAATACCATTAAAACTCCCTTTTATCGTGTCTCTGGTAATGGAAGATTTATTGCCCAGAACTGCTGCATCCGCCGGAGTATCCCGAGAGCTGCTGTGCTCAGGGACACGATAAAAGGGACACTGTGTTTTAGAAATCTTTCGAGGTATTTAATACAGATGTAAGAAAAATAGGCGTCTCTAACGATAGGCGCCAAAACAGTATTAGAGAGTACTTAATGTGTATTTCTAATCTGTCAACTTTCGTAAGCAATTCTGTCAATGTGTCGTGGTTTTCCTCACCATCTCCAGTAGACCACCATGTCCGTTATCAAATTATTATCCACTCAGCTTATAAACTGATCGATACATAACATCGGTAACTGATACAGTGTCGTTAAACAACTCAATAGACCACCTCCCGAGTACTCGCAGGCTGAAGAAAGACGCATTTATTTTAAACATTTCTATATACAACGCAAGAAGTGACAAAGGTGATAAATAAAATTAATTCGTAGTTCTTAAAGCGGCTTAAAATACAGCTATTCTCATTTCCCTGTTTACAAGGCAGTCTAATTAAAGCGCATTTACCTCCCTCCACCCGCCTGTCACATGATTATATCTAAATGACCTTGAGGAGGACGACACCGGTGGACTGTCCCCCCCACTGTACATCCTTGCTGCTGCTGCTGCTTCTGCAGCCGTTCGCAGTGTTTCTTATACGGAAGGTCCGGGTTTCAGGTATTGCTGCTGGAAAAATTGAGAAAGGTCGATCCCGGTGGCCGCGCGATCTGAGGCGTGGGTCTGCGGCCGCTCGCTTGCTGGGATTGTGGGTTCGAATCCCGTCGGATGCGTGGATGTCTGTCTCTTGTGAGTGTTGTGTGTTGACAGGTGGACATCTCGTCCAGAGGAGTCCTACCGAGTGTGGTGTGTCTGAGTGTGATCGGTTGCAACAGTAACCGTCTACATCTGCAATGAGTAGGCAGAAGAGGTCAGACTGAGAAAGAAAGAAAGAAAGAAAGAAAGAAAGAAAGAAAGAAAGAAAGAAAGAAAGAAAGAAAGAAAGAAAGAAAGAAAGAAAGAAAGAAAGAAATTGAGGAAGGTTAAGTTGGTTACGATCTACATAAAAATTATTTGAACAGCCGACTGTAGAACGAACTGATGACACAACTGTACAGAACGCTGTCCAGTTACTAACCAACCAACTACTCTATGCAGTAGAGTCATTGATAAGCTGCTAGTTCCTCAGCCAGTTAACAAATTCTCCGCGTTTTACTTTTGCCTTCACGTTTCCCCACCAGAACGCTGTATGCATCCCTCTTCACCTGCATACGTGCTACATTCCCCCCAATCAAATTACTACGTAATTAAAATCATATCGGTTGTGACAATTGAGATGTAACTCCGAGTAACTCACGTACAGAGAGTAGCAAAGTGTCGTGTTTCTGTCTAAAGTTTGGAGAAACGGATATGAGGTGCAGCAATAAAATAAGTAATAGGAAAACAGGTTGTGAGAATTGGGGGTGACGGACAGGCAT
Source organism: Coptotermes formosanus (assembly GCA_013340265.1). Taxonomy (NCBI): domain Eukaryota; kingdom Metazoa; phylum Arthropoda; class Insecta; order Blattodea; family Rhinotermitidae; genus Coptotermes; species Coptotermes formosanus. The sequence continues at coordinate 724,118 of BLKM01000621.1, forward strand.
AGCGTTTGTTCAGTGGCGGACTGGCACAGGGTCTTGTTCAGTGGCGGACTGGCACAGGATCTTATATAGTGTCGGACTGGCGCAGGGTCTTGTTCAGTGGTGGACTGGCACATGGTCTTGTTCAGTGGCCGACTGGCACAGGGTCTTGTACAGTGGCGGACTGGCACAGGGTCTTGTACAGTGGCGGACTGGCACAGGGTCTTGTATAGTGTCGGACTGGCGCAGGGTCTTGTTCAGTGGTGGACTGGCACATGGTTTTGTTCAGTGGCCGACTGGCACTGGGTCTTGTACAGTGGCGGACTGGCACAGGGTCTTGTACAGTGGCGGACTGGCACAGGGTCTTGTATAGTGTCGGACTGGCGCAGGGTCTTGTTCAGTGGCGGACTGGCACAGGGTCTTGTTCAGTGGTGGACTGGCACAGCGTCTGTACAGTGGCAGACTGGCACCGGCTCATGTATCGAGTCGGGATGGCACGGGGTCTTTTCAGTGGCGGACTGTGCTGGCACTGTCAGCCCTTCATGTTCGTCTGCTGTGTATGGTTGCTTAACATGGACATCTTCTCAGTCATTGTAGCCTCATTAAAAGACTCTCAGCTGTACCCTAAGCTCAGTGCAGTGTTCAGGTCGCAAAAACCTGTTTCCTCCCAATGACGACAGGGCAGTCACACGGGAGGGTCGCTCTCATTATTTCGTAGCGTTCCATTATGCGCTGCCTTATAATAAACACTTAAAAATTCATTAAGCCGATGTTTATGTGGTAAAACAAAAAATGAGGGAGGACAGATGAATTGTGGAGAGTGAAGTAACTCTCATTTCTGCACCGATACCCTACATTAGCGATCGGCGTAAGTGATTATTAACAGGCTTGTTATTTCTGCCTTCCAAATAACTTGTCTGAATTGGTACTGTGAACGAGACAAGTTGTCCAGAGTCAAAACAAAGCACACTGCTTCTACGAAGCATTGTTACCAACTGCTCCTCATTCCCCTACCCCCTACCCCTACCCCGTACCAGACTTTTTAAAACTCATATCTTTGCCGCTACGTTGTAATTTCATGAGAAGTTTGTTCGAGAACGAAAAATAATTACCTTTCATTACAGTGCTGTGGACGCAAAAACAATACACGAACGTTGTAAAGTATGCGAAGGATACAGATAACAAAATCTGATAGAAACTGATGTAATTTGGGTGATCAAATAAAGGAAGATGAGATGGGCGGGTGATGTGGCACGCAAGGGGGAAAGGGACTTGCATGCAGGTTACTGGTGGGTGAACCGAAAGAAAATAGACAACTTGGAAGTATAGGGAGGATAACACTATAATGGATTTTAAAGAGGTGGGATGAAATTGCATGGACTTGCTTAATCTGGCTTGGGATTGTGGTAAGTGATGGGTGCAGTAAACACAATGATTCAATTTCCGTTTTTATAAGATTGAGTTCTCAACAAAGACTGTCCTCCCTGGAATTAGTTTATTATGAGTGAATAATAAGACGTAAAGTTCTCCCTATACGCACCATAAAGGCACATAGGGGGAGTAGAGCTATGACTCCTCTCATTCTTAACCTCGGCACTAGATGCAGGTGAGGGATCAACAATACTCCCCGGCCGCTTTACCCTGGGAGTAAACACTGGTTCGCATTGAACTGGAGGCTGGGTGGGCCCCAGGGCTGGTCTGAACGGTTTGGAGAAAACAAAAATCGATTGCCTTTACCGGGATTCGATCCCTGGACCGTCCAGCCTGTAGCCTAAGTCCCTGTACTGACTGAGCTATCCCGCCTCGCATAGCCTGATAATAAGATGCGAAATATTTGCAAATAAAGCCACTGTGTACCGGTGCTGCTTATAAATAGGACTTGGCGCAATTTCAAGTTCAGTTACGCCTCACCGCAGTATAGCGCACATGGTCGCCGTGTGTGCATTACGTCATGATAGTCTATTGTCTAATCAGCTTTGGATTATCTGTGGTTCTTAGAGACTGTTGTACAGAGAAACAGCTGAGGGATTATTTGTACTATATATGCTTTACATGGCCGGAGGGTGTGCAGTGAGGCTAGGAAGAACCACTTACCTTATACAAAGCGCTTGGAATAGATGACAGCGAGAGTGATTGAGTGAGTCAGACGCTGAATGCCAAAGCGAACACTGTTGTGTGTTTTTTGCGCGCTATTGGCGAAAAAACACTTTGTAGGCATTTCGGAAAATATGCGAAAAGCGAATATTACCTTCTTTCTGATTGTCTGTGTCTATCCATCCGTCTGTCAATCCGCATGGAACAAGTCACTTCTCGTTGGACGGATTTTGTGAAATTTTTTTATTGGGGATTTTTACTACAACGTGTCGACCAGTTTAAATCGTGGGTAAAATCTAACCAGAATGACAGTCCCTTTACATGAAGACCTGGTCATCATTAGCTTTCGTGATTCAGATTCTCTTTGAGCTAAGAACTGAGGCTGAAGAAATAGTTGAGCATCGGAAGTTGTTCGTTGCAAAGATCGAGATGTAGTTTAAGCCATACTGATTGTAAATCTTCCCTCTTATATTTACCTCAGTTTTGGCTGATTGTAAGTCTGTTGCTAAGATATCGTGAAATACTATGGTGTGTGTTAACATACACGGTGTGTCTGTGGAGGTTATTAACCTTTTAAAGCCTAGCGGTAACTTTACATATGACCAGGTATTAACACTAAAAAATTCTACGTGGTGCGCACATTGCATTTATGTGTTTTGTACGGATCTCAGAACAAACAGCAACTTTTGCCTTATAAAACATTAAGAGTTGGTTTTTATAACCGAGGTGGAGAGTGTTTACAGCGCGGTACGCACTGAGTCCTTATATAAAACAGATACGCTTCGTCTTTAAAGGGTTAAAGGGTTAATATCAAGACAGAATAAGAGACCGAAGGCATCTGCAATATTAAAATGTAGGAAAAATTTATAACTTGTTACGTAAAATTTTAACAAAATTCATGGAAAATAAAACATAGAAAATCTACATTTTATGTTTAAATCCGTGTACTTCGCGCGGACTACAAACAGTAAAACCTGCGCTTAATTGTGCGTTGAGAAAGAAGACAGGATTCTTGTTTTGTTTTATTTTCTCAACAGAACGTTAAAATATGGGAATGTGAGGAATGTTTTAATTTAAACACCTGCAGCTTCCACAAAGTTTCTTATCGGCTAATTTGATGTTACATTCTTTTTCTTTTGACCGTGCAGAGAAGATTTTTTTGCGGTCAGTGTGGTTAGCTCTACCAGTAATGAATACAAATTATTCCTAAATAAGGAACAGATGTACACACGCATTCCAGTCTGAAGCAAATGATGTGCAATATTCCGTTCATGTGTTCTTTACGTACCTCTGTGCTGTGTTAATGGCTTCTTGTGGCAGTACAGATATGGGTACGATATGTGTGCAATTACACTTGCGTAATAAAATGAGCACGAACTTGGGAGGTCTGTGTTCGCGACCTCACGTTACGCGTTGTAAAGGCCACAGCCTGTTGCTGATATTTGGGAAACTACAATAAAGCAGTCGGAATATTTTAGTGTAGAACACAGCTATGTAATATTATGTAAATTTTACATAAAAATTAATTTAAGTTTTTTCATTTTCCCGAAATCTTTCATCCTTAATTCAGACAAAACAAATCCTTGTATTTAAACTCACGATAAGTAGTGTCATTGTTGGCTCGGTTGATTAAGGCACTGCACTACAAGCTGGAAGGTTGCGGGTTCGATTCCCGTTGGTGTCGTGGGAATTTTTCATGGACATAATCCTTCTTGCCGCACTATGGCCCTGGGGTCGACTCAGCCTCTAAGAGAAATGAGTACCAGAAATATTTCCTGGGGCGTAAATGCGACCGGTGCGTAGTGCTGCCAACCTTACCACCTTCATGTGCAGATTGTCTAGAAATTGTGGGAGCCTCAATCACAGGGCCTGTCCAGGGCTGTACGGGGATGGTTTTACCTTTACTTATCAATGGTGTCGTTGATAGATGAATGAATGAATGTGGAGCAATGGTGGAATGTTACTGGCAGGGGAAAACTGAAGTACTGGGAGAAAAACATGTCGCAATGTCTTCTTGCCACCAAATTCCCGCATGAAACGGGCCGGCATCAAGCCCGGGCACCCGCAGTGACAGGCCATTGACGCGGTTGCTGTAACAAGGCAGTCCTCGTGAATTTCAACACAAGACATAGAATATAGATGCAATTAATTTTCTTAAACTTCGTTTGTAACAACATCTTTAGGTGTAGAACATGGTCGTTGAAATTTTCTTCCCATGGCACAACAGACGCCATTGTGCCAGGGCCTCTTCATTATCCAGCCTCACACACACACACACACACACACACACACACACGCGCGCGCTCGGTAGGCCTTCTCTGGACGAGTGATCAGCCCGGCGGCGCAGAGACCTCTACCTGACACAACACAACACTCACATGAGACAGATATCCCAGCCCCGGGTGGGATTCGAGCACACAATCCCAGCAAGCCAGCGGCCGCCGACGGACGCCTTTGACCGTGCGGCCACGGGGATCGGCATGTATTCAAATATAAAGAACAATAACTGGCCGACCGCTGCAATAGGGTAAGTTTCGTACCGGAATGTTTGTTAGCCCTGACGGAAATAAACGCGAAGGCCAGTCCGGTATGGAAACTCGCTGAGAAGGCATTTGTACATCATAACCTTCTACGGATGAAACTTAAGAGTCTTAACTCAGAATGTGAAGAAGGGCTACTGTTTAGAGGTTAACCAGTAGTATGTTCGTAATGCATGTATCTGACAGCCATACAGAGCTTGCGTGTTTTTCCTCTGCATTGGTACTGTGGGTGTTGGCGGCTTTGTTGGCCACATAAAAGCGAAGTCGTGATCCGTGTCTGGCAAGCGTAGCAACGTTGCTGTTGCCAGGCTGGTGGCCAATTATTTTGTTGCTGTTCGTCTATGGAATGTGCAGTCGGAAATTTCGGACTTACTGGATGTTCAAAGAAATACTTAAGTTTAAAATAACCTTGTCTGGCTGCCTGTGGTCTAGTTAGTAGCATTTAAAGTCAGTCTATTAGCGTTTTCAGGCTCTCGTAAACGTGTCGATGTGGCACCTGTTGTTCTTAAACATTTGGACCCTGAAAATGAGACCAGTGACTTGAGAACAGCGCTCTTCTGGGGTATAACGCAGCGTCGAGTGGTAATAATTTACCGACGTTTCGGGACAACGTATCGATCCCATCTTCTTTGACTTCTTGACCCTTGAAGATGGGACCGATATTTTGTCCCGAAACGTCGGTAAATGATTACCACTCGACGCTGCGTTATACCCCAGAAGAGCGCAGATCTAATCAGCATCGCGGCGGAAGCCTGAAGTCACAGACCAGAAACGTTAGGAGTTACCCAGTAACGCGACATCTTTACCCAGAAGAACTGATACCTTTGTTGATGATGGTTCAGGGTACTTTGCAGTCTGTTTGTAGCTGCCGTATCAAAAACAGATAATTTATGACGTGACAAGCTTTATAAAAATAAAATGAGTGTCCACAGTAGATAAAGTTTCTCCCCCAAACCTTCATGTGACCGCACTGTATGTCTCCACATATGTGTTCCTTACTCCACGGCACCTGAATATTTTTTACTTGCTTTTCCATTCTTCATAACGTCACAATTTTAAGTAACATTCAATTCAGAGTTCGTAATTTTTTAGATGTAATACTGCAATTTGAATTGCTGTAAACCTACATACGGCAGGTATGTTTCCACGAACTGTAACACGAAGTGGCATGCAACGATTTATGTTACAGCGGGTGTCGAATGTTACCGGAGTTAAAAGCAGTCACGTCTGCCACGTGGAGCCACGGGGAAGTACAAGATAAGAATAGGTCTGTTTATGGTGGTGTGATTAGGAAAATTAGCTGTTCAAAGCCCAACGGTTACTATATGTACCGCCAGTTTAACATTCACAAATTCTACTTTCTGCCCACACAGTGTACTTATGTGTTTTGTGTGGATCTCAGAACAAACAACGCTTATTTCCCAGTACAGCATTAACTGATTGGTTTTTGTAACCGAGACGGAGTGTGTTTACTGCGCGGTACGAGCTGAATGTTTAAAGTGTTTACACAATTTTATTCTTTATTGAGTATGAATTTCTTTGCGTCATATCGCGGGAGACTACTCAGTAAATCCAACGGTACGTGGTGGATCCCGCACTGAAATGGGCGGCGAAGGAGTTTGAGGAACAAGCCTAAGTCAATAATTCAGTGTAGTGGTTGTTGAGAATTTACGAATTTCTGGTCCAGTTACTGAGTGCGTTGAAGACTAAAATTAATGTGCATGAAATATAAAGATTCAGTTCGTACCGCAAAGAGAACAAAATTTGTCTTCATTAGAAAGGCCACTCGCTGATTGCTGTGTTGGGAAATAATGGCTGTTGACTGTGAGGAAGATACGGAACGCATAAATGGATAATGAAGACGTAACTCACAGTTGTTTTGTTACACATGGCCGTAGGTACTGGCATAATAACCACTCCGCTTCAAAAGGCGGTGGCATTTTTTACTTTCTTCTGTCTTACCTTGTAGGTTGAAAGAAGTCGTGGGTTTGTCTTCCTAAATGTTTACGTACTCAACATTTCCCATTAACTGTATGTGCTTCCCTTGTGAAGATGTCCATAATCTTTTCTCCACAGCAAATATTATTAGTGTGACATGCTCAAGGAATATGAGATGGGCAGGTCATGTGGCATGTATAGGGGAGAAGAGAATTGCGTACAGGGTTTTGGTGGTGAAACTGGAAGGAAACACACTAGTTAAAAGACTAGGCATAGATGGAGTATAATATTAAAGTGGATCTTGTAATCGTGGCCTGAAATATTCTGGCTCAGGATAGGCCTAACTGGCGGACTGTTGTGAACACTGTAATGAATTTGATGTGTTCCGTGACCTTGCACTATATTATACAAAAAAACATTAATCACCAACAAATGCACAAAGAGAGTTTTTTCATCAATTGTAACACACTCCTACATGTTTCGACCCTGCTGGGTCATCTTGAGGGAGAACTTTCTGTTGTCGTTACACTAAGGTTGCACTTTACAGTTGAGCGAGAATGTGCTGTTGACTGTGTATTGCGTTGTTTTTGGAGTCGTGAACTCTCTGTGGTCCCGGCTTGCACTGAGTTTCGTTCTCAGAAAGGACTCTACTCCGTCTAGCAACAGTAATATTCTGTGACGTTTGCGTGTCTACAGACCTGCAGTGTCAGGCAAGGCCCTGCCTACTCGAACGATCAGTAAAGCCATGTCCAATTAGTGACTTCAACAGGAGATCCTACGCATCTGCACATATCACGGTTTGAAGACGCTAATTAACACGCGTGTAAGGTCACATTATCTTTACTACACCTAATTCTTAAACAGGAAGCTGGGGCATGGAGCTTCACGCAATGCCCCAATAAAGATGACGCGACTGGCTACCAAGCGGACATAAAAGTGCGGTCTTTAAAGATGTTCAAGAAGTGAATACCGCGGTGAAGTTTCGATGTAATCATGGTCCTGCATACTGACGCTAGAACTATGTGACACCATGAAATTTGATACGTAGGTATCAGCGTTTCGGAGGAATCGGCTGCTTCCATCTTGTTGTTAGAACAGTAAGCTCTCCCGTTCGTTTTAATCAACTGACTCCACAAATTAGTGTAATCCTTGAAAAAATGACGGTTCCTCAGCTGGTTAAGAAATATGCACTATTCACATGGTATTGCCACAGGACCTAGAATGAGCCACCTGCCTCCAATCCACATCCTAACACACACTATCCTTAAGAACTACTTCAATATTACCCTCCAACCTACACCTAACCCTTTCGTATAGTCATATTTTTGTCGGGTTTCCCGACAAAATTTTGTATGCATTTTTTCTTCATGTTGCGTATCTATTCTGACGACATTGAACAGAATATTCTAACAACAATTCGTGAAGAATATGAATTGGTAATCTGCACATTAGCTAGTAATCTTTAAGGAAGAAAGCGAAAGTGCTTTTCTATCCAATCCTCCCCGATTTCTGAAAGAGCATTGCGTATTTTCGTTCCCAAGCTTCGACTGTTTGCCCTTCTGGTAAAAGCAACATGTAGATGAAGATGAGTATGGAACATTGGTGGAATGATACTGACAGGGGAAAGCCGAAGTTCTGGGAGAAAAACATTATACAGCTTTGGTGGTAGATGAATTAATGAATATAGAGCATTGGTGGAATGATACTGTCAGGGGAAAACTGAAGTACTGGGAGAGAAACGTGTCCAAGTGCCACTTTGTTCACCACAAATCTCACATGAACTGACCTGGGATAGACACCGGGCCCCCCGGGTGAATTAACGACTTAGAATTACCTGAATTATACTTAAAGACTAAGTCCGTACCGCGCAGTAAACACACTTCAGCTCGGTTATAAAAACCACTCAGTTAATGCTGTATGGGCAAATAATCGCTGTCTGTTCTGAGATCCACACAAAACACATAAATACGCTGTGTGGGCAGAACGTGGAATTTGTGAATGTTAAACCTGGCGGTACATTCAGTAACCAGTGGGATTTATAGGGATAATTTTATACTTGATGTAATCTAACAGTTTATTTATATAGCCCTATGCCCTGTGTCTGTCACAAATATTTCTAATAATTTAACATAGAATTATAAGTGCTTAAGATGCGAAGTGAGGACGGTTGTTTCAGTGGGTTATGGATGGTATGAACGTATGAGAAGGGGCAATGCTAAAGAGACATTATGCTGCATGCCCTGTCTTGCTTTCGATAATTATGCACGATGTAAATTGCGTGAAGAAATAAGGCAGATTATTACCGATTATTCTTGTTGTTAATTACTATCGACGTTAGTAACCAAAGGAGTTGCAAATATACACAGACCTTGATGTTTTTCGTCTTATTTTGACTGAACTTTAATTTCCTCGACACATTTTACTGAAGCCCATTTCTATAAAATTTCACGAAAGTTCGTGCTGCGAGAGCTAAATTTTTACGTTCGGACACACAGATGGCTGGACAGACATGACTTCGCGCACGCACGTAAGAACTGTTTCTTTCGCCAAGAGTGCGTACTTCACAGAGAACCGAGCTCGGTAACAGTTGTTGCTGTGACAATTGTTGTGTGACTCACTCACTCACTCACTCACTCACTCACTCACTCACTCACTCACTCACTCACTCACTCACTCACTCACACAAAGGGCTTATAAAAGATATGATAATTATAATAATAGTGACATATTTGAAATAGCGAGGATGCATAGCTCTGACTCCACTGTTACAATCCTGTGACATGTAAGATTTCCTTGCTGTACGTTCGAGTGCAAACATACTTCAAGTAAATACGAAACATGTTTCGTAGGAGTGCAAGTCCCTGAAGTAGGGAATTGGGACTTTGTTTTGCCTCCAGAATTGCGTATGTGGCAAGTAAGACAGTTTCTGCAACCACAGAACTAGTTTTGCCATCCAGAATTGCGTATGTGGCAAGTAAGACAGTTTCTGCAACCACAAAACTGAGTGCCTGTGACTGAGTGACACAGAGTGCTATATCATGGATGCGTTGCTGTAACGCCGGCAGTCTTATAAATATGTTGCGTCTTGCTGAAGGAATGTATCCAGTCTCGTTATTTTATTGTCAGACCTTGCATGTCTGGACATCATATAGAACCGGAAAGTTCTAGGTAAACCTGTCCTGAGTTCTATGGACCTGCAGCAACAAGCAGGAGGGGCGAGAGGTCAGTCAGGCCACACAGATGTTAAAGGAAATTAGCTTCTTTGGTAGGTTGTTGTGGGTTGCGTGATCGCTCTTGCTGACCTCTGATGAACTTTGCATTGAAATACGCTGAGATGGGAGGGACACGGAACACGCGTGATGAAAGTTAAATGCGAATACGTAATTTTAGAAAGAAAAATTCAATTGCAGGTGAGAGTTCTGATATTTGTCTTAAGATGAAGCTGAATTACATATAGAGATGCAGCCCGTACCGCGCAGTAAACACACTCCGTCTCGGTTATAAAAACCAGTCAGTTAATGCTGTATAGGGAAATAATCGCTGTTTGTTCTGAGATCCACACAAAACACATAAACACACTGTGTGGGCAGAACGTGGAATTTGTGAATGTTATACCTGACGGTATATATGTAAATATTCAGTCCGTACCGCGCAGTAAACACACTCCGTCTCGGTTATAAAAACCAATCAGTTAATGCTGTATAGGGAAATGTTCGCTGTTTGTTCTGAGATCCATACAAAACACATAAATACACTGTGTGGGCAGAACGTAGAATTTGTGAATGTTAAACTTTGTGGTACGTACAGTAACCACTGGGCTTTGGAGGGTTAAACAAATCTTAGGAAGGCAGGACGGGAAGTTGTTGGCTGGGTCTAAATGTGAAATGTTCTTCTTAGATTTGGAAGTGAAGAACATTAGAAGAGTCTGGTGTCAACTTATTTTTCTGACCGTTTCTCAGCCAGGCATAGTGCATCGAAGAACGAACATTTAAAGGAAAGTGTAGCATTAATACGAAAGTTTATGCTGGCGTAGTAAGGCCAAATTCTGAAGCAAAATTCTTATTAAACGTGCCTGAGAAAATGCAGGTGTCCAGCATACTTGCAGTTTAATTAATTGTCTTACCTTACACAGCATTTGAAACCCGCTCCGTAAATGTTCGTCATTTTGTTCCTACAGCAATGCTTATTGTCATGTTTCAGTTAAGTTCCAGTGCATTGCGCTTACCGCAATTATGTGGTGAGCATGCTTAGTGTGACTCACGTGAACGCGCTGCCGGCTTTAACATCATGGCAGAATTAATTACCGTTGCGTTACACATTAGTGCAAGCATGATAAGAACTCCTCTTCTTTGTAATGAGATCACAACCTCACTTGTTCTTAACACTTTCCGTTATGAAGGAACAAGCACGCTGTAAAGCAACTGTGAAAAGAAAACGCATAATGTGGAAAAGGAAGTGTTTTAAATGCGTAAGAAGAATTAAATTAGAGTGTGAGATAATGTAACGGTTCAGGGCGATGCTGAAAATATTTTATGCTGAATTTGCTTGTTATGTGCTGGGCGTTTGTGGTTGTTTGTATTCTGAAATGCAGAGCATGTGTTAACCCTTTAAAGACGAAGCGTCTCAATTTTATATAAGGAGTCAGTGCGTACCGCGCTGTAAACACTCTCCACTTCGGTTATACAAAACCAATCTCTTAATGTTTTATAAGGCAAAAGTTGCTGTTTGTTCTGAGATCCGTACAAAACACATAAACGCAATGTGGGCACCACGTAGAATTTTTTAATGTTAAACCTGGTGGTATGTAAAGTTACCGCTAGGCTTTAAAAGGGTAATGCTGTATTGATATACTGGGAGACTTGCATGCACGGGTAGACGGGGAACATAGTGCGCTCTGGTGTCAGGACGTTACAGGTTACGAATAGGAATAGAAGGGAAGGAGAATAAGTCAAAGGACACGATAAAAGAGAGAGGTGTATGGACGAGGGTGTTGTAGAAGGTAGCGAACGAAAAATGAAGACGGAGGAAACGGAAGTGGATTAAGGGCGCAGAAATGAAAAAATAGAAATGTAAAAAATAATAATACGTAAATAACAAAAAGAAGATAAAGGGGAATAAAAAAGATGGAAGCGGGAAGGAGGCAAAGATAAAAACGATTGAGACAGTACGGACAGAAATAAAAGAATTCAAGGTGTTATGTTTTGACAGCAGTGACCGTGCATATTACTGTCTTGCAGCATATGACGCCGTGTAGTTCGGTAGAAGAAAGCGGTTACCTGTATTTTCGCGTTGGAAGAAATAGAAGAATGAAATCTGATGATGACGGAAGCAGATCGTTCCGAAACGCCGTTAAATTTACGTTCGACTCTATGGGGTCACACCCACAGATAGGGTAATCGTGAATAAGATGATCTGCTAATAGTACTCACAGCTGAATTCGTGAGAAGGCCCTCACTGGGAAGGCAAGAAGTTCTTTCTCATAGCGTTGATGTGAAGGGGCCGTTCTGCAATGTTAATAATGCAAATATACACCATAATTTGTTCTCACTATTTCTGGTGTCACGGACCCTGTAAGAAGTCTCACTAATTTGACGCTGTCTCTCTCCACAACTGTCTAACCTCTCGGACCCGTCTGGCTCAAAGTGCAGTGACATTTAAGTTTGAATATTTACAAAGAAGATACATATTTCAACTTTTAAATTTTCATGACCTCTATATAAAAATTAATTACAAAATCTGTGTTCACCGTGGTTATAAAGGTAAAGGCAAACTTCACCCTAGAACAGGCCATGAAGACCCAGAGGGGGAGTACGGGTATAAAACGTTTTTTAACGCCGGCGCTACATAGGGATAAGTGGTTAAAGCCACGCCCCAGCCGCTTTACCCTTTGGAAACAGACCCGATACCTATTGTACAGGAGGCTGGGTGGGCCCCAGGGCCAGTCTGGGCGGGTTCGGAAAATCCCTCACCGGGATTCAATCCCCGGACCGTCGAGCCCAAAGAACTTCGCTATACCGTCTACGCTAGTAAAAACAATAAAAGAGATCAGGAAAAAAAAGTTGGCACATCCTGTAGCCTATATCATTATACGTTTGGTAAGGATACAAGTTCTGTTAGAAACATACTCTCTTGTGGCGGACACATGACGACTCTACGTCATGTGATAGCTGCCTATTGACAGACTTTGCAAACATTTGGCTTTGAATGCAGCAGAAGACATCAAGGCAAGTGAGTACACCCGAAGGCAAAGCAAGCCCTTGGCCAATATAAGTTATCAGTAAAGCAGCGTTTATGAAATAATGGCAAGGGGAGCTGACGTATGCTGCATGAAGTGAGTGCTGTCACAATATTTGCAGTCCACAGTGTACCGCACAAATAATTTAAACTGCAAGCACACGCTAAGCATTACAAGGCATTGTAAAAGTAAATTTATGCCTCTACCTAATTAAGCACCAGGCTGTGGATACATAGAGGCAGTGGATACTTAGCTCCATGCATTAGATAGACCTAACTGTCAGCTTCACGATCCGGCCGGAAGCCATCTGAATGTAATGCTAATTGTGTATAAAATCCAGTGAATTCGTAACTTCAATATTTGAGGCAAGTGAATAATAGCTAGTTCTACGCTCCGACCGCTTATCCCAGCTATATTCTGCTGGCTGGGCGGATCAAAAAACAACAAGACGGGCAATGTACCTATAATTGTAACACAGAGGCGCGTTCACGTAACAATTATTGCCGTGGAAAAGCAATAAGTATTACATATTCTGAGTGTGTTTATATCTTTAGTTACCCAGCATGCAAAGCGCATGCGCCGTATTACGTTGTCATCTGTGGCCTGTCTGGCTTGACCATATTTTTTCACATTGTCTCATAAATGGCGTGATTTATGTCTACCGATTTAAATGCAGTCTTAATGCTGCTTTGTCAGTTAATGAGTGGAGTTGGACCTAGAAATCTGTGACCGCGTGTTCGAAAGTCAGCAGCGATATGAACTGAGGCCCGCCTGTGCCTGTGTTCTGTGTGTACACACTTTCAGATGACGTAATCGCCTGCGAAGGATTCCTACCAAACCTTCATTGTTTCAGTAATTGTGTACTGAAAGATGGCAAAGTGCGTAATTGACGACAACCTAAGATGGACACTGTGTGAGTTGCGGGGTGCACAAGTGAACGAGGTTGCCAATGGTGTGCCCCCTGGTGCAGTATAAAGAGGTTATGAAGGCGTTCTTTACGTTCTGAATGTCACATATTTCTACTGGTCACTGGTAGATGAACGCCGTAACAAAAGTACGTCCTGTCCGTCCCGTTGTGTATACAGACTTACATAACTAGCACTACGTAGAGAAGTGCAGTCGTTATTTTAATGCTTGATTAGGACTAGCATCGTAAAGTTTTTAATCCTTAAACTGTAAGTTTTAAATTATGCACTAGTCCGTTTGTGTTGAATGACACATCACTAAGAATTACAAGTCTATTGTAATTTAAATTTTATATTTTATGTCATGTGTGAGATCTCGCACAATTTTACATTTTAGCATTGAGTTTTTAAGTTTTTGTGTAAACAAACACCTGATGATGATCGGCTTTATCGAAACATGTAGTGTTTGAAAAATAATAATAAATACAGGGTGTGTCAGACGGAATACGTAGTGTTATTTGTGTAAGTGTACGGCCATCATTGCACCGATTTTCGCGAAAGTCGCAAGTACCAAACAGCAGTATGTGCAGATCGCTTGTACTGAATTTCACCCCAATTTGATAAGAAATGTGGAATGGGGGGGGGGGGGTAAAATTTCATTTACGCCCGTCGGTAAAGCGTGTCTTTCACAGCGCCCATTTCCACGAAGCTCGCAGTGTCTCAGTACATTTTTTGTAAACCACTCTACGATGCAACCAGATTTATCCCAATCGGAGAAAAATGTGACAAAATAGACCCCCCCCCCCCCCCCACTAAGTAAATCATGATCATCACTAATACAATTTTTTTTAAGCTTACGCTCGCTGGAGAACTTCCGTGAAGAACGCCTACGACGAGTTTCATGGAAACCCGACACACAGTTAATTCGGTGATACTAGGTCACAGACAGAACGGCGGACGGACGGACGGACGGACGGACGTAGTCTCCATATAGGGCGTTCTTTTTTATTTTATATAAAAACGCCTGCAAACAGATATTCTGCGTTTTCCGCTCATTATTCTGCAGGACTCCTGTCAGTTACTTCAAGGCTGTTCGTGTACATTCTGTGTTCCCTGAAGATCCAAAATTTTTACCTGACATTTTAATTGAAGAATAGAAGAGAAAGTGCAGACTTAGTAGACATATACGCGAAACGTTTAGGCAAGTCTGTATTGTTCAAATAAGGAAAATAAAAAACAATTTATATTTAGGCGTTCTTTATGGAGTATAAAATGGGCACCTTAAATGCAAACAACGTTCTTCCATCAGTTCGTCCGCTCTTCTGCCCTTCTGTGATGTAGCAGCGCCGATGACACCTTCTCTTGTCGAATTTTCATAAAATTCGTTGAAGTTTTACAAAAAATTTTCCAGCAGCTGTGAGTTTTATAAAAATGGGTACTGTGACAGCCATACTGTGCGTAATGGCGTAAATGGTCGTACAGACCTGCGTTACGCATTTCTTGAATGATCTATGTTTAAACTGTTACACAATTTTACACGTAGTTGCTCTGAGCAGTTGCAGGTGACAATGGTGCAGTGATGTCTACAGGTCACTTAACGACATAAATTAATTTTTGGCTCATGTTTTCTACATTTTGGTTTTATTCTAACAAAATTCGTTTCATAAGACGTCCAAATAAATGTGCTGAGTAATTGAAAGTTCTGTGAAATTCGATGAACGCAGACTTTACTGAAGCACGTCACTGTATTCCCTTTCTTTTATTCCGCATATTTTTTCGCCTTCGGTGAAATTCGGTGTAAGATATCTGCACGTAATGATGCTCGGAATAATTTATTTTCGTTAAAGTTGGCGTATGGACAGACACGTCACATTTACACGTGTTCCGTGGCACCGTCCGACATGCGGAAAGTAACGAAGGCGTTGTTACAGTCTGCGTACTACTACGTCACGGGGTGTACGTTCGTAGTCCCATAATTTTGACTGTTGGAGATTTCCGCGTAGGGTCAAAATGTTTCCTATCTTTGCTGTTTGCTTTGTGCGGCAAGTGGAGGAAGGCAGTTAGATGAAGAAGTTAATTTCTGATGTAACTAAGAACTTCAGTTTGCTGAATGTTACAGCATAGAATGGTATACATAAAGTCCTTTTTGATAAGCTGATATTTCCTCCTGCAGTCAAGGAATAAATACACCTCTTTGGTATTTTTCTGCAGTGGTGCAACAGCCCCCTAGAGGGCCAGGGCCTTCTCATTGTCGAGGCTTCACGATCACACTGAGACAAACCACACTTGGTAAGACGCCTCTGGACGAGTGATCAGCCCGACGCAGAGATCGTTATGTATTTAGACAAAGATAAATAAACGGGTTTAATAAGAGAAAAAATTTTAAATAAAACGAGTACATGTGTTGAATATTTTAATGATTTGCCACCATTGGAGCACGGGGTTAATCGGTAGGTAACCGTCAACATTGAAAGGCGAACTGAACTCAGTAAATGCATTCAGCAAGGAATTCCCCACGTTTTGTGGAATGCGAATTTTCTTTACCGTGCTCACAAAAGCTCACCACTGGTCCCTACACTGAACCAGATAAACTTGTCTACAGAACTACTAATTTTAACAAGTACTGACAATCAACATCGCCAGTGAACTGCTAATATCAAGAAATACTGACAATCGACATCGCCAGTGAACTGTTAATGTCAAGAAATACTGACAATCGACATCGCCAGTGAACTGCTAATGTCAAGAAATACTGACAGTCAACATCGCCAGTGAACTGCTAATATCAAGAAATACTGACAATCGACATCGCCAGTGAATTGTTAATGTCAAGAAATACTGACAATCGACATCGCCAGTGAACTGTTAATGTCAAGAAATACTGACAATCAACATCGCCAGTGAACTGTTAATGTCAAGAAATACTGACAGTCAACATCGCTAGTGAACTGTTAATGTCAAGAAATACTGACAGTCAACATCGCCAGTGAACTGTTAATGTCAAGAAATACTGACAATCGACATTGCCAGTGAACTGCTAATGTCAAGAAGTACTGACAATCTACATCGCCCATGAACTCTACCCGTGTTCGACTCACGGTTGCATACTTCAATAGACGAATTTTGAAATTTGGCGTCTAGAATCCTGCTAAACTTCTGGGCTTTGGTTACTCGGGACGCAGTCCACTCGCTGGTGTTTAACACATACTTCACATTCGTTGTACAAGCAAGGCAATTCCAACTGTTTTAGCATAATTAATTCTCCGATGCTATGGGAATGCAAACTTTAAACGGTTGCATGCGATAACGTAACTGATTCTTTTGTCTTTTAAAGACGCAAAACAATTTTCTACTTATTATTTCTTGTAAAACTTTGTAATTACAGTCTAACCCATTTATAACGACATTGGTTTATACGTCACCTCTTATGTAGCGTCAGATGTTCTGTGGCACCAATTAATTCGTCACTGTTAACCATAACATCGTACTTTTCGGTTATAACAACACTCGTTTAAAACGACACAAAATATTCAGTCTCTCTCATGACATTGTAACCTATTTCGCCTGTTTTTAACGTTAATATTAATTTTAACAAAAACGACATGTTTACTTTCATTTGTCAGAACGTGTAACACAAAATGTGACCACAGCCATGTTATCCAGACATACTGGCAGGCAGACTGTGTGCACTGTACAGTAGTTAGTGACAAATATGGCTGTTGTCAATCAGCTTACCTCATTTTGTGTCTCGCTGAGCTGCAGGCTGCTGTTTGTGATGTGAAGTCTGCCTTCCACTGATCCAAAGGGGAATGTCAGCTTTCAGTCCCTCGATATGACACAACTTCCTGCTCTGCACTTCTGTCCTTTGGTGCGTGATCTAACAGGTTTGCCCTATAATTTGCCAAATTTGGTCCGATGTACAATGTGCAATCTTCCTAGTTTTTTTATATAAAATAGGCAGAAGGATGATCTGTTGTAGTCTGCTGTGACTGGCAGTATTATGTGACTTAATTTAAACAGACGTGATTTAAATTGCGAGAGGTAGGAGTGTGGTGTAATATAAAATAAAGAATCTAACGTGTTTTAGTTAGCACCAAGTACAGTATGGTCTGTTGTCTTATTGGCACGGTTACCAATACGCTCCGATGCAAATTCACGTACGATAAAACACGAGTGCCAATTCACTTTTCAAAGCTTGCGCGCCTGGACGCTGTACCGTGTGGCCAGTCTGCCGGCGCTGCAGACTGTATCGGTGACCCTGATGCTTCGGCTCGTCCTGACGGTGCACTGCGCGGCGTACGTCCAACTGTACTGAGTTTTTATTTTCGGAAAAAAGTCTCACGACGGTGATCGTAGTGGTGATTTTTAGGACGGGGTGGTGGTGGGAGGAGTGGTTAGCCGGTACGGGTAGGGAGAGATGCCATACATTGCGTTGCAAGGTGGGTACAGCCTTACAGTGAGGTGAGGTCTCAGAGGCAGTGATAGTGGGGGTAAGGAAGAGCCGCCAGCAAGCAACGTAGAGAGAAATGACACTCTGAAACTGGAGCAGTTTCTTGTTTCGGCGGTAATGCGCGACGTTTATGTGGGAACAGAAGGGGAGGTTCAGGTCTGACAGAGAAAACAAATATATAGGAAGGGTAACCAGTCGTCGGTGTTTAAGATAATGGGGCTCTAAACTGGGGCACAGGGCCTCTTTATGACAATACTTCACTGCATATTTGGGCTAATAAAGTAGATAAGATGGCAGCACAAACCACAATCCGAGACTTCACTGTGCTGAGAACTGCAGACGTCGCCGCCCGACCGTGACGTACAAACCGCCTTACTGCGAGGATTGGGCAGACGTTAGGCTTCAAAGCCCAGTGGTCACTATATGTACCGCCCGCTTTAACATTCAACAATTCTACGTTCTGCCCACACAGTGTCTTTATGTGTTTTGTGTGGGTCTCAGAACAAACAGGGGTTATTTCCCTATACAGCATTAACTGACTGGTTTTTATAACCGAGACGGAGTGTGTTTACTGCGCGGTACGGACTGAATGTGTTACATGTAACTCATGTTAAATTGGGCCTTCATATAGTCAAACAAATAGAAGTTAGTATGATTAAAATACTGAACGAAACTGTGTTGGGGGAGCTGGGCCAGCACATTCAATGAGTGCGATACGGGCTGGTAGACCGAGGAATCGTACTTCAATTTCGTGGAGGGGAAGATTGTTCTTTCTTCTGCAATATGAACATACCGGCTTTGGGGCTTACAAAAGTTAAGAATGAATGGAGCTATACACACACTCCCCACTATACCTTCATGGCATACTCAAGGACAACTTTATCTCGTCTTATGTTAAAGAAAAAATAAATTTAAAAAATGCCTTTTCATAAATTTCACCATGATTTCCGTAATGAGAATCCAAATATTGTAACAGTGCGATAGTTTGCTCTTTTGTCACACACAAGG
Organism: Coptotermes formosanus; assembly: GCA_013340265.1. Lineage (NCBI taxonomy): Eukaryota > Metazoa > Arthropoda > Insecta > Blattodea > Rhinotermitidae > Coptotermes > Coptotermes formosanus. Next base: position 743,264 of record BLKM01000621.1, read on the forward strand.
TCTTGGATGCTGCGTAAAGCGGACCACAGCAGCTTCCTTTCAGATCTCTTCTGGTTCACCTTTCAGTCATCCAACATTTCGACACTATACCATATAACTTCTGCAGTGGGTAAAGCGTCGCTAAATTGTTGTCTGCGTCACCTCACACTACGAAATAAAAAAGGAGTTCTGAACTGCGGCCGGAGTCTTTTGTATAATATTCATTTCACAGAACATACTGGCAGTAGACAAAGAAAAGTGACAAAATCGTGCCTATAACCAATTTAGCTAACTAGGAGTACGTGAAACAAAAGTTTAATATAGGAAAATACAAAGAACATTAGAACAAAAAGACTAAAATACGCTATGCCCGATGGTGAGCTGGTTACAGCAGGATATGTTTCGGCCGTTTATGTTTGTAAGTTTTGTATATAGAGTTCAGGTCGTCTAGACTATAATTTCCGATTTGTGGAACAGGGCGGTTAGGATGGGATGGGCAGTTAGCAAAAAATTTGGCCGTAAGGTTGTGGATGAAGTCTCGGATGGGTGCAATATTAAGGGTGTCGTGCGAATGGGAGATGGGTGTACCTCTGGGACAGGCAGCTGTCACTCGTAGGCTCTTGTTTTGGACGACTTGGAGTTTGCAGTAGTTCGAATCGCATGTGGCATTCCAGACGGGTCGGATGGGGGACGGAGTCTCTGGCATGACTAAAGCAACGTGCAAAGCACGTCAGTATATGTAGCGATAAATTATACATGAATATAGGATGGTGCAGGTGTCACGTGACTCTGTAGAGAACACATGAAACGTCAAGTGCGAAGTGACTTCTGTACCATGTGTATAACAGACCGCGAGACCTCACGTAAAGAGATAACTTGGAAGACCTAATCAGAGGAGGGGGGTAATAGGAAAAAGTCTGAAGGTTAGTGACCACGACAGGATCGGATGGCAGGTATTTGGTGGAGAAGGCACTGATACTTCCGGTTTCATACCAGCTGGTCATTTCGTGGCCGTCAGACTGAAGTACAGCTCTCAACGCCACTGCTGCGCAGAACGTCAGACCACAGGCGTGTGCGTGGTGTGACCCAGGTGTGTCCAGGCACATCCTGATGTCTCAGACTGCTGATTATCACAACAGGAAAAAATTGGCATTTTGTGTGTCTCCTTGTTAGTTTGTATCTTTAAGGAGGTATTAACATGTACAGAACTACAATTCTGCCCCTTGTTTTGTATGGGTGTGAAACTTGTTCTGTCACACTGAGGGAGGAACATAGGCTGAGGGCGTTTGCGAATAGGGTGCTGAGGAGGGTAGTTGGGACTGAGAGGAACAAGGTATCAGGGGAATGGAGAAGACTACATAGAGAGGAGCTTTATGCCCTGTACTTCTCACCAAATATTATTCGGGCGATCAAATCAAGAAGAATGGGATGGCCTGGGCATGTGGCATGTCTGGGAGACAGGAGAGGTACAAACAGGGTTTTGGTGGGGAGACCTCAGGAAAAGAGACCACTTGAAAGACCTAGGCATAGATGGGAGGCTAATATTAAAACTGATCTTCAAGAAGTGGGATTGGGAGGCATGGACAGGCTTGATCTGGCTGTGGTTATGGACAGGTGGCGAGCGCTTGTGAGTGCGGTAATGGACCTTCGGGTTGCATAAAATGAGGGGGGTTTCTTGACTAGCTGAGGAATTGTTAGCTTCTCAAGAAAAACTCTGCTGCATGGAGTTAGTTAGTTAGTTACGTAGGTAGTTGTTAATTTAAAAAGTTTGAATTTTAGTTTCTTTAGTTTGCAAGGTGAATAAAAATAGTGACCTGATGGCTGAGTATTTGAGAAAAGTTCGCCTTGTAAGAAATTAAAAATATAATTCCCTAGGTGCACACCCTAACGATACGTGCTGCGCACGTCCATCTGTGACATTGTACGGCCCTCGGAACACCCACTGCTCGCTCTTTCACAGATCATTGACCAGAAGGCGCTGGCATCCGCCGGCATGGAGGCCCCTGTAGCCATCTTATTGTTAGGCAGCACAAGCTTGGTTGTGCTATATCAGTGTTTCAAACACGCGGTCCGCCATATTAGTTTGCATGTCCCTGTCACTGATGTTACTGCAATTATAGAATGTGGGCCGAGTCAGTGTCGAAAACGTGCAGTTTAAAATTATTTTTGTCGCGTGCATTAACCTTTTAAAGCCTAGCGGTAACTTTACATACGACCAGGTTTAACATTAAAAAATTCTACGTGGTGCCCACATTGTGTTTATGTGTTTTGTACGGGTCTCAGAACAAACAGCAACTTTTGCCTTATAAAACATTAAGAGACTGGTTTTTATAACCGAAGTGGAGAGTGTTTACAGCGCGGTACGCACTGAGTCCTTATATAAAACAGATACGCTTCGTCTTTGAAGGGTTAATGCTCGAAATTTTTCTTTCGTTGGCTTGTAAATTACAACATATATCAGCAAAGACATACTAAAGCCAATAACATTTTGGAATCAGGAAATGTGTCTTTATTTTGTTATTAAGAAGAGTGGGTACCCTTACTGGTGTGTTTTATTGCAGCTAAAATTCTTACCTAAGATTTAGCTTTTGTGTAATGTAAACCACTATTGTTTGAGTCAGTTACACTTACTCTGCCTTCTCGCGTGATTGGATTTGTTCGACTGTTTGACCGTGCAGACGAAGGCAACATTATCTTTCGAAACGTCGGGATATACTCAACGACACGGTGTCATGTCCCAGACGACTAGAATCTTCCGCGACACCGCGGTGACAACCCCAAATCTCTCACAAAATGCTGTCTATATTGTTTAGAATCACGTACAGCCCGCCTTACACTTCAAAATTATCGATTTGGTCCGCATAGTACTGTTTCAGTTTGAGATTCCATAATTAAGACATTTTATTGTTCACTGACGTAACGGGGGGGGGGGGCGATTAGAATTTTGGAGGAGAGTAGTTTTGCCTGAAAACCTGGAGGCTTCTGTGCTTAATGATAACTTGTTTCGGATGAGGAAAGTCACAGATTTTAGGCGCGTTCTCAAAGCGATTAGCGACTTCTGTCCTGCTCATGTGAGTCCTTCCGTCCGTCTGTGAGCATCGAACACCGTGACTCCCACTGGAAAAATTTTCATGGAATTTTTTGTATGACGCTTTTATTGAAATGTCTCGAGATTGTCTTATTTTGTTTATGACCGGCCAAAAGTAACAGACGGTGTGTGCGAAGACCTACATAGTTACGGGATTGGTCTTTGGAATGGGGAGAGTTTATGTTCTCTGTGAGGCACGATCTGAACATCTCGCCAGTTAAGAAAAAAGTACTGAAAATGGGATATCTCGCCTTTTACGAGATAAATGCAAGAAACAAGGCAGAGCCAGAGAGGCCGGAGAAATAGTTGATCATCTAAACATAACTTCCATGGGAGGAACAAACGAAGGCAACGATTATGTTTGGACTACACTGAAAATACGGATTATAGGAACAATAGCAAGAATTAAAATCTAGGGATAGTGGGAGAACGAAGCCGCACGAAATGTTAGGCTCTGCCGACACTTCCTAAATTGTTCGTGCTTTAGAAACTGTTTACATAAGTTATTTTTTTTTCATTCTTATTGAATCTCTATTAATTAGCTCATATTTCACATTTCATACATTTAACACATTTCCAGCACACTTGCTTCTTTTGTTGCTGAATTTTACTACTCAAATGTAATTACGTGCAAAGTAAATTACACATCAAAATTCTTGAAACAAATATGTACATAACCTCATGTTAAAAGTCTAGAACTGAGCGGAACTGACCGTGGCTAGGCTGGTGAACGCATTTCCCTCCTTTAGCGGAAACCGAGGTCATATACGCGTTAAAGCAGGCAGAACTGTAATTTTGCCTGTTGTTTTGTATGGGTGTGAAACTTGGTTTGCCTCACTGAGGGAAGAGCGCGGGATGAGGGTGTTCGAGAATAGGGTACTGAGGAAGATATTTGGGTCTAAGAGGGACGAGGTGACAGGGTAGTGGAGAAAATGGAACAATACGTGGTAAACTGCTAGTTCTTTAGTTACTCACTCTTATGTACCCCGAAGGTTCATCACGGCGTTCACAGCAGCCCCACATTTAGACGTATACCAAGTCACATTAATCCAGTCCACGACCCCCACCCCTATGATATCCCATTAAGGCATGTTTTAATATTATGCTGCCATCTAGGCCTAGCTCTTCCAAGTGGACTGCTTCCTTCAAGTTTCTCCACCACAAGGCTGTATGAGTTTCTGTTTCCCATACGTGTCTCACGCTCCGCCCATCCCTTTCTCCTTGGTTTGACCACTCGAATAGTATCTGGCGAGCGGTACAAAACATGCAACTCCTCATTATGCATTTACCTCCAATATCCTGTCACTCCCCCCTCCCCCCAGCCCCAAATATCTTCCTCAGCACCCTATACTCGAACACCCTCAGCCTGGGTTCCTCACGTAATATGGATCTGGGCTTGTAATGTTGGTCACATCTTTTGACACGGTTTTCTCAATGGCCCAGCAGTTTGCACTGAATAAGTCTTCTGTTGTTAATGTCGTCGTTCATGCTGTGTCCTCGTTTAAAGCAATTGTAGGGTTGTTATTAACGTGTGGGCCCCTCTTTTTGTGTGCCGTAGCGTTCACTTCTCAGTATTGAGTCCAATAAGACGCGACTGTACCGAAGAGTCTGGCCGCATGTTTTGTACGTATGTGGAGTGTTCATTTGCTGACCCTGAATCACATAAAGAATAAGACTAGGAGGTCACTCTTATCATGATTTTTGCTGGGCACATCCGTTATATTAAGCCTTATGATCTCCTGTCATTAAGTGTGTGGCATAGACTATATCTGTCGCTTCCTATATCTTTCGTGATATATATATAGTTTTTATTTTAATTCAATTATGTTTTAACTTCTCTGAAAACTTCGCTTTCTCCGTTCTATGGTCTTAATAGAGTTAGTTACTTTCTTATAAGCTATCACCTTATTTATATTTCAGATACTTTCTTATCAGCTGTCGCCTCGTTTATAATTAAGCCCTTACCCTTTAAAATTGTTCTGTCTATTTTGTTTTTGCACCCAGTTCAATAACAAACCTAAATTTTTCTCTTCCCCTCCACTTAGGTGACAAATCACTTTTCGATTCCCTTGTCAGTTCCTTCAGTTTCGAAATTTCCAACTTAAACCATGCTATTCTGTCCCTGTCCTTCATAGCACAACTGGATATACAAGAAGATTCCAGTACATTATGGTAACAAGCACTCTGATGCCGAGAACTTTATCCTGGCGTCGATATATATATATGCGTATCACACATCGGTAGCAGATGGTACACACCAGACTTCGACATACCCACCACTGATATTTAAACATTTTTAACACTGTGACACCAAGGCTTGTATCCTGGCATAGAAATAATCGATGTTACGTGTGTTTAGCTAGGAGGTGACAGCTTGCTTCACCTTGCCGTCTTTTGCAAATCGCTTGCCAGACAGGTGGTTCGTAGGGAGTTACACACAGATGGAAATCACTGGGCCTCATGCTGTCAATCGGACTGGTAATGACACTACAGCTGGGACATATGGGTCACACTTTCTCTTTGTGTTGAAGGGTCCCGCAACAGACGCTATGGACGTACCGCAGCCTTGAGGCTTACTGTGCAACCGTGTGATGAGGGTGATAAGTTTTTTGGGTTTTTTCCGTGTAATAGAGCACCGATGGAATGAAATTGACAGGGGGAAAACCGAAGTACTGGGGGGGGGGGAACCTGTCCCAGAACCACATGGGCCACTTTCCTACAGTCCTAATCACGTGTCCAGTGATTTATGAGTTTCTTGAGAAGCGGCTCAGGGCAGGCCGTGAGATGTCTTGTGTCCATGGACATACATTCACGCGTGTACCGTGGAACAGTGTGGCGTGGGGGAAGCAAGGGAAGCCTCTGTCAAATCTTTGCACTTCATCGCGCATTGCATTTTGTGCCATGATGCTCTGTTTTAGATCATAAAGCTTCTGCTGCTTACGCGGGATCAATAGCTGATGGTCCGATCTGCAGTCGATTGCTACATTGACGGACTGGTCAAGTTCCTCGACAGACATAAATCCCTGTTCCCATAGTTGTAATGGGATTGTAGTGTAGTAGCTAACCACACTGTTTTTTTTTAGTGGTGAAGGGCCCCGCAGCACACGCTTATTGTGCAACCCTGTGATGATGAAGATGATGATTATTTTTTTGTCCTTTTCCTAGTAATGCAGCACCGGTAGAATGAAATTGACAGGGGAAAACCGAAGAACTGGGGGGAAAAACCTGTTCCAGTGCCACTTTGTCCACCACAAATCCCACATGGACTGACCCCGGGATCGAACCCGGGCCTCCGCAGTGGGAGGCCGGTGGCTAACCGCCTGAGCCATGGCACGGCCGTAACCACACTGTTACAATGCTGATAACATCTGGTGCCTGTGTTTAACTAAGCTTTTTGTTCCCTGTAATTTCGAATTACGTTTATTTATACGCGTTGTAGGCTTATCTTCCTTTAAATTATTGTAATTAGTCATGGTGTGCCAACAGCGGTTTAATGAAAGTCTGCATTAACCGAAAACACGCATTCCGGAACTAAGAGTAGCCCAGTGCCTTTCAATTGTACCGCATTTTCTTGTTTTATGTAGGCTAGTGTGTGGCGGGTGCGCGTCGCTGTGACCAGCTGTGCCGTCTGTACAATTAGTTCACTTAAAGTACGTACTGTCTTCGACTGACGAGAACAGCTGTGACCTTGGCAGCGAGACTAGGAGCCCTTATTTTCTGACCGGTATTGCGAAGAATACATAATGTTAATGCCAAAAACACAAGTCGCGAAGTTGCGGAAGGCGACTGTTAGCTTCGTCATGTCTGTCCGTCCGCATGCAACAACTCGGCTCCCACTGGACGGATTTCCATGAAATTTGATATTTGAGTATTTTTCGAAAATATGTTGACAAAATTCAGGTTTGATTAAAACCCGACAAGATTAACGGGTACTTTGCATGACGACCAGTGTACATTTGTGATAGTGTCTCGCTGAATTCTTCTTATAATGAGAAACGTTTCAGACAAAAGTTGTACAAAAAATCAAACAGACACGTTTTATGTGTAATAATAACCTTTTTCCTAAAATGGTGCCGTTTATGAGATAATGTGGAAAAATATGGTACAGCCAGACAGGCCACAGATGACAATATAATACGGCGCATGCGCTTTGCATGCTGGGTAACTAAGGCTACAGACACACACTCACAATATGTAATACTGATTTTTTTCCACTGCAACAGTGGTTACGCGAACGCGCCTTAATGTTGCGTTTGTACGTACATGGCCTGTGTTGCCCAGTTCTGTGGAAGTCGGCGCAGGGAAAGCTGTAAGGGTGTGGAAGGTAAAGTTCACCCTGTAACTGGCCATGAAAGCCCAAATGGGCAGTAGAGGTTAGCTCTACTCTTTCTTTAGCCAAAAGTACAAGCCGGGACCACAGAGAATTCACGCCTCCAAAAACAACGCAGTACAGAGTCAACAGCACATTCTCACTCAAATATAAAGTGCAACCTTAGTGTAATGATAACAAAAAGTTCTCCCTGAAGATGACCCAGCAGGGTCGAAACATGTAGGAGTGTGTTACAATTGATGATAAAACTCTCTTTGTGCATTTGTTGGTGATTAGTGTTTTTGTATAATATAGTGCACGGACATGGAACACATTAAATTTGTTTCTTTAGCCTCGGCGCAAGACAGTGTGGCTGGTCAACTCCACGCCCTCCACGCCCTGGCCGCTTTATCGCCGGGAAAGAGACCCGGTACCTATTGTACAGGAGGCTGGGAGGGCCTCAGGTTCGTTCTGGACGGGTGCGGGAAATCTCTGTCACACCGGGATTCGATCCCCGGACCGTCCAGCCGGTAGCGAGTCGCTACATTGACTGAGCTATCCCAGCCCACGCAGGGATGCCAACCCTGGGGATCTCGGGGCAGAACATTAGGCAGAGGATCTACGTGCTGGCTTGCTAACTAGCACATAACACTGTGGCAAGGTGTTACCAGCACGCGGAGACAGGCGCAGGAGTTGATCCCGGGCCCTAACTTCGCCGCTAGTCTAGGCTGTCGTCCTTTAACCTTTTAAAGCCTAGCGGTAACAGGTTTAACATTCAAAAATATTAAGTGTTGCTCATATTTCCTTTATGTGTTTTGTACGGATCTCAAAACAAACAGGAACTTTTGCCTTATAAAACATTAAGAGATTGGTTTTGTGTAACCGAGGTGGAGAGTGTTTACAGCGCGGTACGCACTGAGTCCTTATATAAAACAGACACATTTCGTCTCTGAAAGGTTAATAGAAAGCAGTCCACGGTGATTACGGGCCTTTTAGCTGGACATATCACCCCGAGACGACATCTCTGTATAATGGGACTGGCAGGGAGTCTTTTTGTAGGAAGTGTGGGGCGGAAGAAGAAACCTCAGCTCATGGTTTGTTCACGTGTGAAGATGTGGCCACACTCAGACACTCCTACCTGGATTCCGTTTTTCTTTTTTATGACCCTGAGAATGTTATAAATCTGAGCCTGGGAGCAGTCTGGGCAGGGCTCCCGTTACTTGGATTTCAGCTTAACCCTTTAAAGACGAAGCGTATCTGTTTTATATAAGGACTCAGTGCGTACCGCGCTGTAAACACTCTCCACTTCGGTTATAAAAACCAATCTCTTAATNCAGTGCGTACCGCGCTGTAAACACTCTCCACTTCGGTTATAAAAACCAGTCTCTTAATGTTTTATAAGGCAAAAGTTGCTGTTTGTTCTGAGATCCGTACAAAACACATAAACGCAATGTGGGCACCACGTAGAATTTTTTAATGTCAAACCCGGTGGTATGTAAAGTTACCGCTAGGCTTTAAAAGGTTAATTAATTCATGGGTGTCCAATCCGCGGCCCGCCAGGTTGTGTTACGTGGCCATATTTGTAAATTTTACGTGTGCCATGAAGATTTTACAATAAAGTGATGGGGTACAGTTGGCCCGCGTAACTGACTGTGGCATTTACACGTGCGGCCCGCTAATCTGTGCACAACTGCTGTGGCCCTTTGCCAAAAAAGACTTTTACACTCCAGGGTTAAGTACAATTAGATTTACGTGTGTACTGTGACACCGCGTGGCATTTCGAAAGTGATGAGCGTCGTGGCTAGGTCTGTGTACTCCCTCGCGGAGTACACCATTTGCAGTGTTGGTGTGACTTTACATGGCCTTTCTCAGAACCCAAAAATGTGTTACATGCAGATTCATTGCTAAATGTGTCTGCTGCTACAGATTACTGCAGGCTGTTTGCCAGGCAATAGGATAGAAGTGGTTTGTGACGTGTGTCTCTTACAGCGTAATGCGCTTGTCGTGTCAGTCCGTATTCTCGTGGCTGTTACACTTCGCACTTAACGAAGTTTCTTAATTTCTCGGCCATCTTAATGTGATGTTTTAATGTCTGTGTAATGGGAGGAAACACGCAGACGTATCTTAACCTGTTAAAAGAGACAGAAGAGAAGCTGTAGTTTGGGGGGCGGGGGGGGGGTGGTGTTTGACGCTAAATCTATTGTTATTGTGGGGGAAAATAAAATATTTTGCCCTCAGCGTTCCCAGGCTGTGCCCGCTTCTCCGTCTGGTAGGAGAAATGTGAAAGATTAACCTGGATTATATATAAACACCCAGTCCGTACCGCGCAGTAAACACACTCCGTCTGAGTTATAAAAACCAATCAGTTAAGCCGTATAGGGAAATAATCGCTGTTTGTTCTGAGATCCGTTCAAAACACATAAATACACTGTGTGGGCAGAACGTGGAATTTGGGCTTTAAAGGGTAAAAGTATGCGCTGGGTAGATAAAGAAGAGAGACATGATGGTTAGCGAAACGAATTGTCTAGTAGACGCCCATTTCTCGGTTTTGGGATCAAAGGGGCAAGGTTAAGTCTGGACATGCGGAGGATGGCATGATGCTCGAAAGGCTGTCTAAAAACCGGCCGGAGACCGTTACTGTACGATCAACGTTAGACGAGTCTGGTTTGGCGTTGGCGGCTGTGCAGATTACGGCATCGCAGTTTGATAAGGAGAGCCCTGATGTCATAAGGTCATTGCCGGTGACCCCAGTAATGACATCATGTTAATTGCTTGGTGGACGGGTCACATGCAGGACTATAATGATATAATTTCAAGCATTTTGCCGACGTCTAATTAGGATGACATAACACCATTTGTATGATGCATGCATTTTCACGTCGCTGGTAGAGTTTTTAAATTCTGCGTGTCAGATTCCCGATAACTCTTCTCAGGCGATGGCTTTAAAAGCAGAAACTGTACGGAATCCTTATTTTATCTGACAAATGTCTTTTGCCTTTTCCGGTCGTGCGTGTGGACAGCTGGGCGGGTTTACGTGGACCTAGTATAAAGTGTACGGGCCGGGATAGCTCAGTCGGCTTAGGGACTCACCACGGGCTGGACGGTCCGGAGATCGAATACCGGTGTGGACGAGATTTTCCGCAACTGTTCAGACCGGCCCTGGGGCCCACCCAGCCTCCTATATAATGGGTACTGCATCTCTATCCCGGGGGTGAAGCGGCCGGGGCGTGGCGTTGACCACGCACTCCCATCTGGCGCCAAGGTTAAAGAAAGAGTAGAACTGTAGCACTGCTCCGCCTCTGGGCCTTCATAGCCTGTTCTACGGTGACACTCACTCATTGTATAAAGCATAGAGGGTTACGTACGTGCGTCACAGTGCCATTTCTTTTCTTATCAGCATGTTAATGGGGTACACGAACATGAACCCTCCAACATGTTTCAGTCACAGACCGCCATCCTCTGAGAGACGTCGATACAAAGGAATGTATAATATTGCTACATCAACTTTACGTGTCCAGTGTTAAGGGTGTGTAAAATAATACATAAATTAGCAGCTGTTAGCAGGGCTGTGGAGTCGGAGTCGGAAGGAATTTTAGGTGGAGTCGGAGTCGGTAAAAAAGTACCGACTCCGACCTCAATATAAAATCTTAACTAGATACTTCAATTCCACCGCCCTGATAGCTAGAATAACCAGTAGACTTATACTTAAATATAGGTTATAAGTCTAAAAAGTAGCCTGATGATTCACGTGGTGGCGATGAAATGTCTTATAGGTTTACCGTTATTAATACATGTTGAGCTTTTATGAAAGAGTCAGCGTCGGAGTTTTGTGTACCGACTCCACAACTCTGGCTGTTAGTACAATAATGTTGATACTGTGGCTGATGTCGATTTAACATGTAGGAGCGTTCAAGTCTATGTGTATACCTATAGTTGTGTCGGAAGGTTGCGAGTTCGATTCCCGATGGTGTCATTGAAATTTTTCATTGAAATAATCCTTCCGGCCGCAGTATGTCCCTGGGGTCGACTCAGCCTCAAACAGAAATGAGTACCAGGAGTATCTCCTAGGGCGTAAAGGCGGCCGGTGAGTAGGGCTGACAAACTTACCACCTTCTTGTGCCGATTTTGTAGAAATTCTGGGAGCGTCACCCTCCTGGATCCCTAAGTGTCTGTCCAGGCCTGCACCTGGGTAGCTTATACTTGTGTGGACATGTTAGAGTGTGTAAATGATTGTAAGGGTGATGCATGGAAAGGATAATATTAAATACGGCAAGTGTAATTTTGATGCGAGAGTCGAGGTATTCCCAGCCTTCTAGGATACCATGTCGTGTTTCGGACATCTGTGTCGGAAATCCTGCTGCTATTTACCAGTCGACAATGTGTTATGCCCCACCATGCTGGAATCTTCATAGCGGTCCAGAGCTCTGGCTTAGCTGTACAGAGCTCCTGTGGATAGGCTGTTAGCGATAGCGGAATTGACCCCAATTTGGTCATGCCAATGACTGGAAAACTGGACGGTGTAATCCTTGCCCATGACTCCTCTGTCGCTGTCGAGCTCGGATGTTTGTTTGTTTTAAATGTACTGGATCAGCTCTGCAGATTGACGTTTTTGTTCTGCGTCGTGACTGAAATGTGTACCAACTTGACCGCACGAATGTCCTAAATGTCTGAGATTTGAAGAGTCGCACAACTTGCATCTTCGTGGAGGCGACTTGCGGCTAAGAGGCGTCCGTCGACAACCACAGTTGTAGATTAATTTTCGTCAAAGTAGTTCGTTCCTAGATGTTGATGCAGGGGCGCACCCAAGGGGGGGGGGGCTGCCGGACTGCAGACCCTCAAAGCCACCAAAACCGAAATTTAGAAAACACAGATTTTGTAGATATTATGGTATCAAAAATTTTATGTGATTTCCCCGTCAGTCGAAACCAGCCACTGAAATCAGTTGGTGACTAGTACTTTGGAATTTCGAAAAAGAAATTAATAAAATTAAAAAAAAAACAAGCACATAGGACACTGTGATTGAGTCACGGAACATGTAGTTATATTTGTACGTGTGTAAATGCAGATGCAGACAGCGTTATGTTGTACTTACAGCATGATTTGTATAATTTTAATACGATCCGTCCCGTTGTGCAGTCACTGGCAGTAACACTGTTCAAATAATGAAGTCTGAATAGCACAACACACGTTCAATATATTTATTTATATACTGTCCATTATTACAAATGACATGTTTCTGTCTAATTAACCATCACCAGGTGTGTTCACTAGCAGCCTTTGATGAACACACTGAAGATGGTCTTTTGGACCGAAACCTGTCCTGTGTAACGAGCGACAATATATAAATAAATATATTGAAATTACGTTGTGTTGTTCTGACTTCACTATTTTTACAGATTTATTGATTTTTGTAACATAATGTTTAAAATGAAACATAAATTATATATAGACTCAAAGTCAGCCCCCACCCGAAGGGAAAGTTCTGGTTGCGCACCTCTGCTGATGTACATGGTGTTCGTTTTATCGCGTCTCAGAACACGGCGGTGTCGTATACGACGCCTGCATTTAGAGAATCTGGAGGTCCGTTTATGATATATGGAAATTTGAACTGAAGGATGTAAAAGAATTCTGCAGTATTCAGTCCGGTGATGAAAAGTACTCCCTGTAGCAGTGAGAATATAAAATCAGATAACATAGAGCAAGGGTTAGAGCTAAACCCCAGATCACACAAATGTATTTGATAACCGCCATGCGGTATACAGGCTGACACAAATGTGCCTCCTGCCTGGTGAGTTTCGCTGTAAAACTGTGAGACTGTAAACGTCTGCCTGTCGAATATGCCAGTGTCGTCAAAATTCCTGCTTGCCTAATTACATCCCTGCATTAAGAATTATAACGGTTTATGTCCCACTGCAGTCGGTTGCGGAGTAAACGTAGGGCATTATAAAACTGCTGTTACGTGTTGAGCCGTTAATTAGTATGACAGACGGTAAACAGTTTTACCGCACAAGAATTGCCGTATTGTCTTTCGGATAGGAAGGAATGTCGTGAGAAAAGATACACTGAAAGTTTTTAAGGTCTGTTGTACTGTTTTCTCATCTTCTGAGATGTTTTATGTAGTGACGTTCATTGTTTCACTCGTGTGTAAACAGCTGTGTGCGTGCGTGCGTGTGTGTGTGTGTTCACTGGATTTGCGTGTTAAATTTAAGGCTGTGGTTCTTAACCTAAAGGTGCAGCACCATCTGGGGTGCGAGACATGAAAATTTTCTTAATCTTACTGTTAAATTACAATAAATGTTTATTTCAGTCCCATTTGGTAGTTATGCGATATCTTAGGTTTGAAAGCCGGCCTAATTTCAATGGGTTCGAGTGCTTATTTTGAGAACCAACGGTGTGCGCGCTGCAATAGGGTCGAGAACAACCGCTACACATTCTGGTCTTGTTTGCGGGGTAGCAGGTTAGACAGTTGCCGGCCATATATGACCAATCCTGCTTATTTTGGGTGTTGCGAATTTGACGCCAGTCTCGGAGTTACGCTGTGCGTGCTTTTCTTCAGTCTGTCATGCAATATTTGGTCCGTGCCTTGACACTCACTCACTCTCTCTCTCTCTCTCTCACACACACACACACACACACAGACCATTGTTCGCAGTTCACAAACACAGTCGCATTAGACGCTGTTCGCTATGTGCAGCCGACGCTGTATCACAGCCGAGTGGACCGAAGTTTCGACTCGACGTGTCCCACTAGTTTAGCACGCTCTCAGCATAGCAAGCTGTGTGGTCAGTGCTAGGGTTATTGATGAAGGATGAACTGAACTGAATTCTGAAGGAAACATCCGTAGTCCGATCAAGGTACTGTGTCAGAATTTGCCGGGAGGCACTGACATGAACTGCGAGAATCCTAAGTCACGAAGTCCTGTCTTCTGGCTGGCGGTAGATGAAGGCCTGTGGAGAGATGCCGCTAGATAACAGTGTGGAGAGATGCCGCTAGATAACAGTGTGGAGAGATGCCGCTAGATAAGCGTAGAGAGATGCCGCTGGATAAGTGTAGAGAGATGCCGCTAGATAAGTGTAGAGAGATGCAGCTAGATAAGTGTAGAGAGATGCCGCTAGATAGCAGTGTGGAGAAATGCCGCTAGATAAGTGTAGAGAGATGCCGCTGGATAAGTGTAGAGAGATGATGCTAGGTAAGTGTGGAGAGATGCCGCTAGATAAGTATAGAGAGATGATGCTAGGTAAGTGTGGAGAGATGCCGCTAGATAAGTATAGAGAGATGATGCTAGGTAAGTGTGGAGAGATGCCGCTAGATAAGTATAGAGAGATGATGCTAGATAAGCGTACAGAGATGCCGCTAGATAAGTGTAGAAAGGTGCCGCTAGATAACAGTGTGGAGAGATGCCGCTAGATAAGTTTGGAAAGATGCCGCTAGATGACCTGGTGACTGCTGCAATACTGCATAGGAGTATTATTATAGGACTAATTTTTAGGCTGTGATTAACCTTAATTATATTTACAGGTTCACTCCGTACCGCGCAGTAAACACACTCCGCCTCGGTTATAAACACCAGTCGGTGCTGTATAGGGATATAATCGCTGTTTGTTCTGAGATACACACAAAACACATAAATACACTGTCTGGGCAGAACGTAGAATTCGTGAATGTTAGACCTGGCGGTACATAAAGCAACCAGTGTTTTCTAAGGTACGGCATGCTATCGGGTTGTTTACCAATGGTTTCGCAACATCAAAAGCGCTTTAATGACCGATGGCATTGGTATGAGGCGTTACGAAGTGGAGATCTATTGGGCAAACGGTTGTTTATTGTAAACAGTGGTGTCATTCACTTTCGAATATCTCTAAAGGTCACCAACTAATACTGCAAGGTTCTTCAATAAAGCGGGTTGAAGCTGTTGGCCTCAACTTTTTCTTGTTTTAAATGAGAAACATATCGACATATATACAATACGTAACTCACAATATTTGCTTAAGGGGGTCATGACCTTACTGCTTTTATCTGGTTTCATTGTGCAGACATTTGGCCTTATTTACAGGAAGGGGAAATTGTGAAAACCTTACTTATGTGCTGCACTGTATCCCAGCCGGAACTGGCCACCCATAAATTATTACTCCTACATAAGGGTATTATGTAACTTCATTTCCCAAATTCATGGTTTTGTATAGCCTGCAATGTTGGTAACTCTGGAACGTAGACCCGCCATTTGAAGCCCTTATCCTGCAACATCGTACGTCAACGATAACAGAATAAATCATGGAAAGCCACCCACAAACACAAGGGCTGTGCGGACTGAACCTATAAATGCAATTAAAGTGAAATTTAACGTTTAAAATGTTACATTTCCTCAGGTGCGCACCTAGAATTTTTCACTCGCGGGTGGGGGGGGGGGGGGTGCTGACCTTGAGGCTGTATATAATTCATGTTTCATTTTAAAGATTAAGTTACAAAAGTCATGTTGTAAGTACAACATAACGCTGTCTACAACTGCACTTATGTACATACAAATATAACTGCACGTTCCATGACTCAATCACAGTGTCGTATTTTCTTGTTTTTTTTTTAAATTTTATTCAATTATTTTTCAAAATTCTCATGTACTAGTCATCAGCTGATTTCAGTGGCTGATTTTAGGCTGAAGGGTAAATCACGTAAAACGTGTGATATCACAGTCTCTACAAAATCTGTGTTCTTTAAATTTTGGTTTTGGGGGGTTTGGGGGGGCTGCAGCCCCGCAGCCCCCCTTGGGTGCGCCCATGCAATTCGTAACCCAACATACTGTGCGCATCACAGTGGCCCTTTCGAAACCCCTTGGGAAGAGAGACTATAAATTTTATGACTTAGTAACAGACTGCAAACAGCAAAAGGCAACAACACTTTACAACTGAATGGTACTTGGAGAAATGCTGGTTGTTGCCCGTCGCGCCTGCTTAGGAACGTTGTTTCATTATTTCTCCAGTGCAGCGATGGGTGACGGGAAGAGATCTGAATTAAAAGGCCTTGCACAAATTTTAATTACCATTGTGATGAAGAATTCATGAGAGAACATATTCTGCTGTTACTTGTAACTAAACTGGTGCCGGGATAGCTCAGCCGGAAGAGTGACTAAGGCTACCGGCTGGACGATCAGGTTTTTGAATCCCGGCAAGGGTAACAAAATTTCTGCCCTCTCCGAATGGTCCAAACAAAATCTGGGGCCCACCCAGTGTCCTAATCAATGGATATCAGGGTTCTTTTTCCCGTGGATAAAGGGGCCGAAGCGTGAGGCTGAACATTCACCTCCATCAAGTTCCGACGTTAAGAATGAGTGGAGCTATACTGCTGCTCCCCCTATATGAGTTCATCGAGTGGACACGGACAAATTTCCCTTTATCTGTACCTTCGCCTAATACTAAACTGACATTCTTACGCAATACGGATATTCTTGATAGACGGACACCGGCTGATTTAGTCAAGAAATTTAAAGTCATCTGCGATATGACACCGTATAGGTTGGTGTGGTAAATATTAACCCTTTAAAGACGAAGCGTATCGGTTTTATATAAGGACTCAGTGCGTACCACGCTGTAAACACTCTCCATTTCGGTTATAAAAACCAATCTCTTAAAGTTTTATAAGGCAAAAGTTGCTGTTTGTTCTGAGATCCGTACAAAACACATAAACGCAATGTGGGCACCACGTAGAATTTTTTAGTGTTAAACCTGGTGGTGCGTAAAGTTACCGTTAGGTTTTAAAAGGTTAATATGCATATTTCGTAGGAGATTTGCCGACTTCCACAAGGCGTGAAGTAGCAATGTAAAATCTTTGCCTTGAGTTTAAGTTTTTATATAAACAAACACATGATGATGATGATGCTGCTGCTGCTGCTGATGATGATGATGATGTTGGTCTTGATCGAACGTGTGGTGTTTGAGAACATAATACTAAATACAGGTTGTGTTGGACGGAATACGTGGTATTATTTATGTAAGTCTGTATACACAACGGGACGGATAGCGTCAGACAGAAAATAAGTAGTCCTTATTTATGACGAACTGTTCTAATGAGCGGCTACATTGTTCTGTGAAGAAGCATGAAGTCCTGTTACATTGCACAGTGTCTGTCCAGTTGCTACAGCATCATCCTGTATATTGCTGTTGCGTGTAGCCGTTTGTATGGCAACAAATGCACGAAGTGTGTTGCTGTTCCACGTCAGTGATTTCGATAAAATTCCGTGACTCTGAGTGTTACGAAAAATGAAATATGTCCCTCTAAAATGCATGATATCATCACAGTACAATGATAACGGCATAAGAGGTTAAATTTATGATGCAAGAAATACGCATTTGTAACAGACGTGTAATTTTGCAGCAAAATGACACATTCCGCAAGCGTCGCGTAACCAGACGAGGCCGCAAAACACTGAAGCAGTGTAAAAGGAATGCATATATGGGAACCTACAAAACGTCGCTGCTTGGAACATTTATATGTTTTGGTACTGATATGTGTTTATGGTCTAGGCATTTTTTACAAACTAAAAAAAAAGTGACGTGTAAATCGTGTCCACCTTTCCATCCGTCCGTCCGTCTGTATGTGACCGAAGATCAGCGACTAAAACATTTGTGTGATTTTCATGAAATTTGGTGTAGAAGTTCTTTACAAAGCGTTTTCGATCAAACATGAATGTCACAAAAATCGGCAATGTGAAATCCCACATTACTTCAGGGCCATCAAGGAGTTGTGATATTTATCAGTGTAAACACTGGCACATAGAGAACGGCGGGGGGGGGGGGACGCCACCAACAGCCGCAACAATCCAATCATGGACAATGTAGGCATTCATCTTTCTTAATGCTTACCGTACAGAAAACTCGCCCTGTCTCACGTAATAACATCCACGCGGAACTCCACTGCACGGCCCCTTCTGTCGGTCATTTCTTTACCCGCAAAGCAAACCAAACGTTACAATCGGAGCGCTGCCATCTGATTCCTCCATGTTTTGTTACACGCGTGGTGCATGCCTGTTTGTTCTGCCTTGGCGCATACCTCATAGAGGACACACACGGTAGCCTTGAAGACCGCGGGTGACACTCAAACATGGCGTTTTCTCGGTATGCAGTCAGCAGCGTGCGATTGGTCAACATTGCGTCGGGTGAACCCTGCATTGGGTGCCGGTGGCTGTTCACTGGGGCTAAAGCGGCAGGGACGTGAAACTGACCGCTCAGGTTTATGTAGTGCTACGGTTAAAGTAAGTGGTCTGTTGCCTTCATTCCCCCCATACATATTCACGGAGTGCAGGGAGACTAATAATACATTTGATATTATCCTCGCAGATGAATTGTTCTTGTACGCGTGAACTGTCTGTCGGTCTGTCTGTCCGTCTGTCTGCCTGCCTGCCTGCCTGCCTCTATCTATCTATCTATCTATCTATCTATCTATCTATCTATCTATCTATCTATCTATCTATGTGTCTGTCTTTCTGTCTGTCCGTCCGTCCGTTCGTCTGTCTGTCTGTCTGTCTGTCCGTCCGTCCGTCCGTCCGTCCATCCATCCATCCATCCATCCATCCATCCATCCATCCATCCATCCATCCATCCATCCGTCCATCCATCCAACCATCCATTGTCCATGTGTATATATGTATTTACCTATTTTTATATATATACGTTAGACTATTTTTCTTTTATGTCCGTCTGTAGAAATGTAGGTGTATTTTACACTGCATTACTCTAACGATTTATTTATATTTACGTATTCTCTCTCACGCAGCACAGCACGTGCGTACTACAATAGTCTCCCACATATTTTTATCTGAAACTGCAGGGTTAAACTCTATAAGGGAGAATGTTCTTCTTGCAACTCAGAACAGGCCACTGTTTGCTATCCAGCAGCCTCAGTGCAGTTTTGAACAGAGCCGTCGCCAGCGCGAGGCAAGTGAGGCAGGCACATGCTCCGAAAGCAAGAAGCTGACAGGTGCGGAAAACAGTACATAAAATATCCGTCTGCTATCCCGTGACGGAAACATACCCTGTGCCCCTGTTGTGGCTCTCGCTTCTTGTTATTTACATGGTTACATTTATACCAAAATAATTACTATGAAACTGTAGGAGAGCGCAACTTCTTATTCTTCACGTAGCCGCGAGAATTGAGAGTTACGGCGGGCTTCGCAATTTATAAGCAGCTTGTAGCGTGTCCGCATGCGCGGTACTGTGTTCTGATTTGGCAGGTCGGAAAGAGAGAGAGAGAGAGAGAGAGAGAGAGAGAGAGAGAGAGAGAGAGAGGTGGCTCACGTGCTGTGGATTGCTGCTGCTGCTGTTGATGATGATGATGATGATGATGATGATGATGATGATGTGACAAGTTTATTTCCGGAACAGTAATAGGATAAACGAAACAATACGGCGTCGTGCTTCCATTTGCATATGATTTAAACTTAAAACATGAACGCAGATGACGCATGTCAAGCACTGAAAGAACTTTTCAATTCGACACTTGACACTCAGGTTTTTAGGGTCGGTGTGGTTTTCTTCGTCTGCCGGCAGTTACTGAATCCAGACAATAAAATATGTTAAGAGCCCGATGGCAATATTATGGCACTGGCGTGTGCAGGCAGTTTGCACACAGTGAAGTACGAAAGGAAGGGGAGTCACAGCAAAGGCAGGAGGAGAGAGCAAATATCTTGCAGTAGTGTTGTCTCTCTTTATAAAAACACGTGTCTATGTTCGGGCCTAAGTATTTATGTCTAACAAATATTCTTAAATTGTCTGTATTAACCTTTTAAAGCCTAGCGGTAACTTTGCGTACCAACACCTTTAACATTCAACAATTCTGCATGGTGCTCACGTTGCATTTATGCGTTTTGTAAGGATGTCAGAACAAACAGCAACTTTTATCTTAAACGTTATTAAACGATTGGTTTTTATAACCGAAGTGGAGAGTGTTTACAGCGCGGTACGCACTGAGTCCTTATACAAAACAGACACGCTTCATCTTTAAAGGGTTAATTTAGTGTCGAGCCGAAGTATGAAAGGAACTATACCTCCACTCCCCCATACCCATTCATGGCGTGCACAAGGCAACTTTACATTCACCCGCATAGTCTATAAATTTAAGTAGTGGCTTCGTTGCATTTCACGCTTCATTTTAAACTGCCCACTAAACTTGAGATGCTAGGACATTGTTTTAGTGACTATAACATTGTTGTATCATCCAAATACAGCTGAAGTCTGGTTAAATACCGCTTTATACGAGCACTGTACATGACTAACTGAAGCTGACATGTGTCTTACAAGGCTTAAAGTTTTAAAAGACTAAGTGGATGTACTTTTCTATCCAATGCTTCCCTACTTTCGAAAGAACATTGCTTTCTGTAAGGTTCCCAGGCTTTTCCAGTTTGTCCTGCAAAGAGCAACGCGTAGCGAATATGAGTTTGGAGCACTGGTGGAATACTCAAGTGCAGGGAGAAAAACGTGTCCCAGTGCCACGTTGTCCACCACAAATCTCACACGGACTGGCCTCATATTGAACCCGTGCCTCCGCGATGAGAGGCCGGCCACTAACCGCCTGAGCCATGGCACGGTCTTTAAAGACTAAGATTAGCCTGAATTTAAAGACCCAGTACGTACCGCACAGTAAACACACTCCGTCTCGGTTATAAAAACCAATCAGTTAATGCTGTATAGGGAAAAAGTCGCTGTTTGTTCTGAGATCCATACAAAACACATAAATACACTGTGTGGGCAGAAGGTAGAATTGTTGAATGTTAAACCTGGCGGTGCATATAGTAACCACTGGGCTGTTAAGGTTTTATTATAAACTTTATGGAAGTGCAAGTATTTTCAGCTTTGTACAGTCTTACGAGAGCCCATTTGAGACGCGTCCGTGGATCCTGTGGCCCATCTGGACACAGCATGACTGCAGGAACAGCACTTCACTTTGTTGAAGAAAGAAGCCCGCAACTAGCCTCTTTGAATGATTTAAGTTTCCTCTGTCAGGCACAAATATGTTTAAATTTAACATGAGTCATCTCGCTATGCACGTACAATCAAACTACACAGTAAATTCTGTTCATCACAGTTTATATAAGTTGTGCTGAACGGAATTTATTGTGTAGTTTATTTGACAAATAGGTTTAGGTGACTGCAGTGCAGTAATTTCCGGCGCTTGGTCGAAAGGCGAGACAAGAACACTGTTAAACCGTGAAATAAAGTGTATGTATCGTCCTGTTTTTATAGACGGTACACAAATTAACTTCACAGCACTGTGGCTTCTGCGATGACCACGTGCGATTTTGTCTCGTTAGTTCCCTGAACCATGAACAGCTGCATACTTAAACTGCAGAATGAAACGCAGAAATACGAAGGAGAGGAAGAAGAAGAAACGCGTAAAGAAGCGAAGAGAGGAGTCTGGTTTTCTGAGGTTTACTTACCTGTATTTATAATTTAACCATTCAATATATACACATATATCCCGATCTCAGTGGCCGCGCGGTCAAAGGCGTGGGTCTGCGGTGGTTCGCTTTCTGGGATTGCGGATTCGAATCCCGCCGGAGGCATGGATGTTTGTATCTTGTGAGTGTTGTGTGTTGTCAGGTAGAGGTCTCTGCGACGGGCCGATCACTCGTCCAGGGGATTCCTATCGAGTGCGGTGTGTCTGAGTGTGATCATGAAGCCTCGGTAATGAGGAGGCCCTGCCCCACTAGGGACTGTTGCGCCATTGGAATATGTGTGTGTGTGTGTGTGTGTGTGTGTGTGTGTGTGTGTGTGTGTGTGTGTGCAGTGCTTTTGATTACAAAAGTGTCTACATTTTTATTCTACCTTCGCAGTGCTTTTGATTACAAAAGTATCTACATTTTTATTCTACCTTCTATGATAGAATACATTATCTTACAACCGTCAGATTAAGTGTAAAGGATCCAAATCTTCTGGAACACGACGCCGTGTCTTTGGGTGAGCGGCTGTTGAAATTTCGAAAGATCCGATTTCCCAGATTTTCAAGAGGTAAGACAGACTTTTTTCGAGGACCTCTTGACCCATGAAGATGAAGGCACTACGTTCTTTCGAAACGTCGGAAACCATTCACCCACCGACACGGCGTCATGTCCCAGAAACTCTGAATCCTCACGACCTATAGTACCCCACGTTAGATATGAGCTACTTGAGAAATATGCTTCAAGTGGGATTCATCCGGAATGTCGGGTACAAGAATATTGGCCAAGTCGGATGTAATACAAAGTGCAGTTCACATAAGGCCGATACCAACCAATGTCAAAGTCTCTTATATTAACCCTTTAAAGACGAAACGTATCTGTTTTATGTAAGGACTCTGTGCGTACCGCGCTGTAAACACTCTCCACTTCGGTTATAAAAACCAATCTCTTAATGTTTTATAAGGCAAAAGTTGCTGTTTGTTCTGAGATCCGTACAAAACACATAAACGCAATGTGGGCACCACGTAGAATTTTTTAATGTGAAACCTGGTCGCACGTAAAGTTACCGCTAGGCTTTAAAAGGTCAAGTCAGTATTTTGTACATTTAACCACATTTCATTTGACGGTGCCATGGCTCAGGCAGTTAGCAAACTTCAATCCCAGGCCAGTCCATGGGGGATCTGTGCTGGACAAAGTTGCAATGCGGAAGGTTCTTCTCCCAGTTTTCCCCTGTCAGTATCATTCTACCAATGCTCCATACTCATTCATTCATCTACCACCGACGCTGTATAATTTTTTTCTCCCAGTACTTCAGTTTTCCCCTGTCAGTATCATTCCGCCAATGCTGCATACTCATTCATTCATCTAGCACCGACACTGTTTATTCTTAGCAACTGACAGCTTCATTAGACAAGACACACTACCTTCAGTGTATTAATTTGATCAACGTGTCCTTCAGATGTTGCAGAAGTACAGTTCCATAACCTCAGAAACACCTCTTATCGACCCGTCAAAGACATGATGATCTACACTGAATGATCGAAACGTACTGGAGATTTACTCACAGGTGCTAGTACTAATGTGTTTACTGTGATGCTGTTTATGTACGAGACACGCCATGTTGCACTGCAAGTCTCGGTGCAATTCTGAAAAAAAAACTGTGCCCCCAGTCTTATAAACAAATAAATCTTCGTCGCAATACGTAAATTTACATAATTTACATACACTTGTTACAAGAACGCGTCAATGCGTTGCGTGTAACACTTTCCACGCTGAGAGCGAGATTGCTTATCTTTTACAGCTGCTGAATATGATACGGGAGGCCGGATATCTCAGTTGGTGTTGTAACTAGGACAAGAGATGGACATCTGAGGGGTCGTGCTTCGAGTACCGCTAGGGGAAATCGATTTGTATCTTCTCAGAAGCATCAAGGCCATCTCTTTGGCCCACTCGCGCCCCTATTAAGTGGGTACCGGGGCTGTTTCACCGGAAGGGGGTAAAGGGGCCGGATCGTGAAGCTAACCATTTTTGTTGCTAACGGCCCTGCAGCAGATGCTACGGACGCACCGCAGCCTTGAGGCTTATTGTGCAAACCTGTGATGATGAAGATGATTAGTTTTTCGTTTTTCCGTGTCATGGGGCACAGGTGGAATGATAGTGACAGGGAAAACCGAGGTACTCAGAGAAAAACCTGTCCCAGTGACACTTTTTCCCACCACAAAACTCACATGGACTGACCTGGGATCGAACCCGGGTTTCTGCCGTGAGAGGTCGGCGAGTTACCTCCTGAGCTATGGCACGGCCTAAGTTAACCACTTGCCTCTATCTAGTTCCGAAATTAGATATGAATGGAGCCAAATCTTCACTCCCTCCATGCCTTCATGGCAGGCACACGAACATCTTTCCTTTTTACTTTTACTGCATCTGATTGAAATGTGTATATGAAAATAAAGTCCCCTCCCATCACTTTAACAGTTCGTTAATTCTTTAAGGCGTTTCTTTGCAATTTAGCATGGAAACACGCGAAATTAAACTCAGAGCTAACAGGGCTGGGGAAGACCAGGTATCACGACGTGCCAGCATTTACCTTGAAATACTGACGGCTGTTTACTTGTTATGTAATACGTCAAATCGTACCAGTTCATCTGTCGCATTCAGAGCGTGATAACACATTTCCACTCCTCACGCTTTTGTTCACTGTGAAGGAATGGAGAATGTATCTCATTACTAATCTTCACAGTCCGTACAAAATGAGAAAGGATAAAGGTGATAAAAAAAACACAACACCTGGGCACTATTTGCAGCCCGATTCCACATAAAAGTGCCTGTTTCAATCATCCAGTGTTGTGATGCTGTGCTTTCTAGAGCACAAAGTACGTGATTTCACCCGTTCTTGATCCAGTTATGTCCAGGCGATGAATAGAAATCAGTCGCTGCCAACTCCACGACATTCAGCTGTCTGTGCGTAGAGTCACACCTCGCCTGCTGTCAGGGCGATTTCACGGTCCGCACGCCTTGCTGGACAACGTAATATTATTTTGAATTCAGAGAATACGAAGGAATGCACTACTGAGCGGTGAACATCCGCGCGCTTCCTGTTATGCACGTAATAGGGGGCTATGTAGCTCTGAAACATAACGTGGTTACTGTAGTTCAGTGTACGCACCTCGCAATGAAGGTACACGGGCAGAACGGAGGTGAAGATCTACGAATTCTTAAAACTCTGGATTTTAGAGGGGAGTGAGAGGTTGGCTTCAAGCTCCGGCTGATTAACTACCAAGGAAATAGCCGCCGTATCCCTTGTTCAGGGGGTCTTAACGTAGAATTGAGTAGTCAACGCTGTGGGCTGTCAACCATTGCTGTACGGCAGCTGATGTCGTTCGCTGTCTGGCTTATGTGACTCTGTACTGCGCAGCTGATGGAACTATGATGTCGTCCGCTCTACGGCTCATGTGACTCAGTACTGCGCAGCTGTACGGAACTACCAATCGCTGCGTAGCAGTGCAGCTGTGGGTGGGTTTGTGTACTCTGTGAGCTGGTTGCTCTTGCAGCTGGTAGTCCCTGTGAAAGAGGCCAGGTGGACACAAGACTGATTGAAGCTAGTAGCGAGGAAGAAAAACTCGGCGCTTCCGCCGGCAGTCCAAGCCCGGTTAGGCAGTTTATGGTCAGCAATAATGTGCTCAGCTAGTCTGGCCAGCTAAATGGGTGTAGGTGGAGCCGTAGACGAAGTAAATGGGCGCATTTGACACGTTGGTACAAGATAACTGTGAGCTGTGAACATCACTTGCTAGCCACTTTAACACTGAAGAAGGAATTAATTCGTTCATGACACCAACAAATACACATTGTTATCGCTCCTGTTTTGTAAAAAGGGGCCAAATGCCACTTTTAGCTAAATTGAATTATGTGTAGCGAATCATTCATTTTGGTCAAAACTGGATAAAAATTAATAGGCACGTCATATGAAGACCTACTTCCATTCATGTAATTGCTCTGTATAATGGAGACAGTGTTCCGTGCTAGATACAGTATGAGGCCGAAGGAAGAGTTGACGATATAAACAGAACAATGGAACACGATTGACTGTAAACTTTGTTGCATAGATAAGTCGAAAACTTTTAGGGTTAATAAAACAGTGAAGGCACCACAAGTGTCACGATCAGCAGGCATTTCCTGTTTTGTTAATTTCCCGCGCAGTAATTTGATTGTAAAGAGGACTACCTGTTTTAAGGGCGAGACACATGATGACCTAGAGATAAGACAGGCTGTGACCCTATGTAGCGCATTTTTACTTTAAGAGGCGATGAGGTGACATAGTCCCTTCTTCCTCTGAACGTACCTGTCACTCTTGCAGAATCCGATTAGTAACATTGCACGTATCACAATAAAAGCACAAGCCAATTGAAAAAATACAGGAAGGTATGTAGGGCAATAATTTTAAAACGCCTTAAGTAGGTTAAGGAGTGACTTTATTTTGTTTTGTTACAATAAATGGAACAGTGGCACTCCGCGTTATGCTTAAAATTTAACGCTGGATTGGCAGAGAATAAAAGTCTGATTGGATGTGCTTCTATAACAACATCAAAGTGTTCAGTTTTAAACAATTTGAAACACAAATTTCAAGTAAACAAGACAGGCAATGTACGTGTGAACGTAACATCGAGGCGCGTTCGCGTAACCAAGGATGCCGTGGAAATGCAATGAGTATTGCATATTCTGAATGAGTGTCTGTAGCCTTAGTTGCCCAGCATGCAATACGCATGCGCCGTAGTATAGTGCCATGTGTGGCCTGCCTGGCTCTACCACATTTTTCCGCATCATCTCATAAGCGGAACATTTTCGTAAAAAAGGTTATTGAATAAAAAATGTGTGTTTTGGTTTTCTGTAAAACTTTGTCTGAAACATTTCTCATTCTAAGAAAAATTCAGCGAGATATGATCATAAATGCACATAGGTCTTCATGTAAAGTACCGGTTATTCTTTTCAGATTTTATTGACACTTGGATTTTCTCGACAGGTTTTCGAAAAATACTCAAATATTAAGTTCCATTAAAATCCGTCCAATGGGAGCCGACTTGTTCCATGCAAACAGACGGACAGACAGACATGACGAAGGTAATAGTCCCTTTTAGAAATTTTTGTGAAGGCTCTTGGAAAGTGTTTATGATACTGAATGAAGGCTTGTGTGTTCATAGTGAAATGTAACATGTGCTTTGGACAGCTACCACGTGTATAATTTTAAAGCACAAACTTTACGTATTTTAAACGATTTCTAAAAAAAAGTTTTCATCAACACAAGTCTGACCGCGTGATGAAACCTCATAACATCAAACATTCAACACATTTCTACTTATTGTAAAATTATTCTAAATTAATTTATGCGTAAGTGTGTACAGATGTGCGTATAAATACACACATACGGTCGATATGAAGCCTTCAGTAACGACCAACTTTTGAAGAATCACAACGTAACAATCCTAGAAGGCAGTAATGAATTTCTGCGTATAATTTCCGTTAGATCTGATACGTTTAATTTTATATCGTTGACCCCTTGCAATGTCGACATCAAAATCACACAATACCCAGTTCAACAAACTGCACTATATTGTCTTCAGATATTCTGTGTTACACAATCTTGTAAATCAATCCAACACGTTTCTATCCCATGATTACAAGATTGAAACATAGTGTAATGTAGAACATGTGAAGACAATAAAGTTCATTTTGTTGAACTGAATAGTGGGTATTTCATACGTTAGGTTTGCCATATATAACACAAGTATACTTTTAACTGTTTTTTGTGGGTTTAAAACTTGGTCTCTCACATTAAGGGAAGAGCACAAGCTGAGGTTTTTCGGGAACGGGATGATGGGCCTAAGGGATGGGAAGGTGAGGAGACCGGAGAAAAATACATAACAAGGAACTTCATGCTTTTTATTCCTCACCAAATTTTATTCGGGTGATCAAATGAAGGATGAGAAGGGCAAGACATGTAGCACGCATGAGAAAAGAAGAATTCATGCAGCTTGGTATCATATACAATGGGCCACAAAGCGTCTGGCTACGGGCTGGACGGTCCGGGATCGAATCCCGGTGGAAGCGAGATTTTCCACGCTGGTCCAGACCTGCACTGGGGCCCACCCAGCCTCCTGTACAATGAGCACCGGTTATCTCTCCCGGGGGTAAAGCTGCCGGGATGTAGCGTTGACCGCCCACCCCATCCCCATCTAGCGTCGAGGTTAAAGAAAGAGTAGATCTATACCTCTGTTCCCCCTCTGGGCCTTCATGGCAGGTTGTATGGGGAATTTCACGTTTTTACTTTTACCAGTATCATACAAAACACATAAATACACTGTGTGGGCAGAAAGTAGAATTTTTAATTGTTAAACCTGGTGGTACATGCAGTACAGTGATCACTGGGCTGTAAATTAAAGGCACGAATCGCATGCGCCCACCCCTGTGCGATGGATTAATGAAAGAAGAGAATCTCCCGAATGTTAATTGCTTTTTTTTTTTCATTTTTATGCACTCCTTTAGTGTCGTAACTGGAGCATGGCAAAGCAGTTTGATTGCCTAAGCAGGCAATTAGAGATTGTACCGATATGGTAGACAGAAATGTGTAATTGCATTCGCGGCCAGGGAACCACAGTTTCATCGTGTCGTGTTTTAGTAATTAATTCCCAGACACCAGATTCCGGGCGATGTTCAGTAATGAAGTATATCTGTGATGCACATTTAATGATTTGGGACGAACATTTCTGTTTCGACACAGGCCCACTGTCAGGTCGTCTTGAAAGTTCCTGAACTGGCACAGATGTGGCGGAAATGTGCGTTTCACTTGCACATGAACACAAAATGCCATGATAGCTAAAACTTCAGAAAAACCACGTTCTCTCTCCCCCCACCTCCCTCCCAATGCCTCATGTATGTGATGTGACCTGAAAATCAGCAACTTTCTCCGATGAAAGTTGGTTTTCTTACCAAAAAAAAGGGTTTTATGGAAATATCAGAGTCAAAATTTCCTGTATGTAGCCATCTAATTAACTTGGGATTATGAAATCAGCTAATTCCTACTTCTTATCATTTGTCATAATTACATAATTTTGTTATTCTGAGGTTTAAAGAAGTTGGGCAATGTCTTGTGCTTTCGCTCTGTTATTGTCCTATGATATATGTTGCTCCTATTGTTCCTGGATATTTTCAGTGTAGTCTAAATGCAGTCACTGCTTGCTTTTGTTTTTGATGTGGAACGGTATGTGCAGGTAAGCTGTGTCTCTGGCCTGCGTGGCTGTGCCCTATTCCGTGTACGTACCTCGTAAACAGGATGTGTCGTACGTCTTGTAGTTCTGTCCTAAACGGCGTGATGTCATATTAATTTGATGCTGTCCATCCCGTTGTGCATATAGACTTACTCAAATAACACTACGTATCCGTCTGGCATAACCTGTGTTTATTGTTATTTTCTCAGACACTGCGTGTTTTGATCAAGCCGATCATCATTAGGTGTTTGTTTGTATAAAACATTAAACTCAAGGCCAAAATGTAAAATTTTGTGAGATTTCACAAATTATATAAAATATAAATTACAGTAGACTTGTAATTCTTAATGGTGTGTCATTAAACACAAATTTCCAGTTTTAGATTATAAACCACACCGTTTGTGTTAAATGACACAGTGCCAAGAATTACGAGTCGATCGTAATTTACACTACAATTTATATCATTTGTGAGATCTCGCAAAATTTTACATTTTTACCATGAGTTTTAAGGTATTGTATAAAACAGTCACCTAATGATGACCGGCTCGATCGAAACATGTAGTGTTTGAAAAATAGTAATAAATAAACGTTGTGTTGGGTGGAATACGTACTGTTGTTTGTGTAAATAGTATCGTACGTTTGGACTTGTGTTGTTGACGGGGCGACACCGTGCTCCCTGCATTTGTCTCCTTATGGGTGAGATATCGTATTTCCTGTAGGCCTACCTCTATTGTAAAGGAAGATATCTTTAGAATGCCAGTTCTTCCTTAGGCCTAAGCTCGTACTCAGAGATAATAAAGTCTTCCCGCCTTATAAAGACTAATCACATAAATGTAAGTAGTTTTTCATGTAAAACGTTTCTCACTTTTGTCCCATTTTTACCTAAATCGGAATTTTCTGACGTAGTTTATAAAAGTTAGAAGGACGAAATTTCACCAAAATCCGTTCCATGTGAGTCGCGTTTTTCCTTGCTAAAGAAAGGACGAACGGGCGTGACCAGGCTAGTAGTCAACATTTGCTTTGCGCATGCGTCTATAGATGTCGATGAAACGTGCAGCAGGTGAAAATCACACTTTCCCTAGGGCACATTGCTTTCTGATGCAATTTTCATGAATGGTGGCGCCTTCCACTGACCTTCGTGCAAGTGATACACTGCCGGCTTTTAAATTTAAATTGTCGATGCAACAGAATAAGTAAGACATACAGAACAAAAGGGCGATTCAACCATGCAATATGTTAAATGTCTGCACGATTGACGGACGCGAACTACATTAATACAACATTGCTGACAATAATCATTGAAATAAGCACCACTTCAAAAGCGAACAAAATCATCCAATCAGCATTGTTTAGGAGATAAACGCCACTTTTTCCCTGCCAGCATCTGATCAAGAATATAGTGAGTGGTTGTGAACAACCTCAAAGTACTGAAGGAGCTAAAACTGGCGCATAGTTGTGCCGCAGTTTGCCTCATGTAATACTTTATCATTATAAAAAATAATCTGGTTTTTCCCCATTTTACCGATGTCATTTCTTTCCGCTCCGCTATGCAGTCACGGTTTAAACTAAGGGGAAAAGAATGTTGTTATTAATAACATGTATTACATCGAATCACTCTTTCTTTTTTACATCCTGAAAGTGTGAGCACTGACCCACATTTCAAAATGGACGCCAAAGTGACAGTAGCGCAGCGCCGTGGTCTAGATTGAATCGATATTGCCCGCGTTAAGTGAGGTTATGTGAAGTTATATATTATTTAACCTTTTTACGAAGCATAAATGGGTAGTTCAGTTGCTGAGAGTGTTAACGGGACTGAAGTTTGGTGTGTGAAGTTCGTGGTGAAAAATTCATGCGATTTGTTGCAAATAATCGAATGTGACAGCCATTTGCCATGTGGGAGTGAAATGGGTTCAGGGTCGTCGATATAAACAGCACCAAGACATGATTAAGAATGAACCCGTAAGAGCTAATTCTTGAACCACGCTATACGTGAGTTGTTTATCTTACAGTTTGCACACATTGGTGTCTAATTGCGAGTGGAAATATTTACACAATTCAGCTACGAGTTATACTGTTATGCTAACTGCGAACAATTGATACCACGCATTAGAGCTGTGCATACTTGCTGCAAGACAGCGCGCATAGCGAGCAATTTTGCTGACCTTGACTTACATATTGAAATGTATAAGAAGCGACCTACGAAATCATTTGGTACTGATACTTCTGGTACATCTGAATTTAAAATTTGTAAACGAAACGAGAAAGAAATCGAATCATAACAAAGCCTGGTCCCATACGTTTTGGATCTAAGGGACAAGGAAACTCCTGTTCCCTAGGTTTTGGGTCGTTTGTGCAGTAATATCAAACACTGTTTTATAAAATGTAAGTTATATTCGTGGTAACAATTTCTTGTATATATTGTGGTGTTCTGAGTTGTAGTCTGATTAGTGGTTGTCATTGTTTGGAAGGGACATGCAGCCTCCATCATCAGGGATGATTACTTGAACTCTGATATCGGTTAGTAGCTTCCCAAGATGTATAGGTATTGACATTTTCATCCAAGTTTGCAAAAGCCCGGGACGTATTTAAAATGTTAATCTAGTAATGTTCTTTAACTTGCACATTCCGCAGCCTCTTGATTTTACATTTTTCTTTGTCAAGACTTCCGCATTACCCCATTAATTACTTATACATTCACTGTCATCTGCAGACACAAGATTGTTGTCAGTATCACGGTCAACCATAAGACTGGACGTCATGTAAGTGTACTCAAATGCTGTTTGATGTCGAGGCTTCATGAATCTGGTTGTCACTCATCCAGACTAAGTGTGTGACGTAGCAGTATTGTACTGCTGACAAGTACACGTTTTGAGGTGGCAGAATTCACTGGTGTAGTTACATAACCCTACATTCCAGTTGTTGAAAACATATTCTTTGTCTAACAAACTTGTGATGGTTCACTTAGGGACTGTATTGAATACATGCCATGCTTTGTGATCATAGCTTTTACATTGAGCTTGAGTGTTCACATTCAGAACAGTAGTACCAAACCATCAACATGTTTCTGTTATATACAACATTTTGTCACTAACAGATTCTGTCACATAGGAAATAGGCTGTCTGTAACAAAAGGTTAGAATTCCAGTATTATGTAAAATGTATAATTCTGCTGGCTCAGGGTATGCAGGGTAACTAAATATCATTGACAGAACCAAGGACTAATTTGGTGGAACTTGCAATGGAGAAAGCAGGTTTTAAGCCGCTTCATTCTAGTCCTTTCTAGGAAAATGGAAAATAACAAACATGGTACCTGATGACTTGTGGTTCATAAAGTTTTAATGGTAACATTTTATAAATGCATTTGTTACTAGTTTTGTATGAAGCATTTTACCTTGTATGTGTTTGCTACATTATCCCATTCACACATGCTGAACCCAATTGGTCCAGTGATGTTAAACAGGGTAACATTTATGTTATACTGTTGGTACAGTGAGTGGTCTTCACCCTCGCTGACGTGAACTCTGTTGTAACAGTACAGCATGCTGCACAATAAGCCTAAGGCTGAGGTGCATCTGGGGCATCTGCTGACCGGCCCTAAAGAAGAAGAACAGTACAGCATTCCTTTATATTTTAGATATGCTGTACTGCCTATTCATTCCCTTTTATATATTAAATGACCATTTTTTTGCAGACTGGTTTAATTGTTGCATGGTGTTGTATAACATTCCAACTGTTTTGCAACAGATTCAATATTGTCACAGGTCATGTAAGGTTTGACAGACAAGGTATCGTGCAGATGTGCACTGATTATCCATACATAAGGTGTGTAAGGAATCTTCTTGCAGTTTATAATCTGTTTTTCTCCCATAAATATTGTTGTTAAGATGCCTTGGAATGTTACGAAGAACTGTAAACTGTTTTCTTTTGTGAGGATCCTGTTTGAAGTGCCTCAAAATATATGTAAATAAACTGGCTTGTGATGTAACATTTGTGATGTTTAAGATATGTTAATTCATCATGAGCCATTGGGCTTGAACAGATGTTACACTCTCAGCCACTGGGCTTCATGTTAATTTGTGTGATGGTGATCTCGGTGACCGGATTGATAAATTGATTAGCACACCTGTGTTTCGGTACTTTTTCTGCTTTCCGTGTTCTGATGTTGGCAGCAGAAGATGAGAGAGGGAGTTGAAGGCTTGTTTAGTGACTCTTGGTTGGATAGACTCTACACAATGGTTGCTGGTTAGGTAACTGTGTGTTGTGACCTTTGTTAGATACACATTTTGCTACCTAGAACACTGTTTGCCTGTTGGCCATGGGTACTCCATCCAGCTAGCCCGTCTCTTGCCATGAGGAGGAATTTGTCGTGGTTTTACTAGGTTCAGTTGTCTCAGTTTTATGTGGAATTGATTTCAAAACTTTTGAAATTGTTTAAGTGAACCTGTTTGGTCTGATCCAGTAGGTAAGGGATGGATTTAGGGTGATGTAAGAAAGAAGAAGAGGTTGCGTATTTGACAACAGTCTTTTGTAGTGGCTGGCAAGGGGATCAATAAAGGGCTTTATTTTGTATTTCTGAACATTTTTATAAATGTTTCCTAAAGAGCGAGGGCATTTTGTTGGAGGTTATACAAGTGAAAGTGGAATTGTTAATGAGCTGCACCTGTGTTGTTTAAAATCATGTATTTACTCATTTATTATTTTTAACCAGCATGATATTATTTTATTCGTGGAACATTTCTGTCCCTGTGTGGCGAATAAGTCACACGTTTTGGCTACCAACTTTTTACAGGGTACAGTTGTTTAAAATGGCAGTATGTCATAAGTTTTTGCATTTTTGAAAAGCTGTTTTGTTGTTTGTTGGGTGTGGCAAAATAAACTTTCTGTTTTTGGGTTCATGCTTTTTGAACAGGTGGAAGAATCACTTCTGCCAGCTGTTGAATGCACATGGGGTTGATGACATTAGACTGAAATAAAGAGAGCTGAGCCACAAGTGCCTGTGTGTAGAGCCTTTGCATTCGATATTGATATTAAACACTTGAACAGACGTAAGTTGCTAGGTTTTGAACAAATTGCAGCCCGGTTGATCTGAACATGAGGTGGAACAGTATGTTCTGAGGCCCTTAAACTTACAAATTCTGTTTCAACTGAGGAAGAATTGCCTCGGCAGGGAAAGAATCTGTTGCTGTACCTGTTTATAAAAATGGTAATGAAACTGACTTCGGTAATCATCAAGGCTTATCACTGTCATGAACTGCATGTGTAATTTTATGCAAAAAGGTTGCTTCCATGTGAAGTTGAAATTCTTTGTGATCATTCCTCTTGGTTTTGACAATATAGATCAACTACTGAATACATATACAACATCTGTGAAATACTTGGAGTAAATGGGAGTACATTGCCACAGTTGTTTCGCTATTTATAAACTTCATGACAGCCTATGGATGCTTATGAGGGAGGTTTTATCAGTATTTTTACTGAGTGTGGTATGTGCATTAAACTAGGTCGGTGTAGTAAAATCTGGATTAATAAACATTTGTCTGATTACGTTTCCTGTTCTGAACTGTCTTAAACAAGGAGAAAAGTTATTGCCATTGCTTTCCAGTGTTGCTTTTGAATATGCAATTAACAAAGTGTAAGAAAAGCAGGAATTGTTGATATTCCATGGGTCACAGCAGCTTATGGTTGACAATGATGATGTTAATCTGTTTGGCAAAAACATAATTACTATAAAGGAAAACAAAGAAGCTTTATTAGTTACTTGTAAGGAGACTGGTACAGAAGTAAATGCTGAGGAAAGTAAATATATGTTATGTCATGTCAACAGGAAGTACAAACAACTGCAGCATGACAGTAACTAAAAATCCTTGGAAAGTGTGGCACAGTTCAGATATTTGGGAATGCTGCTGAAAAATCAAAATTGCATTCATGAAGAAGTTAAGAGCAGATTGATTTCAGGGAATGCATGTTATCATTTAGACCAGAATCTTTTTGTTGTCCCATATATTGTTTAAAAATATGAAGATTAAAATACAAAGAATTGTCTTTACATCGCCTGTCAAAAATGTGACGATTAAAATATACAGAACTACAATTTTGCCCATTGTTTTATATGGGTGTGAAACTTGGCCTCTCTTATTAAGGAAAGAACATAGGTTGTGAATATTGGGTACCAAGGAAGATATTAGGGCATGAGTAGGAGGAAGTTGCAGGAGGCTGGAGGAAATTGCATATTGAGGAGCTTCATAATTTGTACTCCCCACCAAATATTATTTGCATGATCAAACCAAGGAGGATGAGATGAATGAGGTATATGGGATGTATGGGGGACAAGAGAAGTTCATACAGAATTTTGGTGAGGAAGCATGATGAAAAGACACTATTTGGAAGACTTAAGTATAGATGGGAGCTCGGTATTAAAATTGACCTTGAAGAAATAGCATGGAAGAATGTGCACTAGGGTTATCTGGCTCAGGATAGGGTCAAGTGGCAGGGTGTTGTGAATATGCTAATGAACTTCTGGGGTCCATAAGATGTGGGAAATTCTTGACTAGCTGAGGAACTGTTAGCTTCTCAAGAAGGCCTTTGCTTTGTGGAGTTGGTTAGTTAATGTATCATATAGTGTGGTACATGCTGTGAAAAGGTTCCAGAACCCTATTGTTGTGGTTTGTGTTAAGGATATGTTTTTTGCACCTTACAGTCTTATTTCCTGATATTCTTTTGTGAACTTAATAAATAACTTGATGGAGAAACCGGATACAGATTTTTTTTTGTTACTTGAAGTTATGATTAAAGCCTTGGTGTTTTGATCTAGTAAAAGCTGAGTAATGGAAGTGGTGTAACAAGGTCACTAGATTGATTAGAGTATTGTGGTTTTGTACATACTGTTCAGATGTATGTTAGAAGTGCAGCCAGCAAGTAGCTTCGGTTATCACGTAGTATCAGCAGCATCACATTGAACAGTTTCTGTTGTCATATGTAAATTACTACCAAGAAGTAAGTGTGACAAAATCTGCATATTTTAAACAAAGAACAGTGTTTTACAAATGCGTGAGTGCAGGGTAATCCTTAACTTAAAAGGAAAGATATTGATATAACTTTATCTTTCATCTCTTTGACTTTCTTTGTTCTCTGGTTTATTCCACCTTGTAATTCAGGATGATATTTTTTGTGAACTTTTCTTTTATAAACCCAAAATCATGGAGTGTGCAAGCGGTACACATATTCCATTTACAGCAGTTACATTTGTTTCTTTCGTGTCAGATTTGAGGTTTCCACAGTGGTTTTGTAGAGGGTTGTGTGACTGAGTTAGTGTTTCGTGAAATTTCAAAGCAAGGTAGTACCTTGATCTTCACAGGCTGTCTTCCATGCTTCCGTGTTCTATGTAGGGTCGTTATTTTATGTGAGAATTATAATATACCACTTAATGTGAACTTGTTTGTTGTTTTAATGTAGCCCACTCATCCAGTGGTGGCTATACATGCTGTGAATTTGTGGCAGAAAGTGACGTAGAATACGCAAAATTTCAGGCTTCTGCCGCAGTGTAGTTGAGGCCTTCACTGTCCTGGAATACGTAGTATTACATGGCATATGTTGGTAGCTGTTTACTGACATTTTGGGACAGCCTATCGTTCTCATCTTCAAGTGTCAAGAAGGTCCAAGCATGACTCTTGAAGATGGGACTAATAGGCTGTCCCAAAACGATGGTAAACAACTACAAACATACATCACATAACATCCCAGAAGAGGAACAGCCCAACATAGAACAGTCTTCGGATAAAATAAGCACCTCATGTTAATAGACCTTTTCTGGAATTCAGTTTTCAGGCCTTCTTTGCAGCTGTCACAGACATAGTTTCATAAATTCTTTATTATTGTGTTGATATCTGATATTCCTAGTTCTTCTTTAGTGCATTTGTGATTTATCATTCTAAATCCTGGCTGCTCCAATGAACTGCATTTCTCCAGTCTCTGTTTTTACTGGTTCTTCTTTTAATGTACAGTATTTGGATCCATGTAAGACTTATTACTCTGTACAGTTTTCATAAAATTTGCTTTTGGCTTTTGCATAGAATTAGCGGTGTGCATTTTATAATCCCACAAAACTGCTGAAGTTTGTAATATGGATTTTGAGAAGAAGAGTTTTGTGTAATTTAAGATGATTTTCACAGCACTGTTGCTGAAGATTCAAGTTTTCTGGGCTGTGATGCCATGTTGTTGGAGGAATGATTGCTCTCATGTAGAAAGGATGCACTGCCTGCGTTTCAAAGGATAGGGAACTGGTTGCTCAGTGACACAATGTTGCAACCCAGAAGATTGGAATTGTCAAGGAGTTTCTGTTTAAACATCTTAAGCATATACACACAGTCATTTTAACCAGAGTGGTTTTTGGTACAAATTCTGATAACTGTTTTCATTTGGCATAGAAGAGGAATTTTAACATGATGATTTTAACGTGATCCATCCCGTCATGTTTGCAGTCAAGAAGAACCAGATAAAATATAAAGTCCAGCCATCGCTGACGAGGATTATTATTAATAAATTCTAAGGTTGTGTTAGCTGGACTTTATATTTTATCTCGGTTCTTCATAGAAGAAGAAGTTGAATGGTTGCTACATATTGCAAGAAACTGCTAAACTTGAACGTAGCAGCCTTAAAGCTGAAGGCCAGCTACCAAGAAGTCATCACCAAAATATACCTGAAGAATTTAGGTTCCTAGAAATGTTTTGTAGCAGGTGGGCAAATTAGCTAGAAAACTTGCTTTGTTGAGATGTAGAATGGATTTAAGACTGTTTTCAGGGGACTTCATCCTATCAGAAGTTACCAGAAATTAGGAGTCAGGAGTCTGCTTTACATATGTTGGCGACATTTGGCTGTTTTAGACGTTTTAGTACTTTGAACAGTATCAGCAACAACAGGGTGACAAGCCATTCCAAGCGTATTCCATCTTCATGGATGCTGGTCTGGCTGTGTTTATCTTGGTTGATGTGTGTTTCTTATACCATCTATAGCGTATTCATATGCTAGCATGAAAATGAATGTATTGTTCCTTAATAAATGTTGTGTCCACAGGCATCTATA
Source organism: Coptotermes formosanus (assembly GCA_013340265.1). Lineage (NCBI taxonomy): Eukaryota > Metazoa > Arthropoda > Insecta > Blattodea > Rhinotermitidae > Coptotermes > Coptotermes formosanus. The sequence continues at coordinate 781,399 of BLKM01000621.1, forward strand.
ATCACAGTATGCATTTAAATTGTATATTTTCAATTCTCTTGTATCTTCATGTGTTTTATGGTCATATAGTGTACATGCGTATACTGCAGTTGACCTCAACACTTTCATCTCCATTGTTGCAATTCCCTTCTCATACTGTTTTATTAAGATCCAGTTCCACGTTCATATAGGAACGTTGGTACGGCCAGTAACATATGCGATTTCAATTATTTTCTCTTATTACGTGTTTTAAATTTGTGCTGAGTTGTAAGTCTCTGGGCTACGTACCGCCAACCAGACTTGCGACTTTGCGGTGCTGAAGGTTGGAGTTTATGGACCACCCATCCTTGCTATAGTCCTGATTTTGGGCTCAGTGATTTCAATCTGTCTGGATGCTGTAAGGATCACGTGGCTGGCAAATGATTTGCAGCGGATGCCAGCATGAAGCAAGCTGTCATTTGCCAGCTGCAGACGCTCAGCACTGCATTTTTCTAGGCTGGGTAATAGTGTTGGTGCCACAGTGGGACAAATGCTTAAATGTTGGTGGTGACTGTGTGAAAGTCTGGTGTGTGCCATCTGCAATGTGTACATACAGTTCATGGCATCAGAGTGTTTGTTACCATATGTTTTGAAACGTCTGTGTATGTTTTCATAGTCTCCTTATTCTGCCTTCCATGGACTTAGCCTAAGCTGGTTGTATCTTCATAGCAGCCTTTGAATGGTCTGATTATATAGTTCGTAAAAAATCACAACTTTGTTAGTGCAACATTGCCCATTCTGTTGAAGTATTCTCTGTATAACCATCTATTCTTCCGTTCACTGGTTAAACCTTGATCTTCTTCGTTGCACTTTTTATGAATGTTGTTCAACCTGATAAATTTCTCAAAAGTTCTTAGAATTGTCGTTTCTACGGCATGAATGTTACTGGTTCACTGTGGAGTCCTTCAGCAAGACACAACACAGTACGCACAAACTCTGGTCTCAATTATGTGGTCCATTGTCTGTTTAGTCTTGTGTAGTTATCCCATACACTAGCATGTGGCACTAGGTAGAAGGTAAAATAATCTTCCGGTGTGTATTTGTTCTAGCATTTAAAAAGAGTTAAAGTTACATAAAATAAATATGTGATATGTTGGCAAGGCGACAGTGTACTTAGTATGCCTGGGAGTTCATGTATACAGAGGTGCAGAAGTTTGCCAAAAATCTAGGTGCCGCATCCAAATTCTAGGTGCCAGAAGGGTGACATAAGCCAGGTTTCATACTAAGGTCCCATAAGTCTGGAGTGACCTGCTTTGTTCTCAGTGTGTGTGAACTGATACGCATCGTATGAAGGGAAAAAACTGCAATGAATATGCTGAAAATGTTAGGCACCATTATACAAAATTTAGTCATACTGGACCTGTGTGTGTGTGTGTGTGTGATTAAGTCACTTTGAACTGTTTGTAATCCTTCATGTATATGGCTTCTTGTTCCTTGTAGCTGTCTGACCTTCAACATTCCAGACCAGATAGTTCCTGTGCCTGTGTTACAGCATAATGCATAATGAAATTTATATAGAAATAGAAGAGAAAATGTTTCACAGGTGTTGTGACACATCAGTTTCATCAAACAGATGGAACGGCCCACTTTCACTAGTCCACAAATCGATTTTTATATTACCTTTTTGTTTTGATTGCATTCATCAAGGTCTTGTTTAAAATTTTTTGTTGAAATGAGGACAACCATTTTGTCTCATTTAGCAGTGTCAGTGCCTTGTTGCCTGCTGTGACTTCCTCAGTGAATGTTTCTGGTGCCTGCTTGTTCTCTGTAACGTCACACTTACTAATCATGTCCTTCAGGGTCTCCAGACTATTTGATTGAGGTTATCATAATCATCATCATATTGATTTGTGTCATTCACGTTAAATCAGACACCTTCGCTCGTGTTAACAGCAACAGTTGTAACAGGTTCAGTCAAGGATACAAGGAATTTCAATGAACTTAATATTTTTTCAAGGTCTGTTGGGAAGTACTTATAGTCTGTTCACAGGAAATTCAGTTTGGTGTGTTGGTGTTCAGTTGGTGTTGTGCTGAGCTGTACGTAACTCTGTTGTTACGTTGTACAGTTACGGTTGCAGAGGGTCTGTAGTTAAGGCAGCTGTGGATCAATTGCAGGTTACGAAGTCATTCGGCTGGAGCGGAAATAGAGACTGATCCAGGACCAGCGAGTCAGGTATCGGAAAGTACAGGTATGTACCATGGAACAGGGGCGAACCCGGCGGGGAAGGGGGGGGGGCTGCCGAGCTGCAGCCTCCCCAAACCCCCAAAACCGAAAGTTAAAAAAAAACAGATTTTGTAGATATTATGATATCAAAAGTTCTACATGATTTCCTCTTCAGCCGAAATCAGCCACTTGAAATCGGCTGGTGACTAGTACGTTAGAATTTCGAAAAATAAATTAATAAAATTAAAACTACAAAAAGATAGGACACTGTGATTGAGTCACGGAACATGTAGTTATATTCGTATGTATATAAATGCAGTTGCAGACAGTGTTATGTTGCACTTACAACATGATTTTTATGACAATTTTTAAAATCAAATATGAATTGTATACAGCCTCAGGGTCACCCGCCGCCCCCCCGCCACCCGCAACGGAAAACTGTGGGTGCGCACCTGCCATGCAGTGAGAGTAACAGCTTCAATTCAAAGTGTGATTTTCACCTGTAACAGCTTACAAAACGTAGCTACTGCTTTCGGTTACCTTCTAAGCTTCAAACTGAGCGCTGCTGCTGATACTTGCACTGCATGTCCTGCGTTCTGATCATGCCCCAGGGTCCGTCCCTTTTGACTGACATCTGTGTGTTCCCCGACATGACTGCTTCATATAGTACATCACAGCTGCTTCCTTCTACATCCCTTTCGGTTCAACATTCATAGTCTTTCTGACATTCAACACGCAGAGCTATGATTTTGCTTGTTGTATTTTATGTGGGTGCCACATAAAGGGAGAAACATAGGCTGAGGGTGTTTGAGAATAGGGTGCTGAGGAAGATATTTGGGACTGAGACGGATGACATAACGGGGCACTAGAGAAAATTACATGATGATCAGCTTTGTGCACGAAATATTCTGGTCATTCCATAAAGGAGGATGAAGTGGGCCAGACATGTGGCACACACATGGAGAAGTGCATACAGGGTTTTGGTGGAGAAACATGAAGGAAAGAGGCCAGTTGGAAGACTTAGGCATGGAGGGGAGGATAATAATAAAATGTCTGTTAGGGAGGTGGGATGAGAAGGCGTGGACGGGATTCATTTGGGTTAGGATAGAAACGAGTGGTGGGCTGTTGTGAACACGGTAATGAACAATCGGATTCAATGTGTGGGGAATTTATTTATTGCTTGAAGACCTGTTGGCTTCACAAGGACTGTGGTCCGTGGAGTTGGTTGGGTAGTTAGTTGGATTTCTGAACTCATCAACTGAATGTTCTTCATTGCACAGTGTTATTTGAAAGGCCTCACATTTGCTTTTTGGTTTGGAGATGGCTCTGATAACAGCCTTACATGGTTTTTCTCAGTCACTTCAAGTAAATGGCAAGAATTGTTTCCTGTTACGTTTTTATTTTGGCCTGACGATGACCGCCTAGGTACTCCAAACATGTTGCCAATTTTTAACTTTTAATGAATGAAGAATAAGTTGTGAGGACGGCTTTGTGTGTGTGTGTGTATGTATGTATTGTTCTCACAACGGTATGCCTGCTGTGAAGAAATACTGGGTTGTTACATTAAGACAGGTCATGGCTGCTTCATTGCCAAGTCATCATCCCCATTCAGCCAGGGGCGCACCCAAGCGCGGGTTATGGCGGGCTGCAGCCCCCTCAAACCCCCCAAAACCGAAATTTAAAAGACATTTTCTAGCTATGATGATATCAAACGTTTTATGTAATTTGCCCTTCAGCCGAAATCAACCGCTAAAATCGGCTGATGACTAGTACATTAGACTTTTGAACAATAAATTAACAAATTTAAAAAAAAAAAGGTAGGACACTGTGATTGAGTCTTGGAAGATGTAGTTATATTCGTATGTATATAAATGCAGTTGCAGACAGCGTTATGTTGCACTTACGTGACTTTTATAACACAGTTTTTAAAATCAAACAAATTATGCATGGCTTCAGGGTCAGCCCCCTCCCCCCCCTCGCACCAATGAAAAATTGGGGGTTGTTACACAATCTGCGTAAATGGTAAAGTGCCATCAAATTCTGAAGCAGTCCTTCTACCTGGCCCCACTTTGGTGTTACAAATCTGCATGCATTGTCCTCCACTTCAGTATCAAAGTTCTTCCGTCAAGACCGTCATTAGAGACTGCAGTGGAATGGCTGTGCATTTGTGTGAGTTACATATGTAGTGGGTCATGTAACAAGACTATGTCCAAGGTCAATTCACGCTCCCTGGGCATGGTCTACCCAATTTCCTGAATAGCTTTAAATGTAAAGAAGTGCACACAGTCTTATTGCCATGTGCATGTAGCATGCACTGCATCAGTCACATAATGACAAGCTTATGCAACTTGTGCTTTTCGTGTGATATTGAAAGGCCTTTAAGGCCTTGACTTTAATCTGAGCCAGTTAAATCCATTCCTCCCAAAGATCCTGTGTGATCGTATAATATTACATGGGCGCACACAAGGGGGTGCTGCCGGCCTGCAGCCCCCCAAACCCCACAAAACCGAAATTGAAAAAAACATCGATTTTGTAGATATGATATCGAAAGTTTTACGTGATTTCCCCGTCAGTCGAAATAAGCCACTAAAATCGGCTGATGACGAGTACATTAGAATTTTGAAAAATAAATTAATAGAATATAAAAAACAAGAAGATAGGACACTGTGATTGTGTCATGGAACATGTAATTGTATTGGTATGTATAAAAATGCAGTTGCAGACGGTGTTATGTTGTGCTTACAATATGATTTTTATAACATCGTTTTTAAAATCAAATTATACATAGCCTCAGGGTGGGGGGCCGGCGGGCGCGGGGCGCGGGGTGCGCACCTGTTTCGTTGCATCACTGACTATGTACACGGCGACAGACCATAACACAAACAAGCGACAGCTATGCAGTGCACACTCGTCTGTACTACATAGCTCTTTGTCTCGTCATTCATCATTTATGCAGTTCGACGTTACAATCCCAGATGACCTGCAGTATGAAGCTTTCCTGCCAAACACACGTGTTCATGATCCACGTGTACGTCAGTGACAGTGCTATTAAGTACACGTGTACCGGTGTCCAGAGCACCTGCTTTGTGTTACGGTTCTGAGACGTTTCGGTCCATTTGGACCCTCGTAATTAGACACGCTTTTGCAGGGTGTGGCAACAGAATGTGACGGATTTCGGATGGCTGTTTTGATGAATCGGGTTGAATATAAGAAAGACAAAGAAATTACGAAGTATCAGCAGTAAAATTATATTTAATATATGCTCTTTATTTCTTAAGCATTACATCTCCTAAGTGGTCTTCCTGTCGTGCAGTGCATTGTGATCGGAAATTAACCGTAACTTCATAGCAGACGTTTATCAGTGGCTCTAATTTCGACCCTGACGTGCCGTTTCGTCCCTCGACGTGACGATATTCATAACTCAGCTGTAAATAACGTACAGCAACGTCGGGGACGAGTTGTGTGCCTTTTTGCAGTTACGGTTAATTTCCGGTCACGATTACAGGAGTGTATTGCATGCCAGGTAGACCGATTAAGGGATGTAATTTTTGAGAAGTAAAAAGCGAATATTGAATGACCCTCCACTGCTGATACTCTTTCTTTTATCCAACCCGGTTCATTAACAAAGCTGTGACATTTTATTGCCGCATCCTGTACAAATTGTAGTGCAATTAGTGAACTTTAGAATAATCCGTTAAACAGCGATTTATGTCTTGTGTTAAAACTTTGTAAAATATTGTCTATTTAACACACACACGTTCCAGTTTGATTTCATTTCTGTTATTGCCGTAAATCTAAACCTGCAGTAAAACTTCAGTTGCACCTTTTGTTACAGAATTTGCTTTGGTTGAATTCTTATTACAGTATATTAAAACCATGAATTGTTATTAAGCGTGGTTGTCCAAGCTGCGTAACACGACAAGTTTGAAAAACATTGTGTTGCATAATCAGCTGAAGACGGAGCTGGTCCTCTGCCCCGAGAGGTACTGTTTTATTAACTCTGTGCTGCCCAAATTATTATTGTGAATTCCAATAGACTTGTCCAAACTATTTTCAGGAACTCTCAGATCTTCAAATTTCAAAAGCAGCCATTATATAGCAGGAGCTTAGGAAAAACTAACGTAAAACTCTGTAAAAATAACGCGTCGACTTGAGATTTGACGACACTGGACACGATACAAAGGAATGCACTGTCGAGTTCAGCCCCCATTGGACCTGCGAGGTTAATAATACATTAGGCGACGGCAACGCCAGTGATGGGTGTGCCATGGCTCAGACGGTTAGTCCTCATTGTGTCACCACCGAGGCCCGGTTTCGATCCCAGGTCAGTCCATATGGGATTTGTGGCGGACAAAGTGTCACTGGGACATGTTTTTCTCCCAGTACTTAGGTTTTCCCCTGTCAGTATCATTCCACCATTGCTCCATACTCAGTCATTCATCTACCACCGACGCTGTATAATGTTTTTCTCCCAATACTTCAGTTTTTCCCTGTCAGTATCATTCCACCAATGCTCCATACTCATTCATTCATCTACAACCGACGCTGTATAATGTTTTTCTCCCAGTACTTCAGTTTTCCCCTGTCAGTATCATTCCGCCAGTGCTGCATACACACTCATTCATCTACCACCGACGCTGTATAATGTTTTTCTCCCAGTACTTCAGTTTTCCCCTGTCAGTATCATTCCCCTAATGTCCGATGCGTGTTCGTTTATCTATCATTGACACTTGACAATTGACAGCATCGTTAAACAACACATGTAACACACATTCTATGATAACTAGAAAGCAAGTCATACTCACTGGTTAAAGCACCATAGCATGATCTAGTTCGGCTGCGTGAAGGGTGTCTAAATGTGTATCTGCTCTGCTCTTTTTCTGTTTGTTGCTTATGAAAGGGTTGGTTCAGTTTTCCACCAGAAACACCTTGACATCAGGTGCTCCAAGTTTCCGCTATGTGCAGTTTTGATGATTTCCGTTTGTGTGACACGCAAGTTACGTGGCCATGTGACCTGGGAAACAGCTGATAAGCGCCAGTTTTCAGGGTCACATATGCTGTCTCCAACATGACATCATGAGCTTAAATTGCCTTGTAGAACAGTGCACCGTCTTCTTCGCATTCCCTTCCGTATTCATTTGTTGTGACTGCTGCGGTGGACAGATTATGTGAACAGCACTCAGTATTGCATCAGTGGTGGTGTGACCTGTTGTACTTTAAGGTTTTCTGCTTTGTCATTTTGCTTAAGCTGTTGATCCTGAGTTACATATATACTGTGTCTGCTTTGTCATTGATGGGTCATAGAAGAAAAGAAGTACGTACTTACAGAATTATGGACGCAAATGGTAAATGGATTATTGTTATATCTTTTAAATTCCTGTATTTAGAAAGAGTATGGTGTATGAGATCTCAGAAGGAAACTTACTTTAGTTTGATTGAGCCCACTACGGATCATTGACAAACTTGTGTAAACGTAAATTTAATGTGCTCCATGTCCGTGCACTATATTATACAAAAACACTGATCACCAACAAATGCACAAAGAGAGTTTTGTCATCAATCGTAACACACTCCTACATGTTTCGACCCTGCTGGGTCATCTTCAGGGAGGACTTTTGTTATCGTTACACTAAGGTTGCGCTTTGTAGTTGAGTGAGAATGTGCTGTTGACTGTGTACTGTGTACTGCGTTGATTTTGGAGGCGTGAACTCTCTGCGGGGACCGCAGAGAGTTCACGCCTGCAGTACACAGTCAACAGCACATCTTCAGCACACTGAAGATGAGCCAGCAGGGTCGAAACATGTAGGAGTGTGTTACAATTGATGATAAAACTCTCTTTGTGCATTTTGTTGGTGATTAGTGTCTTTATATAAACGTAATGAGTTCATTGTCTAACAAGTTCTGAAACATGTTAATAAAATTAACTGTTGTGTTCAGAGCAAGAATTTTCACGGAGAATGTATGAAGGCTCGTTTGAATGAAATGTTTCATTTCCATTGGAGATGATAGGAATGAACATACGTAAGTTCATTATTATATTGTTCACTGATTCAGATGTGTTCAAAATTTGTTCTAATACTAATTCCAACTGTGTTAAATTTATCAGGCATAATCTCAGTAATCGTGTTTGCACTTGTTATTGTGCAGTTAACAAGTCTGTCTAAGCGTAACCTGCAAAACACGCTTGCCAACTGTACTGACTTAAGTAATACGACTTTTATTTTGTTAATGTCATATTAATTCGTTGTAAATTTATGATAAAGGACATGCATGTTGGCTGAACGCTAATCATGCTAGATCCATGCTTGGCTGGTCATATGATCAAGTTTAGGTTGAGTCATAATTTAAGATTAGGAAGTCTGGCAGAATTTTAATGATATTTGCACAAAGTTTCATGTAAACTTTGTCAGTTTGGGAGGATGGGGGAAGAGATGCGTAAACTATACTGTAAGCCAGCGTCTTTTTATGAAGTTAGGAAATGACTTAAAAGTTTAACGTACGAAAAATGTAATGCCTGGGACACACAACCTTTCATTAGAACTGCAACAGAAATGTGTTCTTCCCTGTTTTACTTATTACGAAATACATGGTGGTGTTTTTGATTTTCTTTAGGGTTTGAAGAAGGCAGCAGTACAAAATACAACGCTGTACTGTGCTCTCAGTTTCCTATAGGGGCTCATTCTGTTTCGTTACTCCTGTTTCACATTACTGGGCTCTGTTTTGGAAAGTTCATAGTAATTGTTATATTTTGTGGACTTTTTGTACCAATAACAAGACAAGCAGTGTACTATAGCGTAACAATGAGGCGCGTTCGCGTAACCATTGTTACAGTGTAAAAGCAATAAGTATTAAATATTATGAATGTATGTATTATTTTGTAGTTATCCAGCATTCAAAGCGCATGCGCCATATTATATTGTCATCTGTGGCCTGTCCGGCTTGACCATATTTTTCCACGTTATCTCATAAACGGCACAATTTTCGAAAAAAAAGTTATTGAACAGAAAATGTGTGTTTTGATTTTCCCTACAACTTTGGTCTGCAACGTTTCTCATTCTAAGAAGAATTCAGCGCTATGTTGTCACAGATGTACATAGAGGTTCGTGTGAAGTACCCGTCGTGCTTGTCAAATTCTAATAAAATGTGGATTTTCTCGACAGATTTTTTAAAAATTCTCAAATATCAAATTCCACGAAAATCCGTCCAGTGTGCGCCGAGTTTTTCCAAGCGAACAGACGGACGGACATGACAAACTAATAGTCAGTCTTCGCAATTCTGCGAACGCGCGTAAAAAAAGGAGAACTCTCTATGCGGCGACCTACAGTCAGCGATTAAACCGCTTGTCAGTTTTTCGTGAAGTTGTGTGTATGATTCCTTACAAAAATTTGTCCAGCAAGCATTATTTTCGTGAAAATCGGCTCAATTTGTGAATTGTGTAGTGGAAGCCCTACTTTATTTAAGGTTCTAAGCGAAAATCTGCGCGTACTTCTTGAATTTTTATTCTGATTTGAATAAAATCCGATAAGGAAGTGCCCACAAAAGTTTATTCAGTCATTGTGGATTTCGCGAAAATTCGCCCAGTGAAAGCCGTCGTTTGCTTAGGATCATCATGAGTTTGTGTTCGTGATTCCCAGATTAATTGTCCAATTTGTGTGAAATTCGGTATAACAGATCTGCACGTAATGCTGCTGAGCATTTGTGAGTTGCGTGAAAACCGGCGCAGGGAAGGCTGTGCTTTTGTTGTGGGCGTAAATGAAATCACATGTACGTGTGTACCGTGAAACCTATGATATTTTGAAAGTAAAGAACAACTGGGTGAAATCTTCAACACAGGATGTTGCACGTCTGTACAGCAACTGCCTGACACACCGGCAAATTCCAGATGGCGTACGAATCATCTCAAATCCATTCTGTGTCCGTTGTTGCAAGTCCTGGACGTCGCTGACTTCTGTAGCATAAACAGTAGACGTCAGATGTCCCCATGGGTAAAAAGTAAGGAATTTAAATCAGGCGAACGAGCTGGTCATGCTGTTGGTTCACCCTGTCCTATATACTGTTCGGAAACGCGTCGTTCAAGAACTGCCCAACTGCAAGAAGAAAATGTGGTGGAGCACCATCATACATAAACCATAAATGTGGTGGAGCACCATCATACATAAACCATAAATGTGGTGGAGCATCATCATACATAAACCATAAATGTGGTGGAGCACCATCATACATAAACCATAAATGTGGTGGAGCACCATCATACATAAACCATAAATGTGGTGCAGCACCATCATACATAAACCATAAATGGATCCCAGTCTGAAGATGCACGTCTTGCAACAGATCTGGAAGGGCATTTTGTAGGAAATCGTGGTAAACAGTCCCAGTCAAACGTGGTGGAAGGAAGTAGGGTCCCAGAAGTCTGTCTCCTGCAATGCTTGCGTTGGAGCTCAAGGTGGACACTGAGTATTTCCTGTAATCGTCAGCAGGCCGTCACTCGGGAACCATGCTTCAGAAGGCCTATGTTCATACTGTTTTTTTTTTCATGTATTTTGGTGCGGATTCGCCTTCTGTTTATTTGGCCGTGCATTTATCGAGCAGCCTTTATATGAGCTGTAAAATGCAACGAGCAGAATACGAGCGTTCGCGAAAATTATGTCGGGGCTCATGAATGGAGCAAACGTGTTAAGGCAGAGAATATACGTGTAAGGTAACACTGCGTTCCGCTGGGATCTTCGCATCCTGTTTTGTCCAGTTTGTACTGACGTAAACTATTTTCTGCGTCTTATGCATGTAGAATTTCTTGTTGTGTTATATCCTTCATTTAAAAACGTACTAGTAAGACCTGTACATGGGAATGTAATCGACATGCTGAGCCCGGTACATGGGAATGTAATCGACATGCTGAGATCGGGACATGGGAATGTAATCGACGTGCTGAGACCGGGACATGGGAATGTAATCGACATGCTGAGCCCGGTACATGGGAATGTAATCGACATGCTGAGACCGGTACATGGGAATGTAATCGACATGCTGATTAGTGTTTTCAATAGACATAATGTGACAAATACAGTCTAACTCGGTTATAACGTCATGAAGAGGACTGCATATTTTGTGTCGTTATAAACGAGTGTTGTTATAACCGAGGAGTGTAATGGTGTGATTAACAGTGAGGAATTAATTGGTACCACAGAACATGTGACGCTATAGACGAGATGTCGCACAAACCGATGTCACTATAACCGGATTCGACTGTAATTCCCACTGCCTTCCCACATCACCGTGTGTCTCTTTTACCAGTATTCACCAAAAGGAGTCATTCTACTGGAATCAGCTACTGTTTTGTCCTTCGTGACATACAGTGTATATACAGTGCGCTGGAACACCATGACAGATAAGTTGCTGTTACGTCATGTCTGTCTTCATACGTCAGACTGCTAAACTCGTATTTTTCCACACGGACGGAATTAGTTACGGTATGAAGCAGCAATGATTAAATATGTTGACTATGTATTTTTGCCTGCCGATCCCAGTGGCGGCGCGGTCAACCGCGTGGGTCTGCGGCCACTCGCGTGCTGGAATTGCGGGTTCGAATCCCGCCGGCAGTATGCATGTCTGTTGTGAGTGCCGTGTGTCGTCAGATAGCGGTCTCTGCGTCGGGCTGATCACTCGTCCAGAGGAGTCCTACCGCGTGTGGTATGTCTTGAGTGTGATCGTGAAGCCTCGATAATGAGGAGGCCCTGGCCCTCTAAGAGCTGTTGCGCCATTGGGGAAAGTAATGTATTTTTGTCTGATTTGCCGGGAGTGTAGATAGCGTTAATGTGGTTCATAGCGATGTGGCGGGTGGCGCGACAGTCGCTTGACACTCGAGGCGACACATTAATTGAACCTTGCGGACACAGTGCTTGCATTTATTGATTATTTGAAATGTTCAGAGTGCTTTCATTCTACATTGACACATTGTCTAATTCTTGCCGGCCCGCTTGCACGCCCTGTCTCACAAAGCTATCATGGTATGTATGGCTTGTCTGTTGTTTAAAATCGAGTGTCAAATGATTTTTACATCACCCTGTACACTTCTTTGGTATATGTTTTAATTATCTCGTTAAGGACATGGCCTTCCTGTTGTTCAATATTGAGTGTCAAATGGCTTTTAGATCACCCTGTATAATTCTTTGGTATAAGTTTTAATCATCTAATTAATGGCTCGAGTGCCAAAAAAATATACTCTAAGTAGAATGTGTTTTGATTTCATCTAGAACTTTTTCTGACTCTTTCAACCCAAGAAGAATTGACCGATGTATTATATCAAACATATGTACATCTTCATGTAAAATATCTGTTAATTTTGTCCGAGTTCAACCAAAACTGAATTCGGTTGACAGATTTTAGTAGAAGTCCCCCAATATAAAATTTCACGAAAATCCGCCTAGTGAGAGCCGAGTTCCCGTTTGCAGACGGACGGACGGACAGATCTGGTCAAGCTGATAGTCCCTTTTTGCAGCTGTGTTGAGATCACGCCTAAGAACGCAGATCCCTGCAGTGGTGACCAGGGCTGATAGCACTGTGTGGCTTTGTGTGCGAAGGTGAGGACAAGCGCACCTTGCGATTAATGGCAGCTGCTACCGGACATGCCAAGTTTCGCGTCTGGTAACTGGGGATGTGATGTAATGTTTAGCTTTGCTCTGTATATGATGCCGTTGAATCATATTGAGGATGATGATGATGATGTTGTCGTCGTCGTCGTCGTTGTTGTTTGCAGGACACGTCTGTCTGTTCTTTGGTCTGGCGTTAGCTAGTGAAATTTTTGTCAGATTTTCGTGAAATTCGGCATGAGAGTTCCTTACGAGAAGTTGTCGAGCATTTGTGAGTTTCATGAAAATCGGCTCAGTGGCATACTGTACTTAAAGATCGTAATTGAATTTGTACCCGTTGCCCCCTCCCCCCCCGACCCACATTAATTGTGCGATTTGTGTAAAGTTCGGTCCAAGAGCTCTGCACTTTATGCTACTGAGCATTTGTGAGTTTCATGAAAATCGGCGCAGTGGCATACTGTACTTAAAGATCGTAAATTGAATTTCTACCCGTACCCCCCACATTAATTGTGCGATTTGTGTGAAGTTCGGTCCAAGAGCTCTGCACTTTATGCTACTGAGCATTTGTGAGTTTCATGAAAATCGGCGCAGTGAAGGCCGAACTTCTGTTGTGGGCGTAAATGAAATTACACTTACGCGTGTACAGTGAAGCCGTGTGACATTCACAAAGTAAAGAACGCCTTGATATAGTTTGTGTACTGCATCACGGGGTACACAGTTTGCAATCTTGCTATTCACTGATGTTGCAAATCTGTTTGACTTGTTAGTTGGCGAAACTGACAGTGCTGCCTCCCCAGTGATGCAAGTTACAGCCAAAAGGCAGTGATACAGTACGTCGTCTGGGACAGATAAGCTGCTTTAAGTGTCTTTGCTTAAAGTTTGCGGAGGATTTAACGTCATCCGGGAATTTTTTTTTCATGCATCTCCCCTGTAATCTCTTCGTTGGCTGCAGACAGTAGGCTGCGTCTTGCGCAGCGTTCTCGTTACCTCAACAGCGATAACAGACCCCTCGACATTAAAGCAGATCAAGGCCTTGCGTTTGACATTATTCTCAGAGCAAAGGAAGCCGTTGTTTCCCAACGAAGAAACGTAAGAATTTTACGTCCTGTTTGTGGTTGCGTCACTTACAGACGAAGCTTTAAACCTCGCACGTGTCAGAGGGTAATAAAGCACTTTAAAAGCACATCCAGCTATGGCAGAGCCGTATGATGAAGCCATTCTGTCTAAATCTTATGGTAAGGCCTGGTTGTATGTAATGCACCCTACGGTGTGTTGTGTTGTCCTTTTGGAAACGGAAGTTTTGCTACTCAGATGCGACAAACACAAAGCGATGGCAAGACCAGGCTTTCTTCGGCTCTCCTTTTCTACTGTATTTACCCAAACATCTGTCTGCACTGATAACCTTATGGTGGCAATACGCGTTTCGACGCCTTTTGCTAGCGACATCTTCAGTATTGTACTCTGTTGCTGGTTTACATATATGTGGCATGTTACGGGTTCACCCTATGCTACTTGAAGATGACGCTAGAATAAGACGTCGAAACGCGTGTGGCCACCGTAAGGTTAGTAAATGCAGAGAGACGTTCGGTAAATACAGTGGATGTGTATGGTTAAAGGTAACGTGTTAAATATAGCGTGATGTTGCTTAACCCTGTAAAGATTAACCTTTTAAAGCCTAGCGGTAACTTTACGTACCACCAGGTTTAACATTAAAAAATTCTACGTGGTGCCCACATTGCGTTTATGTGTTTTGTACGGATGTCAGAACAAACAGCAGCTTTTGCCTTATGAAACATTAAGAGATTGGTTTTTATAACCGAAGTGGAGAGTGTTTACAGCGCGGTACGCACTGAGTCCTTATATAAAACAAATACGCTTCGTCTTTAAAGGGTTAAACGAAGGTGCTTGCCTATCCGATGCTCCCACATTTCCGAAATAGCATTCTTTTTTGGTAGGTTGCCAGGCTTCGCCCGTTTGCCCTTCTGGTATTTGCAACATATAGACGAAGATTAGTCTGGAGCTTTGGTCGAATGATACCGACAGTACTGGGAGAAAAGCCTGCCCCGGTGTCACTTTGTCAAGCACAAAATTTCGCTGTACCTGAAGTGAGTCAGTGGAAAAATCAGATACATATGTCACCTTTACACCTAGTGTACCTTCATGACTTTTTTTTCAGGTAATTTCTTTCACCAGTTGAACGTATTTCGAATGTCATTACCCACGTCCATCAGTAATACCAAAAACAACCACACACTATGGATGAGAAGGTTACAGACTTCACTGTACCACTGCATACCAATCTTGTCATGGATGCCACGTTACAATTGGGACAAATTCATCTGTGACCTCATAGCCGGAGTGACGGTCGGCCTGACCGTGATACCACAGGGCCTAGCATACGCCACTCTTGCAGGATTGGAGCCGCAGGTGTGTAAAATTTTTTACTTACCCATCACAGAATATGTGCCTGTACATTTTCCTAAACATTTACCAGATTGATAAATGTTCCAAATAAAAATTTTCAATGTGTTATGCGATGCACATTTTGTGTCATACACCATTTTGTTGAGAACTGCAGATTAAATTCATGGAATGTTTGCTACGGTTTTGCCCAGAACCTTTGTCCCATTTGCTATCAAAGAACCTCCGATTAAAACATATACAACTATAACTTTTCCTTTTGTTGTGTATTCCTATACATGCTTGTTGTGGGACAGTTCCATGACATGCTTATGACACACTTTGCCTTTGAATCAGAATAATTCATCATAATTCACTATAACAGGTATAATTTTACATGTTACATTGTCATAAGTCCCTACAACATTCTGAATTAAAATACACGAATGACAGTCCACAATTACCTCACTCTTGCTGTAACATACAAAGAAAACTGGTGATTTTTATGTGGCTCAACTAGATTGGAGGCTGGTTATGAGTGGTGCTATATTTTCACTCCTGTCTATGCCTTCATGGTGCACACAGGAACAACTTCAATTTACAATAATGTGATCACAAACCAACTTGCGCACAAAAAATTAAAATACATGACAAATTAGGAGAAACTTTGTCTGTCACTTTGGGAGAGGAGCATAGGCTGAGAGTGTTTAAGAATCTGGTGCTGAGGAAGATATTTGGACATAAGATGGAGGAACTTTGAGGAAGCTGGAGAAAACTGCATAATGAGGAGCTTCATGGTTTGTACTGCTCAACAAGTGCTCTTTGGGTCATCAGAGGAAACAGAATAAGATGGCCGGGGCATGTCATACATATGGGGGCCAGGAGAGGTGCATACAGGGTTCTGGTGAGGAGACCTGATGGAAAGAGACCACTTGAAAGACCTAGGAGTTAAGGGGGAATGATGTTAAAATGGATTTTCAATATATAGGATTGGGAGGGCATGGACTGTCTTGATTGGGCTCAGGATCAGAAGGGTGGTACTGTTGTTGGGTGGTACAAGGCACACTTCAGAAAACATTGCTGTTTGTTTGTTGCAGTATGGTTTGTATTCTGCATTTGTGGGCTGCTTTGTGTATGTTGTGTTTGGAAGTTGCAAGGATATCACCATTGGACCAACAGCACTCATGGCCCTCATGACATACCAGCAAATCATTGGGCGTAATGTTGACTTCGCCATTTTGTTGTGCTTCCTTACCGGCTGTGCGCAACTGCTAATGGCAGTGCTTCATTTAGGTACGTACATCGTGTTACAGTTACACACTGGCAAGGAGCATGTCAGAGTTTCTTGTGGGATGTGCTGCCATGGAATTTGTTTGTGCTGATGTGCACGTGGTGCTGAGCTGTAGACTGATAAATTGTGCAAGTGGGTTTGTGTGTATAGTGATCAAGTTACGCATAAACATTATAAAATGGCATGAATGTTTTATGTTAACAAACAGAGTATTTGTCATGTTGGGAAACATGATATCGTATCAACAATTTTACTGCCGTCAGAATTTGTACTAATGGAAATTACTACCAGAAACATGTCACAGGATTGTGTAATTATGAATTTTTATGTATCTTATATACAAGGTGCGCCATATAATTTGAAGGATTTAACCCTTTAAACACTAATATTAACTTGGATTATATATAAAGGCTCAGTCTGTACCGCACAGTAAACACACTCCGTCTTGGTTATAAAAACCAGCCAGTTAATGCTGTATAGGGAAATAACCACTGTTTGTTCTGAAATACATACAAAGCACATAAATACACTGTGTGGGCAGAAAATAGAATTTGTGAATGTTAAACCTGGCGGTACATAAAGTAACCACTGGACTTTAAAGAGTTAAACACAAACATCTCATAAACTCACCCAGAAATTACTTGTTTTTTCCTCAGGTAGACTTCTGAAATGTGGGTGGAGTATTTGTTCTTGTATGAGTACAAAAAAGTTAAACAGAATGTGATGTTGTATACGTTTAAAACTTTGTGCTTTTGAAATGTACATTTTGAACATGAAGAATGGACACTGAATGGGAATTTGCTTGTACGGCAGAAACATTTTTCTTGCTTCTGTTGTTGGATTTTGAATTATTTAATGTGTTTATTTTGTTCTGTATCCAAATATAATATTTAGTAATTATTTATTTATTATTTAAGGATGAACAGAGTAAAAGAAAACTGTAACTCACTGAAGGTGTGATGTTTTGACAGTTGAACCTCAGTGACTGAGCTACGTGCCCATCTTACCACAGAAGTTGTTATCAAAATTAAAATACATTTATTTTATTAAAGTGACACAATGCAGTTTTTTAAACATGAAAGCAGCAGATACTGAATCATATGTCATACATAAACTAAAGACTGAAAGTCTACAAAAAGGAGCAAGGAAGCTGGAAAAGTGACTCATTCTTAGAAAATCCAATGTAAGATAGGAGAGAAAAGATAAGTGAGGGAAGAAGAGGTGGTATTGTAGTGATTCAGACTGTACCAACCTCAAACTGGTCTAGTCATTGAAAAGTAACCAGTGACATCTGCTAAATAGAAGTGGCTGCTTTAGTCGCTGCCCTGTTGGACACTGAGTAATTTGCAGTTGTGATTGGTTTTGAGTAAGAGTGACAAAGATTCAAGTGACCCAATGACAGGGCACCGCCTCCTAGAAGACTTCAGACTTCAAAAATAACTCTGTGAGACTAAGTGTTTGTTGATGATATATATATATATATATGTCACTTTTCTGTTTGGGGTGGCTGGTCTATGGGTTAAAATTTGAAAGCAGCACATCTCAAATATAATGCATGTCACCAGAAATCAAAATGTATGGATCTCATAGAGTCAGTAATGTACAAACTATCCAGTTACATGTCCTAATGAAGATGTGTTGTGTAAAATATGAATGTATGTTCCTCTTCTTTCTCTCCGTATCTGTTAATGCAGTTGTTCTTACCTTCTTTCCACAGGTGTGCTGGTGGATTTCATCTCAATTCCAGTGACAGTAGGCTTCACATCTGCCACATCAGTCATAATTGCCTGTTCCCAACTGAAAGGTTTGCTGGGACTCAAGTTCCAGGCAAATGGTTTCCTTGACACTGTAAACAAAGTCTGGAATCATATTCCTGAGACAAGACCATGGGATGCTACCTTAGGATTCACTTGCATTGTTGTACTTCTTTTGCTTAGGGTGAGATGAAGCACCACATTTAGCCAAACATAACATGACCTTGCATGTAAGAAGCCACCCCCTCCAAAATCTTCAGTTTTGAGGAAAACAAATATACAGAACATGTATACCTTTGTGTGTGATCATATGGCAACCCTCTCCCCCACTCCATTTTTCAGATGATAATTTAGTAAGAACCTCTCATCTTATATTCAGGTAAATATGGTATCTGTATGTTCTGTGCATGAAGTGAATATGTAGAAAGTAGGTCTTTGTGAGATTGATTATGAAGACACATGTCTGGAACATAACTCATATAGTCTGGTATGAGCATACTGCCATCTCAGAATATCCCATTGCTAGCATGAGCAGGGTACTTCTGTCCAGAGCGTACATTCATGCCAGATTACACAGTGTCACAATCCAGAGGATGGCAGCCTGAAGGAGGTTGTGTCTGCAAGATTTGAAGTCCTCACAGTGGCATTACTTGAGACTCATGTCGTATGGCCTGTGATGCTGCATTGCTGGGCAAACAGTTCTCTGATGTTCTGAGCGAATGTAGTGCCATCATCGTCAGGGGCAAACAGTCCGAGGAAGTGACACCGTGTCATTGGTCAAATAGTTCCTGACATTTCAAAGTAGCATTGTGCCATCATCATGGGGTCACGCACTCCATGAAAAGGATGAATAGAAAGTGTCTCTCCCCTCCGTGTTTGCATGTCTTGAGCATTCATTCTTTTCTATGTGGTTATATAAAGTTCCAAAGTTTAACTTGCATAAACAGCATTCGAGGCCTTGCACTGAAATATGTTAGAAGAAAGCAGTGAGTCACAGTTTCATTATTGTTTTAATTAACTTGCAGTAATTACTTTGTTTCAGAAAATTAAGGACATTAAACTTGGACCCAAAGCTGGGAAACCAAACCAAAGACAGAGAACCATTATGAAGACTTTGTGGCTTATATCAACAGCTCGAAATGTTCTAGTTGTTGTTGTCTGCTCATTTATTGCCTATTATCTCCATCCAGAAAATGAAGACCCACCGTTTTTTATACTAACAGGTACATTCCCTGCACAGTCAACTTCATGTTGTAACACATATTGGGAATTAGAATGCATTACATGCTATCAGGAGCTGTAGTATACTGTCCTTGACTAATGAGAACTGTTTTGACCTTGACAGTGTGGGTATTCCTTATCTCCAGGCTACCCTTGCAGAGAATACACATAGGTCCTGTCAAAAACATAGTCCTTATCTTTACGTATATCACTTTCCACTGCTTACAATTTGTTGTATATTCAGGGCTCTCATTACACAGTCATCAGAGCTTGTTAGGTAAGAGCACACCACGACCACCACCACCTATTCTAACAAAATCTTCGGATCTGTACGTGATGTTCAAACCTTGCTGCAACGTCTGTGTGATGTGCTTCAGTTAGTAAAAAATGAATAACGAAAATGATGGAGCCAGAAACAAATAGTTGATTGGTCACCCACAAGCAATAAAGTGCTCTGTAGGCAGCTGTCACCTGTGGTACAGTATGACCAGCAAGAGATCTTTAATGTTTGTGAGGCTTTCAAACATATTAACATGGAAAGTTTTTGTATAAAAATCTGTAAAAATGAACTTCTAAAGCACAAAACCTTTTACTAATTCACATAATGACCTGCAAAGTTTCGTAATGCATAACATGAAGGCATATGGGGAGGAAGTTACAGCTCCACTCATTCTTAAGCTTGGCATTAGGTGGGAGTGAACTGTCAGTTTTAGGCATTGCCTGCTTTACACGCAGGTGCAGTGTCCCTTGTACCTATTGAAAAGGAGGCTGTGTGAGCGTCAGAGCCATTCTATATGTTTTAGAGAAGATACGTCTTCCCTTGCCAGGAATTAAACTGCAGTTTGCCAGATGTCCAACCCATAGCCTGGTGACTATACCAACTGAGCTATCCGGGCTTATTGCAGTAACTGTTATTAATTCAGTTAATAATTGGCGGAGTCATGAGGTGTCATTCTTTTGTTAACACCTAACACCTTGTTAAACGGAGAACATTTTTGTTACAACCCCAATGAACGAGCCTGTGCCTCCATTATCAGAGCTAAACTATGCACCTTGACCTGTAACCCACTCCACCTGCCATACGTCAGCAACCAGACACCCGTCCGTCTGCTTAGAAGTGTGAAATGAGCTTGACAAGTGAAAACTGCCTTGATTAGCAGTGAGACTTTTATGAGTGCTGATTGTGGACAGTCACATGCACCATTATACAGTAACTAGTGACATGCCTGTCATATGACATGGTGTCATGTTATTGACGGGGCTGAGATATTATCTATGTAGCCACACTGCACAGCTATGAATGTCCACCAGTTTTCAGCTGATGTGTCATTGTTTGAAATACAAGTACAGCTGGAGCTCTCTGCTGTGTGTGACACACATTTCACTTTACAAAAACCCTTACTTTGTTCCAGAGAAAGGCACAATGCCATGTTCTTTTCAGTTTTTACACAACATGTACATTAAAACATTTCTACATATAGTTGTTACAGGTTTACAATTGATCAGCAGCTGTGCATGATGTTCAACTATTTCTTCTTCCTCAGTGCATACCTTGCAGAGCACACACCTTAACCCTTTACATGATGGGCGACCATAATATGCATATGCTACTCCAGAGCCTCTTTCATCTGTTGTTTATTTATCTGCGGAGCCAACCAAACATTAATTTTGATGTTTGGCATCCTATTGTATTATCTACATTAAATAGTGTATATACACTATCAACACAATTTTTATTTATTATTATTATCATCATCATCTCCTTTATGCAGGGTATTCACACTTATATACCTGAAACAAACCATGTTTCTAGGGTATACAGTGTCGCAGCTATTCCGTGCGTACTGTTAATGGTGCATATAACGCTGTCTTCAATATTAAACTCCTTTGTGCTTCTACATTAGCACTTTCCGCAGTATGTGTGCTTTGCTCAATATAGCTGTTTTCTGTAGTTCCTTGATATCGTGCTTTCCTGGTATGCTGCTCAAGTATTTTCTGAAGGATTTTGAAATGGTTCCATTTGCTCCTATTATAACTGGCGTCACCTTTGTTTTTACATTCCACATGCGCTGGATTTCTGTTATAAGGTCTTTATATTTTAGAATCTTCTCTGCTTCTTTCTTTATCACATTTCTGTCTCCCGGGATTGCTATGTCAATTAGCATACATGTTCCTTTTTCATTATCCCCGATTATGATATCTGGTTTATTGTTGGGGATGGTTCTGTCTGTTTGCACTTGTTGATTCCATAATATGGTTACCTTGTCCACGTGACTTGTTTCTACTGATTTTGGTACATGTTCATACTACCTCCAGCAACATATCTGATTAGTCATCTTTAGGCTAATCTGTTAAAGTATAAAAATGTAAATAAAATTACTAAGACTGTATAAATTGTAAAATATTTTGTGTCAATTTTGGAATGAGCTCTCTGTTTATTACAACGGTTTTTAATATAGATTGCCTCAAATCGTGCTTCCATATTAAGATGCATAGAGTCTTTTTATATCTTAAAATCCTCCAACCATTTATATTAGTTGTCATTAATGTTTTTGTGTTTTGTAATATTTTCCCTTGTTGGTTTTCTTTCTTCACCAGTAAGGTATGTTGTTTTATTTATGGATGATTGACTATGTAAATGGTGTTTTTCTCAGTCAGTAAAAATGTACTGTATGTGTGGATGTTTCTGTAGCTAGAATATTCAGTGAAAATCTAAGAGGGTAGACTTCAAGTAATTCTGTGTTTGTATACCAGTAATCCATAGTGCAGTATGCTGTTGGTATCATATTAGATACAACACACTTTCTCCACTGGCAAGGTAGTGTACCTTTCCAATGGTCAAAGTGTATTTTTTCTTTATTATAATTTAGATGATGTTATTTTAAACGTATGATACTGTGATTTTCTACAGGCACTGTGCGTTCAGGGTTGCCACCTTTCGGTTTGCCACCATTTAGCACCATCCTTGGCAATCAGACATATTCCTTTGCAGACATGTGCTCTGAGCTGGGATCATCCATCATTCTGGTACCCATAATTGGAGTGCTGGGAAATGTGGCCATTGCTAAAGCCTTCTGTGAGTTAACATTAATGTTAATGTGCATTTGTGTTGTAATTGGGAGGAGGAATAATGACAGTGGTTAATGATTATCTGGGATAAGCGACTAAGGATGGCCTTGGCCCCTGGAGGGCTGTTGCACCAGTGATGATATGGTTAGTGGTTATAAGACACAGCAGAGTCCGTTGTAAAAGCTATGTAGTTCTAGCTAGTCAAGAAATTCTCCACGTTTGTGTGTGGGTCAGTCAGTCAGTCAGTAAGTTAGTTAGTTAGTTAGTTAGTTAGTTAGTTAGTTAGTTAGTTAGTTAGTTAGTTAGTTAGTTAGTTAGTTAGTTAGTTAGTTAGTTCATTTGTTCTTTAATGTTGGATTTTCATGTTTATAATTATTCCTGCATCATTCCCTGTTCTTTAGCAAGGATAATTGTGAACCTACTGTAACTGAGTTCCCTTACATTGTGATTTCAGCCACTGGAGATTCAATTGATGCTACTCAGGAGCTCCTCACACTTGGAATCTGCAATTTGTTAGGATCATTTGCTTCTTCATTCCCAGTCACTGGATCTTTCTCACGTAGTGCTGTTAACCATGCAAGTGGTGTTATGACTCCATTTGGTGGTTTCTATACAGGTAGGAGCTGACTGTATTTGTGGGTTATTTCATTTTGGTTATTGAATTGACTGTGTGGGATTTGTGTTGGGTAAATTGGCATGGTGACATTCTTTTGTTTGAGTACTTCTGTTGTACCCTTTCTTTAAATGAGGTTGATATCTTTCATGCTTTATGAAATGAGGCTCTTTGGCAATCATTTAATGTATTTTATGCTCCCAAAGAGGGTGTGTGTTTTATTAAAAATAAACTGCAATGCCTTTTGAAGTTACGTTATATTTTGATTACTGGTATATCTCAGAACCAAGTAGGCATTTCACATTGACTGTGTATTCTGATTTTTTGGATGGTGCCATTAGTCCCAGTTAATCATGAGCACTGAGACTCTGCCATATGTGTATTTCACTGACTGTGCAGTGTCAAACAAGTGCTGCAGTGTTCTGAGGAATCTGATAAACCACAGCCTGTGTGTGTGTGTGTGTGTGTGTGTGTGTGCGCGCGCGCGCGCGCGCGCGTGCGTGCGTGTGTATGTGTGTGTGTGTCTGTCTGTCTGTCTGTCTGTGTGCGGGTGCATGCGTACATGTGGGGTTGCTGACATATGCTGTCATCTGTTGACAGGTGTCGTGATTCTGCTAGCTCTTGGGCTGCTTACACCCTACTTTTATTTCATTCCAAAGGCGTCGCTCGCTGCTGTGATTATATGTGCTGTCATCTTCATGATTGAGTATGAGGTGGTGAAACCCATGTGGAGATCAAGCCGTAAGTTCAAGTTGTTTGCCATAGTCCACTTCTATGTTCCTGCAGTGACAGCATGGAAGTCAGTGAATGGGTGAGGGTATTCGAGAACGGGGTGTTGAGGAAGGTGTGTGGGGCTAAGGGCGAGGACATAACGGGGGACTGGACAAGACTGCATAGTGAGGAACTTCATGATTTGTGCTGTTCACCAAGTATTACTGTTCTCTTTTTCAGTAGACCTTGTTTTAAGAAAGTTTTGCAAATATATTGAGTGCTTTTACAAGTCTTATATGATAATCAGCTTGTGTTCTGTGGGTATAATTCAGAGACTGAAAGGTATATAGGGTTACCATTTTATCTGACAACACTTGGTTATCACTTCCTGTTGGCTCATTTATCATATTAACCCTTTAAAGACGAAGCGTATCTGTTTTATATAAGGACTCAGCACGTACCGCGCTGTAAACACTCTCCACTTCGGTTATAAAAACCAGTCTCTTAATATTTTATAAGGCAAAAGTTGCTGTTTGTTCTGAGATCCGTACAAAACACATAAACGCAATGTGGGCACCACGTAGAATTTTTTAAAGTTAAACCTGGTGGTATGTAAAGTTACCGCTAGGCTTTAAAAGGTTAAGGTACCCTGCTCAGCTGGTGGTCAAACAAAATAAGGACCCTGTATCACTACACGTCAAGATTCCAGTATTCTGGGATGTGATGGTGTGTCGTTGGCTGAGCAGGTCATGACATTTTGAAGGCTCTTAGTGTCTTCATCTTCAGTGTTGAGTAGTCTTCTCGGACTGCCTAACCCTGAAGACGAAGGCAACGTCGGTTGATATTGACCTGTCAACGTGGTGTAACATCCAAGAAGACTTGACTATTCAGAAATACAGATGTGAGGACCAAAAACCTCATTTTACTTCACTTCTTGGAATTGTCTCAGTAGAACAGTAACTCGCCTGTGCCAAAAGTTTAAGTTCATTGCCACTGATAGTTAATATGGTGTATCTGTTTACATTGAAGGTAAAGACTTGATTCCAACATTTGTCACCTTCCTCACATGTCTGGTGATTGCTGTGGAATATGGAATCCTTATTGGAGTCGGAATTAACCTGTTGTTCCTCCTTTATCCGTCCGCACGTCCAACCGTGCATGTTGAGAAGTCGACGGTGAGTGTTGCATTTGCAAGGTTGAGTTGTATGGCTTGCATATTTAAAGCAGGTAATTACAATATGCTGTAGTTTATTCCTTATAGTTACGTTGTGTTTATAGATGAAAGAATAACTACAAGTATATTTTTGTGACCTTTATAAAGCAGACTCTTGATTTTAAAAATTATTGTTAACAGCTCTCAGCTGTATCAGCTACGGAGGATCCAGGCCTTCTGGGATGTTAAACCATGTCATTGAATGTGTGGTTCCTGATGTTTTGAAGGACTGTGTTGCCTTTATCTTCAAGGATAAGCAGTAAGGGTACACAAACCATTGAAGCTGAAGGCATTGTGATCCTTCAAAATGTTGGGAACTGCACACCCGGTGGCACAGCATCACATCCCAGAAGGCCTGAATCTTGGCAACACCTCTGTAAGAACCTCAATCCCACACAGCATTTTTTTTACAGTGATAATATTTCACTCATGAAACAGCAAATTTTTGTAACCCCCACACAATTCGTCAGACTGAGATTCCTGCATCACTAGACAGCTGGGCTACAAACACACTTCTGTCAAAATGTGTCCGCAAAGAAATTGCTTCTCTTTATATTTGCATAAAAACATAATGTGCTTAAGTGTTGGTGTATTGAGGAGCGGTCAAGTTTTATTGTGTCTTCTATAAAATTGTATAGTGGTGGGTTACAACAAAATGGGGGTTTCATGAGTGATTTGTGTGATACTGCAACACTGTGCGTGGATGGGTTTTGTTAAGTGGCTGGTAAATTAGAGTTTTATTTATGAATCCTTCACCTTTTTTTTATGACAAACAGCATTCAGTGTAGTCACATTTGATCCCTTGCATTCTTTTGCCCCTTCAGTTTACCTTAATTGTATATGTGACACCAGTTAAATTCTTTTCTTTACAAGAACAGCTTTTATGTGCTTTCAGACACATTCTGGTGTAGAGTACCTGCAGGTGACACCAAGCAACAGCCTGTACTTCCCTGCAGTTGATTTCATTCGCACAAGTGTTGGAAAGGCAGCTGTCAAACAAGGGTCAAGCCAGCTGCCCGTAATAGTTGACTGTCGTTTCATTTTGGGAGCTGACTTTACAGCTGCCAAGGTTTGTTTTCTTTGATATCTCGAACATCACGATATGGAGTCCTGCTTGAGAAGCTAACAGTTACCCCACTGGTCAAGAAATGCCCCATCATTCACGGAACCTGAAGTTTTATTACTGTCTTCACAAGAATCCTACTCTATCCTTAGTGAGCTGGGTCAGTCCAGGAACCCATATCCTGCGTCTCTACAGTCCATTTTAATACTGTTCCCCCATTTACACTTAGATCTTTGGGTTGGTCTCTTCCCTGTAGGGTTTACAATTGAAATTTTGTAGGATATACATGTGGCAACTTCCAGATGTGTGCTAACTCTTCAGAGATCATCTGCACTTGTGTCTGAGCGTAAAAACATTCTGTGTGTGTTGATTATATTTCTTTGTAACTGGGAAATGAAACATGGGTGGGGAGAGGAAGACTATATACACTGCTGCACTATGAAGGAAAGAACTGGGATAGCATAACTTACATTACAAATTTGAAAATGAATGGGACTAAGGAGGGGAGTGAAAAGGGGAGTATATCCCCTGTGTAGACGGGAAGTCATTTGTTATGGAAATGCGAAGATAGAGAGAAAATGTCTGAATGGTAGGTGGTTAAATATACTTGAGGGAATAGCATATAAGTAAGTAATGAATTGCACTAAGAACGTAGAACTGAAAAGCCCAGGGAAATTATTACGTAAGGTAAAATGTAAGTGGGGAAGACAAACAAAATAAATAGCTGAAAGAGTGAAAGAAAAGAATAGAGAAATACTGCAATGAGAGCTACTACAGTATATTAATTATTAAATTGTAGGTACTTGAGTATTTAATATCTGGGATATGAACTGCAGAAAACTGGCATTAGGAATTGCAGCTCTTGTAAGATGCGTATAGACTTGAGACTCAACAAATAAATATGCATTCTCACATTGCTTTATCATTCTATTTGCTTTTTACTAATAGGGTATAGCAGCACTGATAGAGGATTTTAACAAAAGGAAGCAACCTATATACTTCTACAATCCACATCCAAGCGTTGTCTCCGTATTCAAAGGAGCCAGTCTGGAAGAGTTTGTACATTTCCGCACGCAGGATGAGCTTGAGTTTATTCTGCAGTGTAAGTACTATAACACTGAAATTTGCATTGCGTTATGAGACACAGTGTGCATTACAGAGTCCTTAAACAAAAGTCGTAATGTACTTGGGTCTTCTGGAATGACACACTGTCAGTGGTTCCCCAAACATTGCAGGATTGTAGTGCCTTCATCTTCAGAGGTCAAGATTCTTGGACTACTTGACCCTGGAAGATGACTGCACTACAGTCCTTTGGAATGTTTCAGACCATTAACCCAGCAACACAGCGTCACATCCCAGAAGACCCAAGTCCTGTGAAACACCTCTATCAGAACCTCAAAGCTTGTAAAAGTCATGAACTTCTCAGGGCTGCACAATTTTTCTACATGCACACATCATATTGGAGAGTTCCAGATATGTTTGAGAATGTACCTAGATTGTTTTCATACTGCCAGTCATATTCCCAGAAGTACAGTTGTTTTCATACTGACAGTCATGTTCCCAGAAGTGAAGTACAATTGTTTTCATATTGCCAGTCATATTCCCAGAAGTGAAGTACCATTACTTTCATACTGCCAGTCATATTCTCAGAAGTGAAGTACAGTTGTTTCCATACTGTCAGTTGTATTCCCAGAAGTGAAGTACCATTATTTTGATAGTGCCAGTTATATTTCCAGAAGTGACGTACCATTATTTTCATGCTGCCGCTTATAGTCTCAGAAGGGAATTCCAGTTGTTTTCATACTGCATTGGATTGAATTGAATTCATTCACATTCCATAAATCCAAGTACAGGTTGACACCATTGAATATAGAACAATCAAGTACATAGTACATAATATATCAGTACAATATGGTTTTTCTTAAAATTAATGGGATTATAGCACTCAATAAAATTAGTATTAATATGATCATTGGGTACAGAACAAGCCAGTCATATTCCCAGAAGTGAGGTACGATTGTTTTTGTACTGGCAATCATATTTCCAGAAGTGAAGTACCACTGTTTTCATACTGAAAGTCATATTCCCAGAAGTGAAGTACCATTGTTTTCATACTGCCAGTTATATTCCCAGAAGTGAAGTACAATTGTTTTTGTACTGCCAGTCACATTCCCAATAATGAAGTACTGTAGGTATATACCAGTGGTGAATGCTAATCCAGAGTTTAGGTCTGTGAGTATATACATGTGTACATAACAAATACTGTCTGTATATGTCCATTGATGGCTGTGGAACATGATTGGTAAAACGAAACTGAAGAAAGGTGATTGCTGTTGTACTGCATTAAGAACAGAAACTTTGTCAGGACAAGATTATTATAATTTGCTTGTAAGTTACTGCTACAGTTTGGCCATCAGAACAGATATATAGAAGAGTTAAGAGAACCTCTAAAACTGTATCTGTCACATACATGCTACAAAGGCATATCTGGAATTTCCTGAACTCGCTCCTTGGACTGCGAACAGCAATTACTGCAGCTTTCTGCCACTAGATGCTATAGTATCATTATCTTCTGAGTCAAATAAATTTTTCAGCCATAACCCCCTGCATTTCTTCTCAGTGAGTGTTTAGTGTTGCGCACATTACGTATGATCCATGATTTCTTAACGGTTGATTTGAAGGAACAAAGCATTTGCATTACATTTTGCTCCAGAGTTGGAGAAGCTGCATCAGATACACAGGAGACAAATGCAGGGTTTACTGTTACAACCCCACAGTCATCACATTAGAAAACTCTGTCCTGGTCATGTCCAAAGAAAGCAAGGCAACTCACATCAAACATCAAGAGCATGTTGGCAATATTTTTTGTTTTCGAGGACATTGTTAATCAGGAACTTGTCCGGCAAAAGCTCCAATACTATGGTGGAACCAAGACTGGTTGATTCAACATGACAGTGCACCAACAGACATTTCTTTGTGAGTTCAGCAAGTCTTGGCCAATAAAATCATTGCCACAGTCTCCCACCCTCCATTGTCACCTGGTTTGACACATTGTGATTTCTTTTTCTTTTTGAGAATGTATTCGCATCTATGAGGGCCATGTTTCCGAGATGTTCCTGAAATTCGGAAACGGTCACTGACTGTCATGCATGTGATCCCAAAAAGTAAGTTCCACTGGTGCTTCCAGCTCTGGCAGAAACATTGGACCCATTACATAAACTTGGAAGGGGACTGCTTTGATGGGGCATCTGTCACCGATGACAAACATAAGAGTATATTTCATTATCAATCGAGTCCTGGAACTTGTGTATGCACTGTTCTAAGCATGCACTATTCCCATAGAACAGGAATGAGAGAGAATACATTATTGCATATGGTTAAAATGCTACATCCACCTTCAGGGTAGGAGAGCACTCATATTCTGAACATTGAAACAATACATTCTTGCAGGAAGTTGATACCCTCTACCACACCATCCCACATCACATCCCAGAACACAGCGCTCTTCCTTGAGCCATATATCAGTTGTCTCATTTAATTTCACCTGGGTGTCTGAAGTAATGATGCAATACTTTGTTTTTAAGCATTTTCCAACAACAGACAACCTGCCAAAGGTACTGATCCTGAAGAAAGAAGTCTTCTGGTAGAAATGAAAGAGTTTTCGCCAATTGAATCACCATTCACTGGAGCAGCTGATGATTTAAACAGATGCAAACCAAGGAGCACTTTGAAAGATGGCTCAGCTCCATTGTTAGAGAAGTCTGGACCATCACCGGATATAATGAAAGTATAGTAAGACCACATGCGGGAATGACACATATGCTTGTGAAGGTCATTACCATGGAGGTGATGTGTGTTCCCGTAAGCAGCGGGCTTTGTTAAGGTTGTCCATGTGTGGGGACTGGAACACTTGTCTGAGAAATGCGTGTGATTGTAACAGTAGCTGTAAATAATCCTGTTATATTTATGGCTACATGTATTGATCTCATGTACAGGCAGTCCCAGGGTTATGTAAGCCCTTACTTATGTGAACTCAACCATACATGTAGTTTTCATCAACCATATATAAAATAGTTCAAGGTGCTTAAATATGATGTCACAGGCAAAATGTAAACTTCCATTATTGGGAATATTTTTAAGAAATGAATACATGTCCAAACTGAAAGATTGCATCGCTCAAACTAAGGTTTAATTTCAATACTTAGAATGATTTATTTCCCCATTGGCCTGTTTACTTTACCCACAGTTATTTTTAGGAGCGGGGACAGTTTGGTCATCATAGTGACTAGGCTACGAGCAGGACATTTCAGGGTTGATATCGCTGCAGGGGCAAGAGAGTTTTTTCTTCCTCAAAACGTCCAGCCCTGCTGTGGGGCCCACCAACCCTCCTATTCAATGAGTAACAGGCTTTCTTCCCAGGTGTAAAGTGGCGGGGGCATGAAGTTGACCACTTACCTCCATCTACTGCCAAGGTTAAGTATGAGTTAAACTGTAAGTCTTCACCCCCTGTATGCCTTCATGGCATGGACAGGGACAAGTTTTTTCTTTATTTATACGTATTTGTTTAGTGGACAGTGGGTCAAATTCTGACACATATGAATGTCAAGTTAATTTAAAGTTTGCAGAAAGGGACTCTTATATAGTGTGGGAGAGTCTGTTCTAAGTTGTATGAATTCAGTTCTCAAAGACTGAGCAAAATGTCTCTCCATATTTGCTTCATGATGATACATTCACAGTGAGATTCCGTTGTCATCTTGTTCGTGAATGTTTTTTGAACACTACAGTGTGTATGAAACATGTGAATCTCAGAGTAAATCCAAATTATTTAGGGCATAAGAATGACAACTATAAGCATTTCTTTTGATTTCTAACATCACACTGTTTGTTGCATTTGATTCTACAGTTGTTTATACACTTATTGTTAGGGCTTTTAATGAATCTTAAAAATACAACTTTTGGATCCCTTGTCTCCGTGTGTGTCCCCTCATTCATTTGCTACACCACCCCTTATCTATGTTAACTCTATCCCAACTAATTTTATCCTCAGCTAGCCTGTGAAAGCAACAGGGTGAGCACAACACCTGTTGTTTCATACAGGAAGCAGTTGAACAAATCAGTAGCAGCATTTACTAAGAACTGAACTAGATAACAAGCAGAGAATTCACCTTCAGCAAGAATTAAGCCCAAATTTAAGGTCTTACATTTCTCCTCCATGCCCCAAGAGAAAACAAGAAATACAAGTAAAAGAAACTTGCATGTTGCTGGCAGGGCTCAATACATAAACCAAAATATGCATACTTACTATGAGGCAACAATAGGTGGCTCTGGCCGCAAGCCCCCCTTACCAGATGGAATTTGGAATTCTAGGCAGAGACTTGACATTTATCAAGATGTTACTTGAAATTCTCATAGGGCCAGAGTGGAGTTTCAGGCAACATAGAAAATGGGCACAGAAGGGTGAGTTGGAATGAGTTAAGGTATGGATACCAACACAATAGATTTAAACAATTACATAAACATGTTTGGTTTCTTCAGCATTAGTGGATTTAACCTTGGTGCTATATGGACTGTGTCAGATGTAATCAGAATGTGTGATGAATGAAGAAAGAATTTGTGGGTCAAAGCCTTTATAATGGAGCATTGTAATTGTTAAAAGTCCCTGTGCATTCACTGTGGTTTCATTGGATGTTTGCAGTTTGAAAACGTGACAAAAGATTTAAATTATTGAGAGACTGTGCTTCTGAGAAGCATATATGTACTGTGACGAATGCTTTTCCCACCGCTGCCTCCAATTGCAACGTAAACTTGTCCCTGTCACTGCTTCACGAATTTGTAATGGAGCTTTTCTCGACCACTACCCTTGATCTTTGCGGGTGAAGCGGTCCACTCTTAGTTTCGTGGGAATGTAGCCTCGTTGGTAGCGTAGTTGAGTGAAACTACTGATTTGCTGCCACCAGCCTGAATTACATCAGACGTTTTAGATCCCAGGGCGTCAGGATACACAGCAGGATTTCTGCTTGGCTAATGAAACACTCTTTTGCTTTCTATTAACTGTTTACTATACCTATGGCTATGTTTCTAGACTACTGTCACAAGTTAGTTTACTTGAGCCGTGCCGGTACTGCACTGTCACAACCTTACAAAGCCACTAGCTACGATATTATTAAAATGGTTGTATACCCACTCCACAATTTGCAAATACGAAAATTTCCGGGATTACTTAACTTCTGAAATTGCTACAGTTACCATATTCACTTTGCCGTCTTACCTTGGATTAAGGTGCTCACTAGCATGATGTGGTGATCTAATAAAGTTCCGCCAACGTACAGTTGCGTGCTCTTTATTTCTTGTCTTCCAGTATTCGTCGAAGTCTCCGACACACCTGCTGCTTAATCCAATCGGTCCTCAACGTGGAAAGTTCACTTACACTGGTGAGGTCCAACTCACTTATCACTACTTAAGTTTCTAGTACTGGAGTAAGTTGCAAAACTTTCAACAAAACTTAACGAATTTTTAACAACAAAACTTGTATGAAATCCGTAACCAACTTAATTTTTTTTCTACTTCAAGTAATCCAGGAAATAATCCACTCGCTGTTTAACAGCATAAAGACGCCGCGCAAAGACTTGTACAGATCTTTTGTAGCTGACTAGTATGAAATCCACCCGTTGTTTCAGTTCCAAAAGAAAAACTACTACCAGCAAAGACTTTACGCAATAGACGTGACGAAATCCACCCATTGTTGTAAAGCAAAGACGCTGTGACATAGTTTTTGCCCCCTTAAATAACTTTTTAGTAACGTTGGTTTCAACTGGTTTAATCAGGTCGAACTGCTGAATTCGAAATTCATAAACCAATGGAAAACCGAGCCGTCACTAATTTCCATATTTGGCAGAGCGAGAATGTCCAATAACCTTTCAGACCGAAGTCCGACTTGCGTTGTCTTCGCCCGAGACAAACAGGAAATTCGCACGCTAGCCTGTAAGGCTGGTTGCCTACCGTACAGTACGGCACGTGTATTAACAAAATATAAAATCCCTACGTGCTACTAAATCAAACAAGATTATACAAAATTTAACAAATTAAACTTACAAAATCTATAAAACACATGCATGTAATGGAGGGCAGTCAACCATTCATTACAGTACTTAACCTTTTAAAGCCTAGCGGTAACTTTACATACGACCAGGTTTAACATTACAAAATTCTACGTGGTGCCCACATTGCGTTTATGTGTTTTGTACGGATCTCAGAACAAACAGCAACTTTTGCCTTATAAACCGTTAAGAGACTGGTTTTTATAACCGAAGTGGAGAGTGTTTACAGCGCGGTACGCACTGAGTCCTTATGTAAAGCAGATACGCTTCGCCTTTAAAGGGTTAATATACAGAGTGTTTCCTGTATTCTTTTCCTTAACACATCAGCTGTTATGAGATGATGTGGTGGATGCAGTCTTTCTGTGTAGTAAACCAGGGAACATAAAAAGACAGATGCTATACTATTCTATGTGGGGCGGGATAGCGCAGTCAGTATAGGGATTCGCTACAGGCTGGAGAGTCCGGGGATCGAATCCCGGTCAGGGCGAGATTTTCCACACCCATCCAGACGGGCCCTGGGGCCCACCCAGCCTCCTGTACAACGGGTACTGGGTCTTTCCTGGGAGTAAAGCAGCCAGGGCGTGGAGCTAGCCACCCCACCCCCTTCTAGCACCAAGGCTACTCTCCCTTGGGCCTTAATGGCCTGTATAGGGTCCCCTTTTTATACTGTTATATAATCAAAAATGATTAAAGAATATTTGCTTTAGTTTTAGATGTTTGGTTATTTTAAAATCTTATCAAGTCTTGTTTTACAGTATTGTGCATCTAATATGGAACAGAACTGGAGTTGAATCAAATGAGTGAAAGATATCTGGGAAGGTCAGAAGTGTGCAATATGAACCATGTTAGGGTAGAGATGAGAAACAAATACAAAGCATGCAAAGAAGTGGTGTCATGAAGCAGAGGGAGGGTAGATAAAGAATTAAACTGTATAATGCCCAGAGATCAGAAGATGATGTGCCATAATGCCCAGAGATCAGAAGATGATGTGCCATAATGCCCAGAGATCAGAAGATGAGGTGCCATAAGAATCATCAGCAGTGAATGTTACAGGCACTTACTTTGTCTCAGGATTTGTGTGGCATGTCTGTTGTCTGTTTACTCATTACCTTTTTTGTGTAATCGTTGCATAGTTAGAAAGGTGAAGTTAATTTAAGACATTCTTCTTATGTCACCTCATGCTGAAATATCAATTTTTGTGCTTAGGTCTGAAATGTAAATGTTTTATGGTTTTGTAATTTTTTTACACCTTCAGATCTGCGCTCTTCTGGGATTTTACGTAGTGTAGGTTGATAGTTTGTTACCCATGTTTCAGGACAACTTATCGACTCCATCTTCAAGGGTCAGGCAGTCAACCGTGACAATATAAAATGGTAACAGTGATGAAACAAGTGCATGTCCCCCAGCATAACGTGTAATTGTCTTGATTTCTTGATTGGACTGATTATTTTCAGTTTTACATAAAAAGTATTTCACCGTTTACTGCTTGGAGAAGGTATGTCACAGATTTGACAAGCATTTATTAACCACTGTGCAGTTAACTCTGCTCTTATATGCTTCACATTTTACAGCTTTATTCGGATGAAAATATCTTCCAGTAAGAAAAGAATTATCTGCCACAAATTGAGGTTAGGTGAGATTAATATTTATTTTGCCCTCAGAGATTCTTGTTTTTTCCCTTTTTAAAATACGCCAACTAAGGTGAGTAGTTTTGTAGCAAGAAACAAAACTATTTGTTCAACAAAACATGTGTTTAGACCAGAACAGTATGTTTGTTAGACACATACAAGTACTACAGTGTGTTTAAGGAATGTTTCTTCTTTCTATTGGTATTGCTGACAACAGTAAATGTTCAGATATCATGACTGAGAATATTTCATGTTACACAAATTATGTTTAATAAGTAATGTTTCTTAGGTGATCAAAATTAAACAGGATGTCATTGCAATGATAATCGCATCTCATTTGTTGCATTGAATTATCATTTTTCAACCCTGTCCGCAGCAGCATTGACACATCTGGGTCCATATTTCGAAATCCTGTCACAACAGACATTAGACGCTTTTATTTCCAACCATTCCTGAAGAGCCAGTTCCACTTCCGCATTATTGTGGAATTGGCGACCTCCCAACATTTGCATCAGCAGCCCAGAATTAATTCCTACACTTATGCTGCTGTCATATCTGTTGTTAATTTGCTGGGCCTGGGCACCTTCAAACAGAGCAATGTGTTGGAGCACTGTGCAGAAGTGTGCTGTCATGTGTAATGTCACTCTGAGCCGTGTTCGGTCCTGGCACCATTCGCATCGGTTGCTGGTGACATAAGCAGAAAACATGTGTTGTGGGGGGTGAAAATTAGACCCCTCCATCCCAGTTTGTTACAGTGATAAGGATTCGACTATGTTCACAACACCGATCTCTCTTGGTTATCTTCTGTAGCTTGTTTGCTGGGTTTCATTTCTGTTTGTGTGTTTGGGCTGGCATGGACTATGGACGATTCAAGCTGCTGTGAAGACTGTATGGAACACGAGGTAGACCTTTGATGATTATGATGATGATGATGATGATGATGATGTGATTATCGTACTGTTATGTTTGTGTGTCAGGTTACAGTTATGTAATTTACAGCAATTCTGTTTACACAACATCCATGTTCAAACTGCATGTGATTATAAAGTAATCGGAACAGGCAACAAGACCTCAGCTGTTGTTGTGAGGGTCCGAGAGGCCACGTTCACAAAACGCCTTTCAGTTCCCTTCGTAGGATCTTGCCAGAAGGGCTTTTGGGGATGCTGGTGAGGAACTTGACTCCGCCCTTCAGCTGCTTGTGTTCTGACAGTTTGGCCGCCACAAACTGCCTCACGTCTTCCTCAGAGACGCCAGGTCTTGCAGGGACAACGAAGGCTCTCGGTACCTCGCCCGCCCTGTCGTCAGGGACGCCGACTACCGCCGCGTCGTCAATGTCAGGGTGACTGCGCAGGATCTCCTCCAGTTCGGCAGGTGCCACCTGAAATTATTAAAGTGAAGGTCGGTACATGAGGAATGCTGACTCATGTGATTGCGCTACTTCGCTGGTGACGTCACACCGCTACAACCATATGTGGCGCCATATTGACTGTGAGTGCCACGCACCTGAAAACCTTTGACCTTGATCAGCTCTTTCAGTCTGTCCACCACATAGAAATGACCCTCCTCGTCGTAGTACCCCAGGTCGCCTGTGTGGAGCCAGCCCTCACTGTCGATGATCTCAGCGGTATCTCCTGGTCGGTTGAAGTAACCCTTCATAACCTGCGACACACAGTCAGTCGGTTGGAGTAACAGCACGACTGGAATTGGACCGGAACGCACCGGAACGGCGTTCCGTGTCATACAGAACATTAAAGTCTCCCTGTTGGTAGAGCCGCACTAAATTAAAGCTTTACGAGCGACTTTCCCTTGCCGTTCGGGTACCCTGACCGCACCTCATACAGCGTGTTGCTGTACTCACATGACCTGCGTCTTCCTCAGCACACACTGCGCTACCGTGAATCAAAAAGGGAAGGTGGGGGGCTAAAGAACTACTACGGTAGCTGTCAGATAAAATAACCGCCCTGTATGTCAGAACGTGCACTCAACTCTGTGGTCATTTACTCAAATATTCTACACTCCGTACCTCCGAGCCAGTTCAATCCACTTTACCTCCCTCATGTCAAAATCAATCCACATTTCTTTACGTTTCTTCGTCTAGCAGGTAGCTGTTTTCTATTAATTTCTTGTAAAAAAGTTGTCTCAATTTGCGAGATTTGAAATTCTCGGAGCGGTACTTTTGAGGATTCATTGCTCCTGGCATGGGACGCCGTGTCGCTGGGTGGGTGAGTGCCTACCGACGTTTTGAACGAACGCAATGCCTTCATTTTCGAGGGCTATAAGTTCTTACAATGTTTCTCCGTAAACATGTTTGTGATACAGTGCGGCAGATCAAAGGCGGAAGGAAGGAAGGAAGGAAAGAAAGAAAGAAAGAAAGAAAGAAAGAAAGAAAGAAAGAAAAAGAAGGAATCGGATGAACATAAAGCAATAAACGGAAGAATGTTCTTCACGCGAATAGCTTCAATGTAGTGGTGGGCTACGTTAATACGATAGACGAGCCGACAGGAAGTGGCTACCCACATTTCTCACATACAATAATAACACTGAAGCTAAGCAAAATGTAAAAGATTTTCCTCTCACCTGCGGGCCTCGCATGCAGATCTCTCCCGTCTGTCTGGCAGCCATGCTACTCCCCGTCTCCAAATCCACAACCTTCATCTCTGTGTTGGGGATCGGCCCGCCCACCGATTCGTATTTGCTGCTTCCTTTGACCATTTGCGCGATTACGGGCGACGCCTCTGTCATTCCGTAACCTACAGTAGATGGGACAGTTGTGTTGTACGTATTGACCTAGACTCACTAAGACAGCTGCGGCCTTCGTATTACATTTACTCTCCGTAACCTCTAAGCTAACACTGCGGACAAAACATACGGTTCCTCTAAAGTGCCCATTGCTATGTTGCTGCATCTGCCAATTTCCAGCGGTCGCCATGTTCAGTTTATAACAAAATATATTGAGATTTATGAAGACTAAAAGCAGATAGAAAATAACAAGAAATATGTAATGTTATTAAGTTCTACGCACAAAACACAACTGCACTTCAGCCGAATGTAATTCAGCTGGAATAAGTATGTCACTTGCCGTAAAGAATTTAGGGTGTGAGCTCCCTTGCACAGCGACTGCCAAGGTCAAAGTCTTTCTCGTGAGTCGACAGCAGTAATTCCATAGATCGGAATCCTTTGTCAGAGGGTCACAATAGTTCAGCTACTAAAGGGTTTAACGAACTGGAAGTTTCAGTACATGAAGGACTACAATAGTGACTACATTACGTGTCACCTGAGCGCCGTAACGCTGTACATTGCTGCAGTCGGCACGGCGTGGTCGCTGCTAGGCTCACTTCGCAGGTTTTACCATTCTCAGAAATAAGCTGAAAGGCACTTACTGAATCTACCGCATTGTATCAAGCTGTTCTCAATCCACGAGCATCCTTAATGGAAATACTGACTGGGTTGGACATGTAGCAAGCACACAAAAATTCAGACAGCCCCCCCCCCCCCCCCCAAAAAGTGAATACTTAGAAATGTGAGGATGGCTATATGGTCTGATGAGCGCCCCTGCCACTTCATCCCTTCTGGCTGTAGCCTTCTGTCCAATGGGCGGCGGTGGCTCTTTCCCCAGGGATAAAGCGGCCGGCGCTTGAAGCTGACAACCCATCTGCATGACATACTAAGGTTAAGAATCAGTGCAGCTATACCTCCGTTCTACCATACGCCTTCATATGATGCAGCGGGACACGTTTACTTTTCTTGTCTACACTGAAGTACATATCTTTGCAGACGGGCATACACGTGTCCTTATTTTATTTGACGAATATCTTTTGTCCCTTCCGGGGGCCCGGCATTCTGCCGTGCTTGTGGCTTCCTAGTGGGCCACGCTAAAGCAATAAGCGAGCTGACGAAAAGTAAAAGCGATGTTTGTCAGATAAAGTAATGCGTCTATACTACCTTGAAGGATGTTGGTGCTTGGTGGTGCCCTCCTCAGAAAGCGCTCTGCATCGAGGACCCCCAGGGGGGCAGCTCCACAAAATACATGGCGCAGTGATTGCAGATACTTAGGCAGCACGCCGGGATGCGATGCCAGGAACAGCACAAGTGGCGGCGCTGCATACAGTACAGTGGCCTGCAGGACACCGGACAGTGGTAAAGGTAAAGGTGAAGATAAAGATAGCACTGTAATCTGCCATGAAGGCACAGAGGACCTGATAGTGGAGCAGTTCATAATATTAACCATGTTTATCAATGGTTCGAATATGCTGCCTACATCTTCAGGGTAGAAGTGACTGCGGTGAATATGCAGTTTGACCCTGTGCTGCTCTCGTATTCTCTGTTCACAACTCCTGTTGGCTGCGACCCTCTTTTCTCTGCCTTCCGTCTCCTGCCGATTTGAGTGACCACCTTCCTTGCATTGTGTACGTATACACTAATCACCCCCTCAGCCAACTTATTTTCAACCTGAAGATGGGGGCAGGATATTCCTTCGAAGCATTCGTATGCTCTGATAAGACTACACGGTGTCACAAATCACAATCCTGTAATCTGAATACACATCGCCCTGGGAACCTTACAATCTGAAATATCACATTATGTTCTTGAGAAGCTACCAGTTCTCGTATTTTGTGGCAATTTTCTGTAGCCTTCCTCGTTAACAAATAAATTTCTAAACAAATCACTTCACAACTGGGACAGCGTTTGTCTGCCCCATGCAAAAACAATTTGGTATGGACATCTTCCACGTCAAAGAATCTGCCTTAACCAACTTGATAAACACAAGATCTGAAGGGACAAAGTGGCACTGTGACAAATCTCTCTGCACGTACTTCGGTTGTCCCTTTGTCAGAACATTTCCACCAATGCTGGACGCTCGTATTTCGTTCATAAACCAGCGACACTGTTTTATTTTGGCAACTGACAGCGCTGTTAGATAAAAATTCCTTCCGCTGTCTCCTTCGTGAAGAATAAATATGCCATGCGCCTTTTCATGAAAGAGAGATAGAGGAATTTTAGTTCGCCGCCCCAGGCTTTAAATAACGTGTACATTGATGTTAAATACTGCGTAAGTTGTGTCATTAATTCACGGCCTAGAAAACAGACGCTGAGTTTAATCTGTGCACGTAAAGGTAAATGATTCCATCAGATAAGTTAAAGTCACAACACTTTTCGACTTCCTTGCACTGCGGACGGAAACACAGCTTTGAGGGAGCTCACCGTACCTGGTGCTGGTCAAGCAATTTGAAGAAAGATTTGGGCTCGAATTTGGGCAGCGTCACAACCTTGCAACCATGGGCTAGTCTTCCAAGCAACGCATCTGTCAGGCCATATATGTGGTAGAAGGGCAGGACTGCAGGCACTACATCCTGGTGCGAACCTGTAATATCATGGCTTGAATGAGATATGGTGTCATGCAGATGGAGGGATACGTGGGACTGCTGATAACTGTCAGCGCAATGAGCTACGTCTCTGATAGCAAAACCTCAGCATTTTGACACAGATAAAGACAAAGCCTAATGGATGACTGTCTCTTGTGAGTGCAGTGTGTTGTCAGGCAGAGGTTGATGTGTCGGGCTGATCACTCGTCCAGAGGAGTCCTACCGAGTGCGACTGTGTGTGTGTGTGTGTGTGTGTGTGTGAACATTATGCCCCGACAACAAGGAGGCTCTGGTCCAATAGGGGCTGTTGCGCCAGTGGGGAGAGGAGGAAAGCCCAAAACTGAAGATGATGCCTTAGGCACTTAAACCCATCTCTGGTCATCACAATTTATCAACCTGGCAACTTTAACCAGCCCTACAGAAGTTTCCCCACACAACTTCTATACACATTCCTTGACACACCAGTGTTCTACGTTATGTGATGTCCCTCACCCTAATTGTGTCTAATATTGTCAACACTTTACGTAATTACTCATATTTTTCCCTCATATCACACCACCTTTGACAGCCATGCACAACAGTTCATACGATGTGCGACTTCAAGTTATGAAAGCCGTGATTGTCATAATAACCGTCTATTGCCTAGAGACGCCTTATAGTGTGTTATATGCGTGTCGACGTTTCGGAGGAAGCTGCTTTCAGGTCGTCAACCCGTACTCCATCATTCACTTGACGACAATGGCATTCAAGCCCATCAAGAAGACAGGCGGCCCTGTCAGTATTCTAAGCAACAGATCACCCAGTATTACCCGGCGGGTGTAAATGTACAAAACGGAGGGTCGTACCTAGCGCTGGGTCGCAGAGACATATCTCATGCCGACCGATCTTTTGTGCGAGGTTGGAAACTATGTTCCTGTGACTCAGCATCACGCCTTTGGGCAGCCCTGTTGTGCCGCTTGAGTACGGCAGCACTACGATGTCATCGATGGTGCCGGTAAAACGAACACCTGAAGTATCGACATCATCCTGAAGCATCTGTCGTAAGTCGACAGTTCCAACTGGAATGTCAGACGCCGTTTCAAGACCGGGTGCGATGACGATGAGAGGTTTCGGATGTGTACCGGACAGTTTGATGGCTTCCTGCACTGTGGGAAGGATGGCGGACAGTGTCACTATAGCCTTTGGCTGAGAGTCTCTTAGCTGCCTCGTGATCTCGCCTGAAACAGTCAAGAGTATCTGCAGATCAGCCATTGTCAACCGTTTGCAACTGACGTCCCGTCAGCTATTTGGTCAAAATTCCCACCGCAGTAAGAACAAAGCTGATACATCCCTCAGAAGTAACAATAGAGCTGTCCGCGTGCGCACCAAGATTAGTACGAATACATGCGTTGCTCAGCTCATTCGTAATCTCGCTACTATGGCGTTCTTTCTCCTCATATGACCGCCAACTAAGGCCAGGGAGATTCCCATCTGTCCAGTGCATACGAGGCGGGACAGGCACTATAGCCAGTCTGGAGGTTTTGGAGTAAAGTCTCTTACCATGCTGGCACTCGATTCCCGGATATGCCGCAGCACAGACACAATACCGCTTACTCTATCCCGGCATTCTACCAAGACGCGTAATTTGTGTTGCTGTTATGGAACGTCCCAATGTTTTGTATTGCCAGTGAAGCATAAGAACTTCCACCCAACCTGTCTGGTGCACAGTCATTACATCTGCCCGCATTGTCTTCAACCGGTAAATAACTATCGGGGCATGTTTCAGTACAGTGAATGCCCGAGACAGACCACAGCCACTTCTAATTCATGAATCCTTTCCTGCTTACAGATGACACTACAGACTTGTGTTCGAACTTGCCGAGTTGTCAGCTCTCTTCACAGAAGTTGCCCGCGCCTGCCTAGTGTATTTACCTGCCGTGTAGTGTGGATTAGCAGTAGATACAACAAGTCCAGCCTCCATAGCGCCCAATAATACGATTGGCCACTCTGCAGTGTTCGGCATCACAATGGTCAGTGTATCACCCTGTTGTAGACCGGCCCGGCGAAGAGATGCCGCAAACCGCCGGCAGAGCTGTCGTATCTCCGCGTACGTGTAGCGACGACCCGTCACACCACATTCCTAGTCACGCGATGGATATTATGGTGAGTTTAAACTGGGTCAGAGAAAGCATCAACACATTATCCCACCAATCATCTGCAAATGAGCTGACCCCATTTCCGTTCCCTTCTGGACTCCACCAATTATGACTTGCTTCCGACACGGTTATGAATGTCCACTCACAAATTATGAATCTCAATACCATTCAATTGAAACAAATTTTGAATAGGCCAGTGTCTGAAGAAGTCAGATGGCCAACAACAATTACACAGTATGAAGTATTTGTAAGGTACGACAAAGTAATTCACGGTTATACACCTAAACACCCTGCACCTGCGGTGTTTAAGGACGGGATGCAATAGACAACTTGCTGATCAGCTCTCCCAAATGGTAACCGTCCTTCTGCAGCAGGTCCGACATGATCATGCCAGGCACAGACATGTCTGACCACATCTGTCCCTGCAGTGACAACAGTAACTGTGCACAAATAGCTCTTCACATAGAAATTCTGACCAATTTGTGCTATTCACATTTGCGCAGGTTCACGGTTACTTGTGATGGTGTGACGCCATGATCTTGGGTAAACTGTTCCCGGCGTTTCGACAATCAAGGGTACCTCCATCTTTAGGGTCAAACAGGCCGAGTCCAGTCTTCTTGGGCTGTTTGACTGTTTAAGATGAAGCTACTACAATGGTCCGAAACGTCGGTAACCGCCCAGCAAACGACATGGCGTCATATCGCGGGACTCCTGAACCCTCACACACAACGCTACTACAACATCGAATCTCGCAATGTGCAGTTTGTTTTAACACGATAAAGACGCACCTTCAACAGACGCTGACATTCTTTTTCCACAACAATTGCTTCCTGCCACATTACGGCTTCTTGCGCTCTCAGGTTCAATAATTGTGTCAGAGGCCGTCTGTTGACTTCCGACCTCTGGGATCGTGAGGATCTAACATGTGCACACTGGTAACCACGCTGACCCAAAGGTTACGCCCTGTACATACTTACGACAGCCACTTTGTCAGGCCATTGGTCGATGTTCTGCCATACACAATCTGGCACAGGAATGTCCGGAATTTCGACGTCGGGTAGGGACGACTTGACAAGGTGATTGGAGACACTCAGGAGCCGCCGCTGTCG
The DNA here is from genome assembly GCA_013340265.1 of Coptotermes formosanus. NCBI lineage: Eukaryota > Metazoa > Arthropoda > Insecta > Blattodea > Rhinotermitidae > Coptotermes > Coptotermes formosanus. The sequence goes on from BLKM01000621.1 coordinate 824,837, forward strand.
CCGGCAGAGCAGTCGAATACCGGATGTTAGGAGGCGCCTTCCGCAGTGCATCTTGGGTCACGATAGTTCTTCAAAAGAGAAGCAAATCCGTAAGATTGTACCAAATGGAAGGAAGTACAGACCCTTCAAATAACAGCCTGCAGGTTGGGGAGAGTGCAATTGATGGACTGACTCGCTTCTGGCAGCCAGTCGTGAGTCAGTACTTTAAACTGTGTCACAGACACTTAAAGATAGTGCCTCAAAATAGGCTACATTCAGTTGGGGACAATTCCTCAAACTGGGCCGCAGACACTTGGAGACATTGCTTCAAACTGGGTCACAGTCACCTGGAGACAGTGCCTCAAACTGGGCCACAGACACTTGGAGACATTGCTTCAAACTGGGTCACAGTCACCTGGAGACAGTGCCTCAAACTGGGTCACAGTTACTTGGAGACAGTGCCTCAAATTGGGCCACAGTCACATGGAGACTGTGCCTTAAGCTGGACCACAATAGCACCTTTTATCTTCTTTTCAACTTCATTATTCTTTAACCATCATCTCATTCTAATTGATATATATAAAAAAAGTAGCTAACCTTTTAAATCCCAGTGGTTAATGTATCTGCCACCTGGTTTAACATTCAGAAATTCCACATTCTGTCCAGAGAGTGTTTTTATGTATTTTGTATGGATCTAAGAACAAACAGCCATTATTTCCCTATACAGCATTAACTGGTTGGTTTTTATAACCGATACGGAGTGTTTACTGCGCGGTACGAAATGAACCGTTTTTCACATGGCCAGTTTGCCAAGGTACCGGTGCCCGGGTTCAATATCCAAGCCAATCAACATGAAATTTGAGGTGCACAATGTGGCATTGGGATAGGTTCTTGTTCTCCTGACTGAGGTGTTTCTTGGTCTTGATCAGTCACTCAGGCAACTCCGGTAGTACTCTAAAGTAGAACAAATTCTTCCCAAATTAGTATTCACTGATCATGCTATAGCTTGTTCTAAAGTCACAGTAATTTGAAGCACTGTTAAGTAAATCAACACGAACTGCCGTCATAATCTGTACTCTTCTTTAAACAACAGACGCCGTTAGTAAATCGCTGGAACAGTTGGCCCTCGAACCATCAACAAGTGTCTCAGTGCGCTATCCGTATGTCTCAGCGTAAGGTAGTTGCATCTGGCAGTCATTCTTTGCTGACGTTTGTGAGGCCAGCAAGGAAATCTCAAGGGCCCTAAAAGATACAAGACTGGGGAATAAGAGCAGCCGAATGGCACGGTGCCAAATACTATGACCACGCTTTTGTACAGCGTTCGCACAAACAGCGAAAAGCGACTACTAACTTCAACATGGCTGTCTGTCCGTCTGTCCGCATATATCAACGCGGCTTCCACTGGGCGGATTTTGGTGAACTTCGATATTTGGTGCTTTATGAAAATGTGTCGAAAAACTCCAATTTCGGTTGAGATGGGACAAAAACATAGCTCATCGCTATACCGACAGCTGAGTCACGTGACCGGCCGCAAGTTGCCTGCCGCCTAGAGTAAGGCTCCTTTTCCACGGGCAGTTTTTCCATGAGCGGCGCTGCCGTTCGCTGCTGGCCTTCTCCCCACCAGTAGATGTAATTGACTTGGACGGAAGTTCTAATGCTTGCATTGTTGCACAAGAGAATTTATGACAAGAAACGTCGTCACCATAATTGGGTGAAAAAGTAGCCTGAGCGGCTTTTAGCAGCGCTGCTGCGGGCAGCGCGGCTAGAGATGCATTAGTTCAAATGGAGGTATTTCCACGAGCGTACGCTGCAGCGCTGCGGTCAAGGACATGCGCTGCTAATGCTGCCAGCCGCAGGGACTGGCGTTTCCCCGCGGCTGACAGCGGCGGTTTTATGCCGCGCTGCTAGGTGAGAACCATTGTAAACGGCTACGCTGTTTCCACGAGCGGCTCTGTGACGCGCTGCTCTGAGCGGGAAGTTGCTGTGTTGCCTATAGTTGAGTAGAATTTAGACTTTTTAAAAATGTCACAACAATCACATCTGGAGTCAATCGGCACTGAATTATTTATTCATGAACTACAGCAGCTATAAACCAGTTGCGACTCGAAGTAGTCTTCGTACAGCAATAGACAAGAAAAAACATACGCATGGGAGACATTATGCAGGTTTATCATTTCGTCAGACGACTTCAGTCACATGCAAAAGTAATTAAAAATTCATTTTAGTCACTATATATATATAATCACACCAAATCGTGCACAAGTTAAAATAAAACTATCTGAGTAAAAATTTCAATTACATCCCGACATGTTTCGGCGCTGTGACCCACCAATATCATGGGAAAAAACGTAAAAACACTGAGCGATAAAACACCAGATGACAAGACACAGTTCTGGCTGAAATAATGTCACCTCAGTCTCTGGGTGCTTTTTTGATGAATAGCACGTGCTGTCGTGAGAATCCAGGTGGAAACACCACAGGACACCCGACTGTAGTTAAAATGTTAAAAAGAACACCATCACTGCACCAAGACTTTCACTGTTGGCTGCCAAAATCGATCACTACTACCAGATGCGGAAGTGTTGGTAGATGTTAAACAGTGGAACTGTGGTCGTGGAGTACCAGAATCAGTAACACATTTTTGGGCAGTGTTGGAGTCGTCATAAAATAGCAACAGGATACTAAAATCACAGGTTTTTTACGTATACAGCCAAATGTACTACAATCCGTTAAGTGCTTGAAAGTTTGGCCGTCTTGTCATCTAGTGTTTTATCGCTATGTTTGTACTTTTTCCCCTGATGATGGTGCCTCAGAGCGCCGAAACATGTGGGGATGTAATTTAAATTTTTTACTAAGGTTGTTTTATTTGTAATTTGCACGAGTTGGTGCGATTATGTACAATTTTTGTGACATTAAGTGCACGGTACGACAACTTATAGTTCATCTTCGTCCGTCCTGAGTTCGCAAAATAGTGTAAAAAATTAACCTGTTTCTAATCCTGTACAAAGCAGAAGATGAACCCAGTAGAGGTGACGACGTTTCTTTTCATAAATTCTCTTGTGCAACAACGCAAGCGTGAGAACTTCCAAGTCCATTACAATTACTGCTGAAGGGAAGGCCAGCAGCGAACAGCCGGCCCGTTTGTGGAAAAGGGGCCTAAGTGCCTCATATTTGCTGTGTTGGTTTTTGGTTTTCCAATGTCGCGTGCATGTTCATTCTCATGATTTTGTACAGCGTTTGTTTGATAACTGCATAATTTTCTGTTAGAGCGACGTAAGTGCAGACTTCATGGGCCAAAAGTGCCCTAACGTGCGTTACAATAGACAGGTAGACAGTAATGGATTGGGGTGCTGGAAGGGACAGGAAGTTCACAGAGCCTGTTACGCACGCGCGCATCCTCCGTCTTGGCGGGAAGCGTGTGTTTATGTGTGTGTGTGTGTTTATGTGTGTGTCTGTTTATCTGTGTGTGTTTATGTGTGTGTGTTTGTGTGTGTGTGTTTATGTGTGTGTATCTATGTGTTTATGTGTGTGTGTTTATGTGTTTGTCTATGTGTGTGTGTATTGTGTGTTTGTGTGTGTTTATGTGTGTGTATGTGTGTGTGTTTATGTGTGTGTGGGTGTGTTTGTGTGTGTGTGTTTGTGTGTGTGTGTTTATGTGTGTGTTTGTGTGTGTTTATGTGTGTGTATGTGTGTGTTTATGTGTTTGTCTATGTGTGTGTGTATTGTGTGTTTGTGTGTGTGTGCGTGTGTGCGTGTGTTTATGTGTGTGTGTATGTGTGTGTGTTTATGTGTGTGTGGGTGTGTTTGTGTGTGTGTGTGTGTGTGTGTGTGTGTGTGTGTGTGTGTGTGTGTGTGTGTGTGTGTGTGTGTGTGTGTGTGGACACCAACGCGCAAGACGGAGGGTTTCCAGTGAAGGTTTCTACTCCGAACCACAATAAGTAGATTCATTGCCGCTTAGGACTGGACAGGGGACCTTCAAACACCCCAAAACCGAAATTTAAAAAACCAGATTTTGTAAATATTATGATATCAAAAGTTTTACGTGATTTCCCCTTCACCCGAAATCAGCCACTGAAATCGGCCGATGACTACGACATTAAAATTTTGAAAAATAAATTAATAAAATTAAGAAGCAAGGACACTGTGATTGAGTCACGCAACACATAGTTATATTTGAATGCATGTAAATGCAGTTACAGGCAGTGTTATCTTACACTTACGCATCATTTTTATAACATAATTTTTAAGATCAAACAAATTATATGAAGCCTCATGTTCAGCCGCCTTCTCCCCCCCCCCCTCCCCGGAAGGAAAAATTGTGGGTGAGCACCTGGGATTGGATGACAAGACATCAGTAATTCTGAGTGTAAAGCTAAAGTGGTTTTGTTTGATATCGGCCAGTCAGGCAACTAACGGAGCTGAGGACCAGACATTATGCCTATCAGGTGGCAAGGACAGGCCATGTGTTTTGTTTGTAACATCAACACGACAAGGTGAACTGTGTAGGGCATACGGTCAGCTGTAAACAACAAGGACACTGGTGTCAAATAAACAGAGCGTACTGCCAGAAGCAGTCAACAAGGACACTGCTGTCAAGCGAACAGAGCTTACTGTCAGTTGCAATCAACAGGGACACTAGTGTCAATGGAACAGACCGTGCTGTCAGCTGTGTAATGAGTGATTGATAAAGCGGAGTGAAACCTGCATATCCTTGGGTTTATTTTATTGGTTTTGTGGGTTTTTCAAATTGTTTATTTTTACCTATGCAATTGTATGAGATGGAACGTTTGTACAGCGGTCGTGGAGCCGAGCAGTGCACGAGTCTGGACTCGCTGACGGAGTTGATTGGCCTTTTCCTCTCCTAAGTTTTGATGAGAGGGGAGAGAGAAGGGATGGAGAAGTTATTTAAGCCCCTTGCTACTTATGCCGGCCCTCACTCCCTTTCTATTCGGATGAAGTAACTTTTTGAATTCCGCACACTTACTTCAACTTACCTAGCAAAAACGTTAGTCATCCAATCATAGTTTTCCCTCAAAACAAATAAAAATTCGTCCAACCACAATATCGCACAGTTTCACAATTTCAAAAAGTGAGCCCGGGTTAAATCTCCAAGGCATTCCGCGTGAGATTTCAGGTGGACATAGTGGCATTGGAGTGGGCTGTTTTCTCCTTACTGAGATGTTTCATGGTATTTCTCAGTCACTCGAAAACTGCGGTAGTACCATAAGGTAGACCACTGCCCTCCCAATTCAGTATTCACTGATCATGCTATAGCTCATTATATAACCACAGTTATGTAAAGCACTGGTAAGAAAGTCAACACAAACAAATTGCCCTCTTGATCTCTACTGTTGTTTAAAGAAGATGCAGTTAGTGGATTGCTGTAGCAGTTTGCCATCGAACCAGCAACACGCGTCTCAGGGCTCTGACCGTGTGTGCTGCTTAACAAACCTTAACACAAAGACACATGCTCCTGGCAGTCATCTTTTTCTGGTATTTGTGAGGCCAGCAAGGATACCTCAAGAAATTTATGAGACACAAGGCAGCGGAACTAGAGCGGACAAATGGCATGGCGCCACCTACCATGATCTGCTTGTTTACTGCGCGATTTCTGACCTTTCGAATTTTGAAGCGGAAGGCGAAGGTCTCTTTTACAACGACGACGTAATTCTTTCTATTGTATTGTTTACCTTCCTTCGCCAAGGACAGGTCTTACAAAGAAAGCTACTTCCCTTTACTTACCGTGGCATCCCTGTTCGCAGGTTTTTACCATCTGTTTGCCGTTAACAGTAGGACTGTACACTTCACACCTTCTTATTAAGAAAAATGTGGATTCGTACGTCAACAAACTGACGGAATTGGCAAAGGGAACTAATCCATGTAGGTTAAGTGGCAAGGGGAGGGCGTTTGCTTCGTTTCAGCCATTAAGGCAGTAAGGCGCATTATGCGTGTATTGTCAGCTGCAAATAACTAGGACACTGGTGTCAAGTGAACAGGGCGTTGTGTCAGCTGCAGTTAACAAGGACATTGGTGTCAAGTGAACAGGGCGTTCTGTCAGCTGCAATTAACAAGGGCACTGGTGTCAAGTAAACTGGGCGTTCTGTCAGCTGCAATTAACAAGGGCACTGGTGTCAAGTAAACTGGGCGTTCTGTCAGCTGCAATTAACAAGGGCACTGGTGTCAAGTGAACTGGGCGTTCTGTCAGCTGCAATTAACAAGGGCACTGGTGTCAAGTGAACAGGGCGTTCTGTCAGCTGCAATTAACAAGGGCACTGGTGTCAAGTGAACAGAGCGTACTGCCAGCTGTAATCAACGAGGACACGTATCAAGTGAATAGGGCGTACTGTCAGCTGTAATCAACAACGACACTGATGTCAAATGAACAGTGCGTACTGTCAGATGCAATTAACAAAGGCACTGGTATCAAGTGAACAGGGCGTTCTGTCAGCTGCAATTAACAAGGGCACTGGTGTCAAGTGAACAGGGCGTACTGCCAGCTGCAATTAACAAGGGCACTGATGTCAAGTGAACTAGGCGTTCTGTCGGCTGCAATTAACAAGGGCACTGGTGTCAAGTGAACAGAACATACTCTCAACTCTAATCAACAAGGACACTAGTATCAACTGAACAGAGCGTAGTGTCAGCACTAATTAACAAGGACGCTGGTGTCAAGTGACACAGCGTACTGTCAGCTGGAATCAACAAACGGATTACATGTTACGTTACGTCACCTGTACAGTGTGAAACTCTTACTGCGACAAAAACAGACAAAAGCGGAGTACTTTTCTCAGGGCTGACAGTATGGTACTGTAACAGCAGACAGTGCAGTGAGCAGTAGTGACAGTGAGTGTGGGTGGAATGTCACGCGTAGAAGGATCAGAACACTATTAGCGTTAGGTGCGTATGAGCATTGTTACCTAACAATGATGTTATTCTTTAAAACTGCTTCTTTAAAATCGTCACCACGCCCGGTACACAAAAGGGCGCAGCGGTTTTGTTAGGACTGTACTTACCAACGGCAGGCTGACAGAACGAGATAAACCATTATGTGATTGCTCTGAAAGGCACTCACTCCTAGCTTTACACTTGAAAATTCCACGGGCTGAAAAGTAAGAACGGTCTACAATGATTACGGAGCAAAACACTTTTTCATAAGCTGACAGTCGTTCTGTTGGTCAAATTTGCGCGCCCCTTTTTAAAATTTAAAGTTTTGTCAGTGCGAGCACAAGAGGCTTGATTGTTCCTTCCGGTCGCATTTCTCTAGCTACAAGTTCAACACATTGCGTACACCACTGCTGTGTGTAAATAGTCATTGTTACGCACTCGATACGCCGTGTTCCCATCACTCCAAGTCCTATTTTTGCAATAATGATGATGAGGATGATGATGATGATGATAATAATAATAATAATAATAATAATAATATACCTACAAGCACAAACTTATAAAAATTGTCCAGCAAGTGTAATGACTGTGTGTCCTGTATGAATCAGCACTTCCCAACAACTGCAAAGCGGTTGGCTGGCCCTGCTACGCACCATGGTAGTGATCTGTGACGTGTCAGATTGGACGCGTACTGCGTTTCGCCTGTGTTTTGACACTCCCGCGTGGCGTTCCACTGTCCCATTACAGGCCTGGACAGGCCTTGAGGGCTCTAGAAGGTTGAGGCTCGCAGATTTCAAGAAAATCGGCACATGAAGGTGGTAAGGTTGTCAGCCCTACTCACCGGCCGCATTTACCCCCAGGAAATATTCCTGGTACTCATTTCTGTTAGAGCTTGAGTCGACCCCAGGCCCATAATGCGGCTGGAAGGATTATGTCAATGAAAAATTCCAATGACACCATCAGGAATCGAAAGCGCGACTTTCCGGCTTGTAGCGCGGTGCCTGAACCAACTGCGCCACCGCTGTTACTATTACAGCTGAGACTGTTGTACTGCGGTCTGTGTTCTGCTTTACAGTTACATGGCGTGCGGCCCTCCAGCTTGCATTATGCGGCCCGCGGCCATATCTGCAAGTTATGTATGTGCTATAAAGATTACTCAGTAACTTGGGCAGTTATGTACTACAACACTTATTGTTACTTGTCCACGTGCGTCCCGCGAACCAGCCCGCAATAACGGGTGTGGCCCTTTGCCATAAAAAGCTTGGAGGCTCACGGTTTATAGCGTATTTCATACAGACTTGGTACAGTATCACTGCGTATTGACGCCATGAATTTGTAACGCTGTTTTGAGACAGAGCTAGAAACTTACATAACACCAACAAACTGTGTTCTATATTTTATTCGTACTGTCTTTCAGATAGCCGCTATGTTTTCCGGCACCAATTCACGCCATCTTCAGGGAGCTGAGTGCAAAGTTTCTATAAAACTTACAGCAGTAAAATAGGTCACAATAGGCGTACATAATGTTGTGATACCAATAGTGCAGAATATTACAGGCTTTGGTTACAATAGTATACATAAATGTAATGTAATAATGTTGGTTAAGCAGTGATACAATACACATCATAAAGAGACGGGATCAAGTTTGGGTCAAACTGGAATAGATGTTTGTACGCAAAGCTATAATTACAACGTAAACGTGTATAATTTTTAACCGTTTTAACAAAGAAACTGTATCACGGCTCCACGAACATTATTGTGTAGTACATTTATGCACACTGTTCTAACCAAAAGCTGTAATATTCTGCACTGCTGATATCATAACCACCCGTCCAGAGGAGTCCTACCCAGTGCGGTGTGTCTGAGTGTGAACGTGAAACCTCGATAATGTGGAGGCCCTGACCCACTAGGGGCTGTTAAGCCATTGGAATTGATGTCGTAACTATGTACGCCTGTTGTGGCCTATTTTATTGCTGTAAGTTTTGTAGAAACTTCGGTGTCAGCTCCCTGAAGATGGCATGATATAACGCCGAAACAGGTAGGGGCTATGTAAAATACAGTGCGAATAAAATATGGAATAGTGCATTTGTTGGTGTTACGTAAGTTTGTAGCTCTGTCACAGTGCATGGAATAATAAACGTAAAGTTTTTATTTCAACCAAGTTTGCAGGATTTTTTTGTCAAAGTACGTCGCCGCACTTCCGGCCGAAGCGTCGGCATCGGTTGACTGCTGTATGACGCGATACAAATTGAATATTCCCATCTTCAACTTGAAAAACGTCTTTCAAGACAGTTTCATTATTACCGGCAAAGCCGAATGCTTCACTGCCGACTAAAGCTTAATCACACGGGTCAGTCCATGTGGGATTTTTGGTGGATAAAGTGGCATTGGGACAGGTCTTTCTCCGAGTACTTCGGTTTCCCCCTATGAATTTCATTCAACCTGTGCTCCATTATACGAAAAAAAAAAAACGAAAAAAATTAATTTTCTTCATCACAGGGTTGCACAATACGCCTCAAGGCTGCGGTTCGTCCGTAGCATTTGCTGCAGGGCCCTTCAACATAAAACAAAAATTAATCACTGCCATCTGACTTAAGCACCATCAGCTATCTATAAAAAAACGGATGTGACGCAATCACTCACGAACCAAGCACGTGATAGCCCAATTTGTGGTTGGAATCTGTTTGAGAGGCTGCGCTGCCTCCGAGCCATGGCCTGGGACAGCATAACCTAGGGGGAGTGACCAGTGAGCCGGAAATGGCGCGTGGAGCGCAAGTCCAGTGCCACGCAACCGGTACCGCGCAGGCAACCTGGTGCTCGCGACACAGTGTTGTGTTGCCTGCGGAGAAAGTTGAAATCAGAGAAATCTTTTAAACCTTTTCTTGGCAAAGCTGAGATAGAACGGAGAGACAATTTTGAAAACGTATGGGGTGTTTGTTTGTGGACACGTTCAGTACGTTACCAGTTCATTTTGAAAAAATGTGCTAAAAATAGACACCCTAGCCTAGGCTGTGAATTGCATTTTTAAAATAAATTTTTCTTATTATTATCAGTATATATTTATTGCATATGATGTATAGAAAAACATGCAATAAATTATACGTACTTTTTAATATACGTAGATTTATAACTGTACGTATACTTATTGGCTCTTCATTCCGTATATTGAATGGCACGTTGCCCGCATGCAGACGAAATTCTGCCAAAGTTGCTTGCACCACGCAGAAGGTTGAGCGGCCTTGCAAAAGACCCACTTTGGCATCTGTGTTTAGGGACTGAGTTGTTGTTCGGCAGTCCAAACGTTGTTAGGGAGACCACCACAGAGATTCACAGGCAGCGGCAGAGAGGCACATAGAGCTAAGTAAAGCCACAGAGAGGCACAGGGAGCCACAGAGAGGCACATAGAGCTAAGTAAAGCCACAGAGAGGCACAGGCAGCCACAGACACCCACAGAGAGTCCAAATGATGGCCTTTAGCAATAATGCATTATGAAGGTCACGTGGAAGCGCAGACGATCGGTCTTGAAAATAAAAGGCCATATCAACTTTTTGGACATCACAAAGCGTAAGGAGTCCTTAAGTTCATTTAATTTCGCGGACTTGCTGACAGTTATACTGAGAGGCTCTGTTCTTTCGGAAAATGCATAATGACCAAAATAACTATCATGAACACAGTACCCGCTGCAAATGAAGGCATTGTTGATCACAGTTACAGATATAATAAATTTAAAGGCAGTAATATATGTGTGTGAGACCTTATTTAGTGAGTCTGGCGAAGGTTAGGTGTATTTGAAGGCCACCTGGAATAGCCCCTGTGACTCCCTCCAAGGGGCCGGCGACTCACAGGTTGGCAACTACTGGGCTGTATCAGGCTGTATCACACAGAGTTCTTCGCTGGGGTGGGGGTAGCTGACCCTGAGTGTGTATATAATTTGATTGATTTTAAGAATTATGTTATAAAAATCATATTACAAGTTCAACATAACACTGTCTGCAACTGCATTTACTATATACATAGCAATATTCCGTGACTCAATCACAGTGTCCTATCTTCTTGCTTTTTTTATTTTATTAATTTATTTTTCAAAATTTTGATCTATTAGTCATCAGCCGATTTCAGTGGCTGAATTCGCCTGTAGGGTAAATCATGTAACACTTTTGATACCGTAATACCTACACGTTTTGTGTTTTGTAAATTTCTGTTTTGGGGGGTTTTGGAGGACTGCAACCCGGCAGCCCCTCCGCCCCCTGGGTGCGCCCCTGGGCTGTGTCATACATTTGCAGCACTGCAGTTCACACTTGGTATTGTGCATCCTGCTGTGGTAGGAAGTTAAATATACAAAAAATAGTCAATAAACTGTAACTGTGTAACGGACTAGACGCTGATGGAACAACAATCTGAACGCTGTTTGGGAGGTTGAATAAACACAGACACAGTAGACGCGGCACTGGAACGTCACAGATTACGTCACATTGCTCGGGTCACCATGTAAATGGACGGAGCCATCCCGCAGCAACCGATATAGGCGTGATGGCCAACTGGCGCAGAGACATCTATTTATGATCACTGGTAACAGTAACTGCACTGGGCGGCAGGTATTTCCAACAGGAGACAGCACGTGTCAGAGGCCTTAAGTCACATGATCGCCACAGCCACGGCCTGAACCATTCACAACACGATTTCAGTTCGTCATTTATTTCTGGCCACAGAGGTCGGTGGGTGTGTAATGCCGTAGGCCGTAGCGGGGTAGTGGTCGCACTCGCTGGACACCTGCATCAGTTAGTGTTCGTATGTATTATTATTATTATTGTTGTTGTTATCATCATCATCATCATCATTGTAAAAATTAAGAATTGGATTGATAGGAACACGGCGTATTGAGTGCGTAACAATGGCAAATTACACACAGCCTCGCACAGCAGTGGTGTACGCAATGTGTCCAATTTGTAGCAAGTGTAATGGGACCGGAAGGAACAAATAAGCCACTTGTGCTCGCACTGAGAGAGCTTTGAATTTTAAAAAGGGTGCGCAAATTTTGACCAGCAGAACGGCTATCAGCTTATGAACAATTGTTTTGCTCCGTAAACATTTTAGACCGTTTCTTGCTTTTCATCCCGTGGAGTTTTCAAGTGCAAAGCTATGAGTGAGTGCCTTTCAGCGCGATAACCAATGTTCCCTCTAAGATGCGCAGGTGCGCGGGCGCGCAGTAACTGAAATGCTCCCGCGCATTGTTGCCGCGCAGCTGACATATTTCAGGTTTCATTGTAAATATTCTTTTTATGCAAAGTACAAAAATCTTTTGAAGTGCCGCACAGTCTTTAGGTCGTGTAAGAATTTCCTTCTCAGAGCAGCAGCAGGTCCGGGCAGCTCTAAAAAAATTAGAGGAAACGCTGTCCATAACGCACTGGTTTATCTCGTTTTGTCAGCCTGCCGTCAGAAAGTACAGTCCTTACAAAAACGCTGCGCCCTTTTGTATACCGGGCGTGGTGACGATCTTAAACAAGCAGATTTTCAACAATAACATCATTGTTAGGTAACAGTGCTCATACGCACCTAACGCTAATAGTGTTCTAATCCTTCTACGCGTGACATTCCACCCACACTCACTGTCACTACTGCTCACTGCACTGTCTGCTGTTACAGTACCATACTGTCGGCCCTGAGAAAAGTACTCCGCTTTTGTCTGTTTTTGTCGCAATAACAGCTTTACACTCTATAGGTCACATAACATAACAAGTAATCCGTTTGTTGATTCCAGCTGACAGTACGCTGTGTGCCACTTGATACTAGTGTCCTTGTTGACTGCAGCTGACAATACGCCCTGTTCACTTGATACTAGTGTCCTTGTTGATTGCAGCTGACAGTACGCCCTGTTCACTTGATGCTAGTGTCCTTGTTAATTGTAGCTGACAGTACGCCCTCTTCACTTGATACCAGTGTCCTTTTTGATTGCAGCTGACAATACGGTCTATTCAATTGACACTAGTGTCCTTGTTAATTGCAGCTGACAGTACGCTCTGTTCAATTGACACTGGTGTCCGTGTTGATTGCAGCTGACAGTATGCTCTGTTCGCTAGACAGCTGTGTCGTTGTTGACTGCTGCTGGCAATACGCTCTGTTTATTCGACACCAGTGTCCTTGTTGTTTGCAGCTGACCGTATGCCCTACACAGTTCACCTTGTCGTGTTTATGTTACAAACATAACACATGGCCTGTCCTTGCCACCTGATACACATAATGGCTAGTCCTCAGCTCCGTTAGTTGCCTGGCTGGCCGATATCAAACAAAACCACTTCAGCTTTACACTCAGAATTACTGATGTCTTGTCATCCAATCGCAGGTGCACATCCAGAGTTATTCATTGCGGGTGGGGGGTGCTGAACCTGGGGCTCTATATAATTTGTGTTTGATTTTAAAAATTATCTTATAAAAATCATACCGTAAGTACAACATAACAATGCCTTCAACTACATTTACATACACACAAATATAACTACATGCTCCATAACTCAATCACAGTGTCCTATCCTCTTGTATTTTTCATTTTATTAATTTATTTTTCAAAATTCTAATGTACTAATCATCAGCCGATTTCGGTGGCTGATTTTGGCTGAGAGGTAAATCATGTAAAAACTTCTAATATCATAATATATACATTTTTTTTAATTTCGATTTTGGTGTGTTTGACTGGCCCCTCTCCAGTCCTACGTTGCAATGGATCTACTTATTTTGGTGCGCAGTATAAGCCTATTTTGGAAACCCTCCGTGTTGCGGGAAGCGCATGGGCGTACACACAAGCGTGCGCGCGCTTCCTGCGAGACGGAGGATGCGCGCGTGCGTGTGTCTGTAACAGACTCCGTGAACTTCATCTCGTCTCTCAGGCCGCCCTGTCCCTTCCAGTACCGCAATCCAGTACTGGCAACCATCTTGCTATTGTAACGCCTGTTAGACTATTTTTTGGTCGATGAAGTCTGTTCTTACGTCGCTGTAACAGAAAATTTCGAAGGTAGCAAGCAACATTGTAGAGTGCAGTTAAGATTAGATGGCACACGCGCAGAAATCGGATTTCGTCTTTCGGCGAAACGGACGAGTTCATGTGACTCCGCGGGGGTGACAGTTCAGTCCACTACTGGCAGCCGAGGTGTGCGGGTCAACTGGTAGCATTTGTACTGTGCTGGAGAGGCTATGCTTCGCGGTATTGCGAGGCATGCCAGATACCCCCTCCGTTCTCCAGTTGCCCCTTCATTTCCCCTCTCACGCATTGTCGTGTGCTATGTCATATTAATCGCACTCTACAAAACCATGAAAATGAAAATGCACGCGACATTGCACAACTCGAAACCCAACACAGCAAATATGAGGCACTGACTCCTGGCGGCAGTCAACTTGCAGCCGGTCACGTGACTGAGCTGTCTGTGTAGCGATGACCATTTTTTTTGTCCGATTTCAACCAAAATTGTAGTTTTTCGACACATTTTCATAAAGCACCAAATATCGAAGTTCACCAAAATCCGTCAAGTGGAAGCCGCGTTGATATATGCGGACAGACGGACAGACAGCCATGTTGAAGTTAGTAGTCGCTTTTCGCTGTTTGTGCGAACGCTGTACAAAAGCGTGGTCATAGTATATGGCACCGTGCCATTCGGCTGCTCTTATTCCCCAGTCTTGTATCTTTTAGGGCCCTTGAGATTTCCTTGCTGGCCTCACAAACGTCAGCAAAGAATGACTGCCAGATGCAACTACCTTACGCTGAGACATACGGATAGCGCACTGAGACACTTGCTGATGGTTCGAGGGCCAACTGTTCCAGCGATTTACTTACTGCGTCTGCTGTTTAAAGAAGAGTACAGATTATGATGGCAGTTCGTGTTGATTTACTTAACAGCGCTTCAAATTACTGTGACTTTAGAACAAGCTATAGCATGATCAGTGAATACTAATTTGGGAAGAATGTGTTCTACTTTAGAGTACTACCGGAGTTGCCTGAGTGACTGATCAAGACCAAGAAACACCTCAGTCAGGAGAACAAGAACCTATCCCAATGCCACATTGTGCACCTCAAATTTCATGTTGATTGGCTTGGATATTGAACCCGGGCACCGGTGCCTTGGCAAACTGGCCATGTGAAAAACGGTTCATTTCGTACCGCGCAGTAAACACTCCGTATCGGTTATAAAAACCAACCAGTNACGGTTCATTTCGTACCGCGCAGTAAACACTCCGTATCGGTTATAAAAACCAACCAGTTAATGCTGTATAGGGAAATAATGGCTGTTTGTTCTTAGATCCATACAAAATACATAAAAACACTCTCTGGACAGAATGTGGAATTTCTGAATGTTAAACCAGGTGGCAGATACATTAACCACTGGGATTTAAAAGGTTAGCTACTTTTTTTTATATATATCAATTAGAATGAGATGATGGTTAAAGAATAATGAAGTTGAAAAGAAGATAAAAGGTGCTATTGTGGTCCAGCTTAAGGCACTGTCTCCATGTGACTGTGGCCCAGTTTGAGGCGCTGTCTTCCAGTGACTGTGACCCAGTTTGAGGCACTGTCCCCACATGACTGTGACCCAGTTTGAGGCATTGTCTCCAAGTGACTGTGGCCCAGTTTGAGGCACTGTCTCCAGGTGACTGTGGCCCAGTTTGAGGCAATATCTCCAAGCGTCTGTGGCCCAGTTTGAGGAACTGTACCCAAGTGACTCTAGCCCAATTTGAGGCACTGTCTCCAAGTGACTGTGACAGAGTTTAAGGCACTATCTCACGACTGGCTGCCAGAAGCGAATCAATCCATCAACTGCACTGTACCCACACTGCAGGCTGTTATTTGAAGGGTCTCTACTTCCTTCCACTGTGTACAAACTTACGCATTTACCTTTGTTTTGAAGAACTTTCGTGTTGAGACATACGGATAGCGCACTGAGACACTTGTTGCTGGTTCGAGGGCAAACTGTTACAGTTATTTACTAACTGCGTCTGTTGTTTAAAGAAGAGTACAACTGAAGATAGCGACTTCTTTGTGTTGACTTACGTAACAGTGCTTTAAATCATCGTCATTATATAACGAGCTATAGCATGATCAGTGAATAATGAATTGGGAGGGAAATGGTCTACCTTATGGTACTACCGGAATTTGCCTGAGTGGCTGAGAAAAGCCAAGAGACACCTCAATCAGGAGAAAAAGAGCCCATCCAAGGGACGCTTTGTCCACCTGAAATCCCACGTGGACTGGCTTGGAGATTGAACCCGGGCTCGCGCTCATTAGGTAACTGGCCATGAAAAAGAAAGTTGAGTCCGTACCGCGCAGTAAACACTCTATGCGTCGGTTATAAAAACCAATCAGTTAATGCTGTATAGGGAAATAATCGCTGTTTGTTTTGAGATCCATACAAAACACATAAATACACTGTGGGCAGAACGTGGAATTTGTGAATGTTAAACCTGGCGGTACATATGGTAACCGCTGGGGTTTGGAGAGCTAACTACAGTTTTGATATGTATGAATTAAAATGAGAAGATGGTTAAAGTATAATTAATAGGGAAGAAGTAGAAAGGAGCGACTGTGGCCCAGTTTAAGGCGCTGTCTCAAAGGGAGTATCACACAATAAAAATAAGTACCCTTTTGAATAAAGGTATCCCAGTTTGAGGCGCTGTATCCAACTGACTGTGACCCAGTTTTCAGGCACTGTCTCACACCTGGCTCCCGGAAGTGAGTCAAGCCATAAGTCGCAAAGTATCCGCACTCTACGCTGTTCATTTTGCAGGGTCTGTACTTACTTGCAATGTGTATATACTTACGTATTTGCCTTTCTTTCAAAGAACTTCGTGATCCAAGATGCACTGCGGTTGGCGCCTCCTAACGTCCGGTATTCGACTGCTGTGCCGGCGACAGCAGCGGCTCCTGAGTGTCTCCAACCACGTTGTCAAGTCGTCCCTACCCGACGTTGAAATTCCGGACATTCCTGTGCCAGATTATGTATGGCAGCACATCGACCAATGGCCTGACAAAGTGGCTGTCGTAAGTATGTACAGGGCGTAACCTTTGGGTCGAGATAGCTACCAGGGTGCACATTTTTTATCCTAACACTCGCAGAGGTCGGAAGTCCACAGACGGCCTCTGACACAAGTATTGAACCTGAGAGAGCAAGAAGCCGTAATGTGGCAGGAAGAAATTGTTATGGAAAAAGAATGTCAGCGTCTGTTGAAGGTGCGTCTTTATCGTGTTAAAACAAACTGCACATTGCGAGATTCGATGTTGTAGTAGCGTTGTGTGTGAGGGTTCCGGAGTCCCGCGATATGACGCCATGTAGTTTGCTGGGCGGTTACCGACGTTTCGGACCATTGTAGTAGCTTCATCTTCAACAGACAAGCAGCCCAACAAGACTGGACTCGACTTGTTTGACCCTAAAGGTGGAGGTATTCTTGATGGTCGAAACACCGGAAACAGTTGACCCAAGATCATGGCACCACGTCATCACAAGTAACCGTGAACCTGCGCAAATATGAATAGCACAAATTGGTCAGAATTTTTATGTGAAGAGCTATTTGTGCACAGTTACTGCTGTCACTGCAGGGACAGATGTGGTCAGTCATGTCTGTGATCGAGTCGGACTTGCTGTACAAGGGAGGTTATCAGTCTGGAGGGGAGTGCATCCGAGCTGATAAGCAAGATATCTCTTGTACCTCGTGTTTGAACAAAGCAGCAGAAGGCGGTCTGTGTGTTTGACCTTGAATTATTTCGCGAGTCCGTACAAATACATAATACTGAGTAACTTCCTTTGGCCATCTGACTTCTGCAGATACTGACCTGATATCTGCGCCCTTCTGGCGTGTTACGCAACGTCGAATGGTAGTCTCTTACCGACGTTTCGGGACAACGTATCAGGTCCCATGTTCAAGGGTCAAGAAGTCCAATGAGGCAGAAAGCCGGCAAGAAAATACCTCAGAAGAGCGCAGATCCCATCAACATCGCGGCAGAAGCACAGATACAGACCTATTCAAGATTTGTTTTAATAGAATTATATTGAGATTCATAATCTGTGAGTGGAGATTCATAACCGAATCTGAAAGATGTAACGGGTGGAGTTCAGAAGGGCGCGGGAATGAGAATTAGATCATAAGCAGATGATTTGTTGGATACTCTGTGTTGCTTCTTTCTCTGGCACTTTTTCAACTCACCACGATGTCCATGTGCATGACTAGGAATGCGGTGTGACGGGTCGTCGCTACAGGTATGCGGAGATGCGACAGCTCTGCCAGCGGTTTGCGGCATCTCTGCGCCGGGCCGGTCTGCAACACGGTGATACACTGACCATTGTGATGCCGAACACTGCAGAGTGGCCAATCGTATTATTGGGCGCTATGGAGGCTGGACTTGTTGTATCTACTGCTAATCCACACTACACGGCAGGTAAATACACTTGGCAGGTGCGGGCAACTTCTGTGAGGAGAGCTGACAACTTGGTAAGTTCGAACAGAAGTCTGTAGTGTCACCTGTAGGCAGGAAAGGATTCATGAATTAGAACAGACTACGGTCTGTTTGGGGCATTCACTGTACTGAAACATGCCGCAATAGTTATGTACCGGTTGAAGACAATGTGGGCAGATGTAATGACTGTGCACCAGATAAGATGGGTGGAAGTGCTTATGCTTCACTGGCAATACAAAACATTGGGACGTTCCATAACAACAACACAAATTACGCGTCTTAGTAGGAGGTCGGATAGGGTAAGTGGTGTTGTGTGTGTGCTGCGGGATATCCGGGAATCGATTGCCAGCAGGGTAAGAGACTTTATTCCAAAACGTCCAGACCGGATGTAGTGCCTGTCCCGCCTCTTATGCATTGGACTGCTGATCCACACTACACGGCGGGTAATACATGTGGCGGGTGCGGGCATCCTTCTTGAGGGAGCTGAAATCTCGACAAGTTCGAACACAAGCCTGCAGTGTCACCTGTAGGCAGGAAAGGATTCGAAAATAAGGATACACTGCTGTCCGTTTGGTGTATTCAGTGTGCTGCATCATCCCACAATAAGTATGTAAACGTTGCTGACAGTGTGGGGAGGTGTAATGATTCTGCACCAAATAGGTTGAGTGGAAATGTTTCTGTTTCACTGGCAAGACAAAACATTGGGGCGTTCCATAACAACATAAATTACGCTTCTTGTGAGGAAGCTGGGATAGCGTAATTGGTGTTGTGTCTGTGCTCCTGGTGATCCAGGATTTGATTGCACGCAGAGGCCAGAGAGACTTTTCCCCAAAACCTCCAGATCGGCTGTGGTGCCTGTCGTGCTTCATACTCAGTGGGCAAAGGGAAATCTCCGGGGCCGTAAGTGGTGGGGATGCGAAGAAGAGCACACGCGCGCATATTGGCCATGTTACGAATGAGCTGAGCGATGCACGTACTCATACTCCTGGTGTACACGGGGACAGCTGTGTTGTTACTTCTTGGGGTATATCAGTTTTGCCCTTACTGCGGTGGGAATTTTGACCAAATTGCCGATGGGACGTGAGTTGCAACGGTTGACAGTAGCTAATCTAGAGATGCTCTTGACTGTTTCAGGCGAGATCACGAGGCAGCTAAGAGACTCTCAGCCAAAGGCTATAGTGACACTGTCCGCCATCCTTCCCACAGTGCAGGAAGCCATCAAACTGTCCGGTACACATCCGAAACCTCTCATCGTCATCGCACCCGGTCTTGAAACGGCGTCTGACATTCCAGCTGGAACTGTCGACTTACGACAGATGCTTCAGGATGATGTCGATAATTCAGGTGTTCATTTTACCGGCAACGTCGACGACACTGTAGTGCTGCCGTACTCAAGCGGCACAACAGGGCTGCCCAAAGGTGTGATGCTGAGTCACAGGAACATAGTTTCCAACATCGCGCAAATCAACGGTCGGCATGAGATATGTATCAGCGACCCAGCCCTAGGTACGACCTACCGTTTTATAGAAGTACATCCACCGGGTAATAATGGGTGATATTTTGGTTAGAATACTAGCAGAACCGCCTGTGTTTCTGAGTGGCATGAATGTCAGTGTCTGCAGGTGAATGGTGGAGTACAGAGCGGCGATCTGAAAGAGGAAATGGCCCATAGTATAGACATCAAATTTCTGTCTTACAGAGTATGAATGTACGGTAACTACATAATGCGTAACAGCTGTACTTCTTGAAGAGAACGCTTGAATATTTCGTGTTTGCCCACTGATTCTCGCCGTGACCATAACGAAGAACTGCACTTCATAAAATGTAGACCACCACCACACCTGCGCTTGCAGTTCGTACGTGGCTTGACAACCACTTTACTGGTCGGTAGACTGGCGTGGGTGTAAAACAGACTTGTCTTCGCGAATTCCCAGTTGTACTCCATGATTTGCTTTTGTGAAGTTGGGCCACTTTGATCACAACCAAGGGCACTCGATCAAGTGGAACGACAAATACAAAATAATTTTGATTTCGTTTCCCTAAACTACTTAAGGACAAGTGTTGGGTCAGTGTTTTTCAGGTTGTACTAAACGGTAGTATAGGGACATTCAAACTGCGCAAGAGTTGTAGGAAAATAGCATTCCATTCATGAGGTGCAGCCATTTAACTTTGTGTAGTTACTTTACAAACACCCTGTATAATTTACTGCATGTTGAAGCAGGTGCTGGAAATAACCTCATCAGGTTCCAGAGATGCTTGTCACCCGCTGAGCAAGTTATTAAATTGTGTTTCAAGTTAAACTTGTACAAATTATTTTGATAGTTGAGTTTCCTGAAATAACCAACTTAATGTTTTACGTGGAGAGGTTTCTAATCGCCTTTCAGTTACACTTAACATTTCTTCAGACAAACACATCATGCTCGCTCGCGCTAGTTCTTAAACCAGGAACCTGGTGTTCGAAATTTATTCATCAGTCGATATATTTGTTATCTAGATGGAATCGAAACTCCGAGAAAACGACGTAGGGTTTTGCAACGTCCCTTTTTATGTTTTTTCCTTATCCGTTTCTCCACAATAAAACCCCGTCTGTGTTACACGCTACTTCGTATTGACAAACGACAGTAACAACAGCAACAGGTGTTTACATCTGAGTAGGACCAATGCTGCACATGATGCCATGTAGGGGAAAGCACGGGGACCGTACTGCCGGCAGTGAGTCTCACACAGCGCGGTAAACTGGTCGATAGCGCGGGTGCCGCTATTAAATGGAGTTCCTGAAGTTCCTTAACCTCTTTACGCCTAGCAGTAACTTTATGTACCACCAGGTTTAACAGTAAAAAATTCTACATGGTTCTCACACCGAATTTATGTGATCTGTATGGATTTCAAAAGAAACAGCAACTTTTGCTTTATACAAAATTAAAAGATTGGTTTTTATAACCGAGGTGAAGAGTGTTTATTGCGCGGTACGTACTGAGCGCTTATATAAAGCAGGTATATTTCGTCTTTAAAGGGTTAATATCGTTAGCTACTTAGTATTCACATCCATTCCCCGTTTCTTTGATTGCTGTGTAGCTTGTGTGGCTGAAATAGACTGTGAGTGACATAGGATTGCAATATACAGGTAATAAGTGCTACATCTGTCTGTCTGTCTGTCCGCACTTTATACCTTAACATATAACACTTAGTGCAGTAGAGCAAAACGTTTCGAGCGGTTCTGCTACTATTGTACAGCGTAATAGACTCTTACATTAATCATCATAGTCTGTGATACGACACTGTAGACTTGTAAATGTTTACCAAAATGTACTTGCTGCCTTCGTTGTCAGCCCTGATGATGGACACAGCAGGTTCCTCCGAAACGTCGACACGCATATAACACACTATAAGGCGTCTCTAGCCAATAGACGGTTATTATGACAATCACGGCTTTCATAACTTGAAGTCGCACATCATATGAGCTGTTGTGCATGGCTGTCAAAGGTGGTGTGATATGAGGGAAAAATACGAATAATTACGTAAAGTGTTGACAATATTAGACACAATTAGGGTGAGGGACATCACATAACGTAGAACACTGGTGTGTCAAGAAATGTATATAGAAGTTGTGTGGGGAAACTTCTGTAGGGCTGGTTAAAGTTGCCAGGTTGATAAATTGTGATGACCAGAGATGGGTTTAAGTGCCTAAGGCATCATCTTCAGTTTTGGGCTTTCCTCCTCCCCCCACAATGGCGCAACATTCCCTTGCGGGCCAGGGCCTCCTTCACGATCACACACGATCACATGAATGATCAGCCCGACGCAGAGAACTCTACCTGACAACACACAACAGTCACAACAGTCAGACACCTATTGGGTTTTTTCATGAGCTGTGTCAAGACTCTTACATTCTCCTATCACAGACGTAACTCACTGCCCTGATAATTATCAGCGGTCCCACATAGCTTTCCATCAGCAGTCTTCTGTACCTGTCCATCAGCATGACCGCAAATCTCATTGAAGCCATGGCTTTGCAGATTCGCACCAGGACGTTGTGCCTGCAGTCCTGCCCTTCTACCACATATATGGCATGTCCGTTTTGGCGCTGGGAAGATTGGTTCATGGTTGCAAGGTTGTGACGCTACCCAGATTTGAGCCCAAGTCTTTCTTCAAATTGCTTGATCAGCATCAGGTACTGTGAGTTCCCTCAAAGCTGTCAACTGCATGTTTCCATCTGCAGTGCAAGGAAGTTAGAGATGTTGTGGCATAACCCATCTGATGGAATCATTTATCCTTACGTGCACAGATTAACCTCAGCGTCTGTTTTGTAGGCCGTGAATTAATGACACTCCTTATGCAGTCTTTAATAACTATGTACACGTTACTTAAAGACTGGGGCGGCGAACTAAAATTCCTCTATCTCTCTTTCATGAAAAGGCGCATGGCATATTTATTCTTCACGAAGGAGACAGCGAAAGGAATTTTTATCTAACAGCGCTGTCAGTTGCCAAAATAAAACAGTGTCGCTGGTTTATGAACGAAATACGAGCGTCCAGCATTGGTGGAAATGTTCTGACAAAGGGACAACCGAAGTACGTGCAGAGAGATTTGTCACAGTGACACTTTGTCCCTTCAGATCTTGTGTTTATCAAGTTGGTTAAGGCAGATTCTTTGACGTGGAAGATGTCTATAACAAATTGTTTTTGCATGGGGCAGACGAACGCTGTCCCAGTTGTGAAGTGATTTGTTTAGAAATTTATTTGTTAACGAGGAAGGCTACAGAAAATTGCCACAAAATACGAGAACTGGTAGCTTCTCAAGAACATAATGTGATATTTCAGATTGTAAGGTTCCCATGGCGATGTGTATTCAGATTACAGGATTGTGATTTATGACACCGTGTAGTCTTATCAGAGCATACGAATGCTTCGAAGGAATATCCTGCCCCCATCTTCAGGTTGAAAATAAGTTGGCTGAGGGGGTGATTAGTGTATACGTACACAATGCAAGGAAGGTGGTCACTCAAATCGGCAGGAGACGGAGGGCAGAGAAAAGAGGGTCGGAGCCAACAGGAGTTGTGAACAGAGAATACGAGAGCAGCACAGGGTCAAACTGCATATTCACCGCAGTCACTTCTACCCTGAAGATGTAGGCAGCATATTCATTCGAACCGTTGATAAGCATGGTCAATATTATGAACTGCTCCACTATCAGGTCCTCTGTGCCTTCATGGCAGATTACAGTGCTATCTTTATCTTCACCTTTACCTTTACCACTGTCCGGTGTCCTGCAGGCCACTGTACTGTATGCAGCGCCGCCACTTGTGCTCTTCCTGGCATCGCATCCCGGCGTGCTGCCTAAGTATCTGCAATCACTGCGCCATGTAGTTTGTGGAGCTGCCCCCCTGGGGGTCCTCGATGCAGAGCGCTTTCTGAAGAAGGCACCACCAAGCACCAACATCCTTCAAGGTAGTATAGACCCATTACTTTATCTGACAAACATCGCTTTTATTTTTCATCAGCTCGCTTATTGCTTTAGCATGGCCCACTGGGAAGCCACAAGCACGGCAGAATGCCGGGCCCCCGGAAGAGACAAAAGATATTCGTCAAATAAAATAAGGACACGTGTATGCCCATCTGCAAAGATATGTACTTCAGTGGAGACAAGAAAAGTAAACGTGTCCCCTGCATCATATGAAGGCGTATGGTGGAACGGGGGTATAGCTGCACTGATTCTTAACCTTCGTATATCATGCAGATGGGTTGTCAGCTTCAAGCGCCGGCCGTTTTATCCCTGGGGAAAGAGTCACCGCCGCCCATTGGACAGGAGGCTACAGCCAGAAGGGACGAAGTGGCAGGGGCCCTCATCAGACCATATAGCCATCCTCACATTTCTAAGTATTCCCCATTTGGGGGGGGGGGGCTGTCTGAATTTTTATGCGCGCTTGCTACATATCCAGCCCAGTCAGTATTTCCATTAAGGATGCTCGTGGATTGAGAACAGCTTGATATAACGCGGTAGATTCAGTAAGTGCCTTTCAGCTTATTTCTGAGAATGGTAAAACCTGCGAAGTGAGCCTAGCAGCGACCACGCCGTGCCGACGGCAGCAATGTACAGCGTTACGGCGCTCAGGTGACATGTAATGTAGTCACTATTGTAGTCCTTCATGTACTGAAACTTCCAGTTCGATAAATCCTTTAGTAGCTGAACTATTGTGACCCTCTGACAAAGGATTCCGACCCATGGAATTACTGCTGTCGACTCACGAGAAAGACTTGGACCTTGGCAGTCGCTGTGCAAGGGAGCTCACACCCTAAATTCTTTACGGCAAGTGACATACTTATTCCAGCTGAATTACATTCGGCTGAAGCGCAGTTGTGTTTACTGCGTAGGAGTTAATGATGTTACGCATTTCCTGTATTTTTCTCTCTGCCTTTAGTTTTCATAAATCCGATCATATTTTGTTATAAACTGAAGATGGTGACCCCTGGAAAGTGGCAAATGCAGCGAAGTAGCAACAGGCACATGTGTTTTGTACGGCAGCTTAGCTGAGACGTTACGAAGCCTACCGCTACTGTCAAGGTCAAATGCTGTTCTCGTCAGTTTAGGATAGTACGTACAACACAACTGTCCCTTCTGCTATAGGTTACGGAATGACAGAGACGTCCCCTTCGATCACGCATATGTTCAAAGGAGGCAGCAAATATGACTCTGTGGGCGGGCCGATCCCCAACACACACATGAAAGTTGTGGATTTGGAGACGGGGAGTAGCATGGCTGCCAGACAGACGGGAGAGATCTGCATGCGGGGCCCGCAGGTGAGAGGAAAATATTTACGTTTTTCTAGTTTCGTTGTTATTGTTGTATGAGAGAACTGTGGGTCGCCACTTCCTGTTGGCCCGTTTATCATATTAATTTAGCCCACAACGA